>CM045768.1:69162074-69708544 GCA_025200525.1 Camellia lanceoleosa | reverse complement strand
AAACCCATGGATATGTTTGTTTATATTTTAAAAAGAATATTTGGTTATGACCTTATATATAATTATGTTTTAACTACCACCACAGGGAGTCCACTTGGGGACTTAAATAACCATTAGCCTCTGTTTGACCACTTTGTGGTCATACATTTGTCATGGATCTATTGATCTTTGTTACGTATAGACAAAAGTCTTTGTCTGAACTAAGTGCTATATCTTATTGTAAGGAACCACCTCTAGAATCCGTCTGAGCCACCTCTTGAATCACGTCATACCATTGTTTGTACTATACGTAACCTCTGTTATGTTACACATTGCATCTGTGGTTATGGTCATTTATACATAATTTTTTGTATTTGATTACGCCACTTAAATGATTTATTTACTAAACCGAGTTATGTAAATGTTTTGGCCTGACTAACTATCTATGGTTATTTCGTATCCCTTATACTCTTGGTATAATATTTCTCAATCTGCCATGTGCTTATAGTTGTTTACCAATTTTCAGGAAATAATGCAATTCAGAAATAGCCTTTGGAAAATCTTAGATGCGGAGCTGCGGAATAGACACACACAGCATTTTTATTATATTTCTCTATGTAAATAACGACCTTTTTGGTCAATATAATTTTGTAATAAAAATAGAAACTCCGATAATTATTTTGGTACCCTTATTTAATATTACTTCCGCTCGTGTTTATTAATTTGTTTAAAATTGGCGAGTTAACCCGATTCTTGGCCATCCGATCTTAACCCTTAGAGTGCGGAGAGTGGGTAAGTGACAGATTATCAAATAAATTGGAACTCGACTAGTATAAAATAATGAATAATTTTGTATGCGTTGTATATATAAATACTAATAAATAAAAAATGAACAAAAAATGCCTCTTAATTTTAGAAATTTTTATAGTGATTTTTGTGATTATTATTCTTTTTTTTTTATAATCTTTTTTTTTATCTATAAAATATTAATAATGAAATTAGTTATTGATCTTATTTATTTTAGAATGAATTAAATTTTAACAATTTTCACAAGTTACATAATTTTTTTTAATTGTTATGTCATTAAATGTGTTTTAAGTTCTTAATAAAAAATATATGTCACAATTTAATTGGTATTAAACAAAATTAAGTTAAATTAAATATATTTTATCTTATGAGTTTTGTTATTTTAGTTTATCATATGTTAGAGTTGATATAATAAATCATATTTGTCGATTATTAATTACTCCTTGTTTATTTTGTAAAACTTAAAATTTGTTTACTAAAACATAAAAATGATACTTTACTTTAGGTTATAATTCTCAAATAAAAACATATAAGAATTGGCTTATGAAATTAAAATTAAGCTTGACATTAAAAGTGGCATGACAAGAAAATGGGCTTTATAACATGGAAGCATTTCCGACGACATCACTTACCATCGCAAAATGCCATCGCAAATGAATGGGGTTTTTAGCGACGACACCCCTTCCTGTTACAAAAAAATAACTTTTTGCGACGGCAATAACTGTAGTTGCAAATAATGTGCATTTTTTGCGACGGTAATCCTATTTGTCTAAATAAAGCTATTTTTGTGGCGGCATTAAATATTAAGCGAGGCTATTTTGATGAGGCGGTATTAAAGTATTTGTTTTGATGAGGCGACATTAAAGTATTAGCGGCGGTAGCAAAAATTGAAAATTTTGTAGTTTTTTCACCCATTTTTCATCTTCATCTCTCTTTATCTCTCTCTCTCTCTCTTGGCAGCTCATCTCTCGTATTTTTTTTTTGTTTTCACTAAATTTTTTTAATATTTTAAGTTTTTTTTATAAAAATTTTTAAATACACCTAACATAAATACACTTAAAAAGTATAGTATTTGTGAAAAAAAATCTTAAAAAAATTCTTTTTTTTTTCTCTCTCTCTCTCTCTCACACACACACACACACTCATCACTCTTTATTTGTCTGTGTGTGTGTGTGTGTGTGTGTGTCTCTCTCTCTCTCTCTCTCTCTCTCCTACACTGTGTTCGCATTGCTCACTCACTCTCTCCCCTTTTTTCGATTTACCGATCTCTCTCTCGATTTATCAATCTCTTTTTTTTTTCTTTCTCTATTTCTTTTCTTTTAATCGCTCATCTCTCATTTCTCTTAATCACTTGTCGAAAGAGAAAAAAGTCAAAAAATGAAATGGGCCTCTCTCTTTCTCTCTCTTTATCTCTTATCTCTCTCTCTCTCTCTCTCTCTCTCTCACTCTTCTCTCTGGCTCGCTCACCTCTCTTTGCTTTCTATCTCTCTTACTCATCTTTTTTTTTCTCTCTCTCTTTCTCTATGTCTCTCTCTATATCTCTTGTTCATCTTTTTTTGCTGTCTTTCTCTCTCTCTGTTTATCTCTCGCTCATCTTGTTTATCAACTGTCTTTCTCTTACTCATCACTTTTCTCTCTAGCTCTCTTGCTCATTTTTCTTCTCTCTCTATATATATATATATATATCTCTTGTTAATCTCTTTTTGCTGTCTTTCTCTCTCTCCCTCTTTGTCTATCTCTTGCTCATCTTTTTTCTCTCTCTGTCTCTTTCTCTTTCTTTGTGTATAACATGCTCGGAGGGTACCCGTGCGCGTTAAACAGTTTGGACCCTTCGTCTCTTTGATCTATTCTCACTAGTGCAATGTGAAATATAGATGAAAGTCTAGATTTGGCAACTTTTAGAAAATCCATTTTATTGCAAAACCTTTTGCCAGAAATGGACTGCGTCATTAGATCTCAGAGTCGCCACCAAATATTTTTGAAAAATTAGGAAACCCATGACTCGTGCCAAGGCCACTGTTCGTCATAACCAAAGTTGTCTCAAGTCGGAACCTTAGGCATGAGAGGGGAAGGTCATTAATTGAGCACCCTCACTCACCTGATCAAAAGATCAGCCTTTACTAAACCATGATATGAATTTTATTTATTTTATATGGTCATATTTTGATTATTTAATAAATCCTAAAAATTACTATGTGAAGCATACAAGTATAGACTATGTCATTTATTTTGGAATAATTTGATTTCATGTAGTTTTGAAAGAGTTTTGGAGATGTACAACCTAAATAAATTGAGTTTACAAATATGAAAACCAACACTATTCCAAATTAAGCGACACAACCTCCATCCACTGGCATTCATATAATTATATCAAGTAAGCAAGTAGTTACATGGTAGGATGCTTAAACATAATAAGAAAAATGCACACAAACGGAATGCTAAAGCATAAAAACTTACATATTTACAGACGTCCCTCGAACAGCTACAAAATAAAGTTAGTAAAACATGCATGATCTTATATATAAAATCCTAATGCAATTCACTCAAGAAAAATATAAGTTAGAAAATACAAGATTACAACACAATTACTATGAAACTAAAACAAGAAAGCAAATATAAGATAGAATATACAAGATTACAATATGAACTTGAAACAAGAAAACAAATATGAGATAGAATATGCAAGATTACAACAAAACTAATATGAAATTAAAGAAAGTGAATAAATACAAATAAATAAATAAATAATTATGAGTTAAACAAACCACCTAGATTATAATAAAACACTATGAAATATAAAGTAAGAAAATAAATATGAGATAAACAAACCACTTGGATTATAACAAAACACTATGAAATAAGAAATAAGAAATAAGAAAATAAATATGAGATAGAAAATATAAGAGAATGAAAGACTAGAAATTCACTTTCCAGAGAAAGATTGAACTTCTTGATTTCCAAACTTCCTCTTGATCACCACGAAGTTGTGGAGTATGTTGTTGAAATCTCGGCAAGAAAGTTCAAGTTTTAGCTTTGGTGAAGTTTTGGGTGGTAACAAAATAAACTCTTTATTTGATCAAAGTTTAGACCCTTTCTAAAAATATTTTCATTAATTGGAATAAAATAAATTCTTTCTTTGATCAAAGTTTAGACCTCTCTCTCATCAAAAATTTTCACCACCTCTCATAGTTTTAATGGTTTTCTATATATAGGCCAAAAACCAAGACCCTTTCATGTTACGAAGGCCAATTTTGAAGAGCCAAAACCTATTTATGTTTTGAAAGGCCAATTGTGAATAGTCAAAACCCATCCATTTGTTTGAAAGGCCAATTGTGAATAGTCAAAACCTATTCATTTGTTTGAAAGGCCAATTGTGAATAGTCAAAATCCATTTAATTTTTTGAAAGGCGAATTGTGAATAGTCAAAACCCATTTTATTTGTTTGAAAGGCCAATTGTGAATAGTTAAAATCCTTTTAGGTTTTTGAAAGGCCAATTGTGAATAGTTAAAATCCATTTAGTTTTTTGAAAGGCCTATTGTTTCAAACTGCTAAATTTTCTAGACAAGAGAAACAAATGTAGAAAAAGATTTTTGAATAGGTCTCAACTAATTTGGTAAAAACGGGTGCAAAATTGGGATTGAAGCTTAAATCTGATTCTTTTGTTGAGAAATTCATAAAATAGCACATTATAATTTTCATTATTGGGTGTTCAGAAGAAAGCGCCCAAGTCTTAGGGCTGGTCAAAATGGGATGTCTCTGATTGCCCATTTTGTGAGCTTCAGTCATTTCATGACGTAAGTGAATGTCAAAACCCGAAGACGACCCTTTTGACAAGACTGTAAGGCTTGGGCAAACAAACAAGATGCAATACAAGTGATTGAACCAGAAGGTTGCTTACGTATCCCTTTGCAAGGAATCAAACCTGCGTAGTTCAGGAGCAACATGCAAAATGACATGCCCAAAGTGTAGTTTGAAAGTTCGACTTACACATTTTAGGAAGCCAGTTGTTTGAAAATTCATGATTATGCAATACAATGCAATGTCATGGAGTGATGATATATGAAGATGACAACATGAGAGGAATGATATGAAACATAATAAGGGGTGCATCGCATTAAATGAGCCACAAGATCACATACAAATGTGCCACAACACAAATGATAGGTGAACTCGAAATCTAAACGTGTCTTACGTGAGAAGAGAAAATAATGAACTCAAAATCTAAATGCGTTTCACGCAGAAGGATGTATAGTGGTGTAACCAATAGATGTTCCTAGCCGTATTTCATACGGAGAGGAGGAAGGTAAACATCAAATCCTAGTATGTTTTGCGTGAAAGGAACAAATGTGGTATAACCAACAGACGTACCTAATTGTATCTCATATGGAAAGGGGGAAGATTTTAACCAGGTAAACATCAAATCCTAACAGGTTTCATGTGAAAGACGCAAAGGTGGTGTAAGCAACAGACGTACCTAACCGTATCTCATACGGAAAGGGGGAAGGTTTTAACCAGGTAAACATAAAATCCTAACACATTTCACATAAAAGGAACAAAGGTGGTGTAACCAACAGACGTACCTAACCGTATCTCATACGGAAAGGGGGAAGGTTTTAACCAGGTAAACATCAAATCCTAACACGTTTCACGTGAAAAATGAAAAGGTGGTGTAACCAACGGACGTATCTAACCATATCTCATACGGAAAGGGGGAAGGTTTTAACCAGGTAAACATCAAATCCTAACACGTTTTACGTAAAAGGTGCAAAGGTGGTGTAACCAACAGACGTACCTAACCATATCTCATACGAAAAGGGGGAATGTTTTAACTAGGTAAATATCAAATCGTAACACGTTTCACGTGAAAGGTGCAAAGGTGATGTAACCAACAAACGTACCTAATCGTATCCCATATGGAAAGGGGGAAGGTTTTAACCAGGTAAACATCAAATCCTAATACGTTTTACGTGAAAGGTGCAAAGGTGGTGTAACCAACAGACGTACCTAACTGTATTTCATACGGAAATGGGGGAAGGTTTTAACCAGGTAAATATCAAATCCTAACACGTTTCACGTGAAAGGTGCAAAGGTGGTGTAACCAACGGACGTACCTAATCGTATCTCATACGGAAAGGGGGAAGGTTTTAACAAGGTAAATATCAAATCCTAACACATTTCATGTGAAAGGAACAAAGATGGGATGTGATTATATGCAAAATACGTATTACATACGTATACGTATACACACAGGCAAACTATATACATATACAGATACACACATATACATATACAGACAAAATACATAAATATTTACATGTACACAGACATATATGTACATAATATATATACACAAACATATACACGTACACATACATATACATATACATATCTCTCTCTCCTCTTCTGTTTTTGTCTCACTCTCTCTTCCTTCATCTTCTTGGCGTGTGGTGCAGTGCGCGATTTCAATAATCATGGCCTTTGTTGCCCTAATTCTTCAACGCCTTATCCCAATGTTTCTCTTCTTTGTCTTCTTCTTCTTCTTCGCTCTCTTTTTAAGTTGAGGCCTGCGAGAGAGAGGCAGAGCAAAAGCTTTCAAACTTTTTCTACCACCACTTTGTAACCCTTTTCTTTTGTATTACTCTCCTCTGCCATGGCCTCTTCACATGGTTCTTTCACTCTTTTTCTAGATCTGAACGAGTCCACAATAGAGATGACTGATTCTGACTCTTCTGAACCTCAACCGCATGCTCCTCCTCATTCTCTTGTTTTCAGCTTTCCAGCGATGTCAGTTGAGCAAATAATGGCAGCACAGTCTGACATCGAAGCAAAGTCATATACGCTGAGGTCATGTGTGGAGACCGTGACTGCGGTCTCCAACTTGTCCCGTCGACTGCAGAACAGGATGTTTGATGTACATCAGTTAACTGCACAATTCTCCCTGCTCCAACGTATGTATAAGGACTCTCGAGTAGAAATTAGTGCACTAAAAAAGCAAAACAAAAAGCTGAAGCACAGTCACCTCTGCGGCCCGATTCGGAGTTCCTTTGCATAACCAATTTGATGGCCGGCGAGGAATAATCTCCTTTGGAAGCTTTGCCAAGGCTGAGGCAGAGTCTTCAAGAGCTTCGAAGGAGTGAAGATGAAGGGAGGTAGCTGATGGTAAAGTTAGGCAATGAAGCTGTGTACAAATGAAGCTGGTTGTAATCTTCGTCGCTGAGCTGATGCAGAAAAACTGAGAAAATGTTACTCTCTCTTTTATTTTTATTTTTGTTTGTTTGTTTATTTGTTTATTTGTTTTGTTTGGTTTTATTTTTTCATTTTTTTGTTTTTTTTTTTTTGTTTTTGTTTTTTGTTTGGAGTGGGCACCTATAGCTTCAACTCCTTTTTGTACAACTTTGATCGGGGTTGATCCCTGACATTTAATAAAACGAGTTTGTTCTACAAATCTAGATGGCATGAATGGCACAACACTGAACATAAAAATCATTTTGTTTTGAATTTTGAACTTGAAAATGGCTACTTTTTAGTGAATTCTGAGCTAAATATTGAGCCTATCACTGATCAAAACATAAAACACAACTTAATGAAATGAAAATGAAGCAAAAACCATCCCAAAACACACCCCTTTGCTATTGTTAGACAAAATGAGCATAAGCGAGCAACACCGGCCGACCGACGGAAAAGCATCGCCGGCAACAACTACTACGCATTTTCCGGCGATTGCTTGATTAAGGTGATGAGAACTCAATAGTGTGGGTAAAAGACGGAAAACCTAACTCAACTGTGCCCCTAGTTCATCACTTTGCCCTTTTTTGTTTTTCCTTTTTGCTAAAGCGATTTTGATCAACATGAGAGGTAAATTAGCACATTTCTTCCATTTTCTATCTTGAAATCATATGAGCCAAATCATGAGCACTGAAAATTTTCTCTTTTTGCTCCAAAGAATGGTCTGAGTTTTGCAAAAATGGAATAATTTTTAAGAAAATCAATCAACTTCATTAAAAGTCTTCAAAATCTATTTTCGCAAATGACCACTACTTGATCAACATGAAATCAACCCTTGAGATGTACAACTGAATTTGTCATGCAATTGAACCCGTCATGAAGGAGAAATAGGACAATTGAATCAAATGGGGACGAGCTAATCAAATATGGATAGCCAAGTCAAATAAAGATACACCAATCAAACATGGACGAGATGAGTGAGTTGACAAATGATTAAGGCCGAACTTCAAGATGAAGCTACCTATGTATCCCAAAGATAGGAATCAGACCATACGTAGTTCCGGTTAAGGTTTATTTGGGTATTGACACTCTCTTTTTGTGCCTAACTTTTGCCAAAGCTACCCTTTCGGGTTTTCAAGCTTATGAGCTTTTCATTTTTTTCATTTTTTTCTACTCTAACTTTTGCACAGGTCACCCTTTCGGTTTTCGCCCGATGAGCCTCTCAAGGGTAGTACTTCTTTAGCTTGTCCATATTGATTGGTTGTGAGAACTCCAAACCATCTAAATCCATGAGAATATGCTCTTCTTGACCAGTTGATTTAATGATGTAGGGACCCGTGCAATTGGGTCTAAACTTGCCCTTAGGGTCGTGAATTGGAACTTCGGTTGTCTTTCAACACTAAGTCCCCTTCCCTCAAATTCTTGGATCTAACCTTTTTGTTGAATGCTCTGGCAATCCTACGTTGATACCCCTAAATGTGGTATAATGCCTTCAATCTTCGCTCATCAAATAACATCAGTTCCTCAAATCGGTTCTGTTGCCAATCAGCTTCCGTTATCTGACATTCAGTCATAATCCTCAATGAAGGTATTTCTAATTCAATTGGCAAAACAACCACCATTCCATATACCAAAGAGTAAGGGGTTGCCCTTCTAGAAGTTCGAATTGATGTCTTGTATCTCCAAAGTAACAACTTATCTGGCCAATCTCTATAAGTTTCTACCGCCTTACACAGAATAATCTTGATGTTCTTATTTGCAACTTCAATGGCGTCATTGCTTTGTGGCTTGTAAGTTGATGACTTGTGAAAAGCTATGTTATACTTCTCAAGTAGAACTGTCACTTCTCCTTTAAAATGTGAGCCATTGTTTGAAATTAATTCATTTGGCACCCCGTATCTGCAGATAATGTTGTTCCTGATAAATTTGGCCACGTGTGATGCTTTTAACACTGAATACGACTGTGTTTCAACCTACTTGGTAAAATAGTCAATGGAAACCAAGATGAACTGATGCCCATTTGAACCTTTCGGTGTGACTGCCTCGATGACATCTATGCCCTAGACTGAGAAAGGCCAAGGCGAAGTCATGTTGTAGGGTTTTGATGGCGGGATGTTAATGCGATTGGCATGGATTTGACATTTGTGGCATCGCCTAACAAAGTTGACAGAATCACTCTCCATGCTTAACTAGTAGTATCCTTGTCTAAGGATTTTTCTAGCTAGCATTATACCATTCATATGGGCTTCGCACTCTCCTCCATGGATGGCTTCCATGATACGCTTTGCCTTTTCTTCCTCTACACATAGCTTGTGCATTCCCTGATGCCCTCTCTTGTATAGCTTATCTCCACAAATGACAAACTAAGTGGCCAGACGTCGTATCCCCCTTTTGCCTTTGGTGTTTACCCCTTTTGGGTATGTATAACTTTCTAGAAAATTCCAAATATCAAAGTACCAAGGGTTTTCATCTTGAACTTCTTTCGTTGCGGCTATCATTTCATACGTGGGGGCGTACCTTTGTTCTATAAGGATCAAGTGCATCTTGATCCCGACCGGTATATCTATCATTGATGCCAGGGTTACCAATGCATCAGCAAATCGGTTGTTCTATCTTACCAGGTGTGTAAAAGTCAGTTTTTCGAATCTCGGGATCAGCATGTCCAAGATTTGATGGTAGACTTTCATTTTTTCCTCTTTAACTTTCCAATCTCCGTTGGCTTGAGAGACGACCAAGTTTGAGTCCCCAGTCACATCCAACCTTATTGCCCCTAGTTCCAGGGCTGCTTCTAATCTGGCAACACCTCATACTCTGCTTGGTTGTTGGATACCCTGAATCAAAGTTTGAAAGCTAGGGGAATGTGGGAATCATCCGGCGCTATGAGCAACACGCCTATCCCATAGCCAAATTGATTGGACGCTCCATCAAAGTACAACTTCCAAGTGTCTTCTTCCATCTGCATGACCTCTTCATCTGGGAATGAGTACTCCACATCTCCTCCTTCAATTGGGTGATTAGCCAAAAATTCTGCTACAGCCCTTCATTTGATAGATTTGCAAGTGACATACTTAATGTCAAATTCCGAACGCAAAAGTAACCAACGAGCTAACTTACCGGCAAGTGCTAGTTTCTCAAAGAGATATTTGATTGGGTCTAATCTTGAATCTAGAATTACCGAGTGAGCTAACAGGTAGTGTCTCAACTTCTTGGTGGCCCATACCAAAGCTAAGCAAGCTTTTTCCAAAGGAGTGTAGCGGGTCTCATATTCAAGCATCTTTTTACTTAAGTAGTAGATGGCCTTCTCCACTTTCTCATCCGACTCTTGTGCAAGCATACATCCCATAGTTGATTCGGTCACTAATAAGTACAGGATCAGTTGTTTCCTTCGTTCAGGCGGTGATAACACAGGTGGATTTCGCAAATACTGCTTGACTTGCTCAAATGCAAACTGACTTCGATTATCCCATTGGAACTTCTTCCCTTTCTTTAAGAGACCAAACAGTGGTTCATTAGTCAAGGTTAGCTTTGAAATAAACCTCCTTATGAATTGCACCTTTCCTAGAAAACCCAGCATCTCCTTTTCAGTCATTGGTGGTGGCATTTCTAAGATGGCCTTAATTTTAGATGGATCAACTTTGATTCCCCATTGTGTGATCAGAAATCGCAACATCTTGCCTGAAGTTACCCTAAAGGTGCATTTCTGTGGATTTAGTCTTAGCCTGTATTCCCTAATTCTCTCAAAGAATTTCTTCAATGTAGTGTAATGGCTTTTTTGACCTTTGGACTTGACAATCATGTCGTTTATATACACCTCAACTTCCTTGTGGATCATATCATGCAAAAGAGTGGTAGCGGCTCTCTGATAAGTGGCCCCGACATTCTTTAAACCAAATGGCATAACTCTGTAGCAGTATGTCCCCCATGGTGTGGTAAATGCAGTCTTTTCTCTATCCTCTGGAGCCATAAAGATCTAGTTATATCCCGAAAAACCATCCATGAATGACAGTAAGGCATGCCCTGCAGTGAAGTCTACCAATTTGTTAATATGTGGTAATGGGAAATCATCCTTCAGACTAGCCTTGTTCAAATCTTGAAAATCAACACAAACTCGGATTCTGCCATCTTCTTCGGAACTGGCACAATATTGGCTAACCAAACAGGATAGTCTGTAACGAGCAAAAATGCAACACTATTTTCTTGGTAACCTCTTCTTTTAAGTTTCAAGGCCCAATCAGGATGAATTCTGCAAAGTTTTTGTTTGACAGGTCTGACCTCAAGGTCGAGAGGGATCCTATGCTGTACAATCTCGGGGTTAATCCTTGGCATGTCTTTGTAGGACTATGCAAAAACATCTTTAAATTCTGTTAATAAAGCAACTAATTGTTTACGTTCCTCTAAAGACAATGCAAAACCAATTTGGATCAAGCGAGGATCTTTTTCAGTACCCACATTTACATAAACAATTTCATCCACTAATGGCTTAGCGCGCCTTTCTTCTTCCCAGTCGATTAAATTTTTCAAAGCCCGAGGAATTTCTTCCTTTTCGTTTTTACCAAAATCTTGAAAATTTTGGTCAATGTTATGAACTATGGGCACAGAAAAGTAAGTAGAAATCACATCTTCATTCAAAGCCTTGGGCTCACAAGTTGCAACAGACTCAAAAGAGAAAGAAAAAGAAGACTCAGACATTTTAGACAAACTTAAATCTGCTTCTAACCCCACAGGCCCACCAGACTCTGGTTTAATAGCCAATTCAGAACTCTCAATACAGCTCTTTTCAAAATGCCAATTTATTTGTGAGTCATTCACTGCATCCATGATGAAGCTTGAGTAGTCATCAGGTACCTCTTCCCCGATCACGACAATGGTCATATCCCCTAAATTCATTGGTTTAGCGCTAGTACGCGATTCTGTCAGTAAATCAGCCAGTGTTAGACCTAGGACTTCCTCTGTGTTGCTTTTCGAGCTGACTTCTCTGTCTTGTCCGATGTCGATACTAGGATCTACCCACTCCTCATCATTGTCGGAGAGCTGATGATCGAAGAAGATCTCAAACCCAGGGTATCTGTTCCTCTCCACTTGATCAATCCAGGGCTCAGGAAAACCACAAAAAGGGAAGTCTTCTCCTTGGCGGGCAAAGCGTCCTTTCAAGGTCCCATGGATTGGCCTACGAACCAGTTCATACTTTTTTCCCGTCTTCTTTGCATTGATTTTCTCTCTTATTTCCTTCCCTTTCTTCTCCTAATCTTCTACTATTGGTTCATATCCCAACCCAAATGCATGTGGGTTGTGGATTACCTTAGTTGTCTCTGTGGTGTCTTGTCGGCCACTTCTTTCAAATCTAGATACTGGGATGTATCCTAGCTTGTTCATCATATAGATTGACTGAGCACTCAGATGTGTACCCTTCTCTTTTGCCATTATTGTCTGCACTAGTCGTGCTTCTGCCAAGGTAAAACCCAAGAGAAAAACATCTTCACTCCCACGTTGTACTTCCAGTACTGGCGTTATGATTTCTGGAGGATGATGGATCGTAGAATTGCCAAAAACTGTGGCAATCACTCCATTGTGTGGATACTTCACCAACTGGTGTACGGTTGAAGATACTACTCTCATCTTATGCAATCGAGGCCTGCCCAACAGTAGGTTGAAAGTTGCTGGGACATCCATGACATGGAATTTTGCCTCATGCTCAGAGGGACCAACTAATAACTAGACCTTGAAAGCCCCCATAACATTTCTTTTGGTGTTGTCATATGCCCGAATAACTTGGCTTGTTGGCGTGAGGTCAGTCGGCTTTAACCCGATCGTATAAGCAGTCCTTGCTAGGCATATATTAATGGCTGAACTGGTATCAACCAAAACTTCTGGAATCCACTTCTTTCTACACTCCAAGGCCACATATAAAGGCTCGTTTTGGTCAACCCCCTTAGGTGGTAACTCTTTGTCTGTAAATGATAACATAGGGGTCGTGTCTCCAGGTATGATGAAAGATACTAACTGATCCGGTGTTGTCTCAATGGATAGCTTGGCCTTGTTTAAGGCTAACAACATTTATTGTCGGTGTTCTCAAGAAGCCATGAGAAGACCCTAAATGGAAATGTTTGCTTGGATCTTTTTCAATTGTTTTAGAACTAGGTCTTCTTTTACCTCTTTCTCTTTCTCTTTCTCTACCTCTTTATCTTTGCCAGAGGGCTCTCCTTGGTCTAGATGTGGAGGCTTGAAGTAGCGTCCACTCCTGGTCCAATGATCAATTTCATCTGCATACCAAGTCTCATCCGGCACATTGCTTACCCATTCATCATCAGTGTGGGCGAGCTATAGGTCATTATCATCCCACTATTCACCTTCGTTGACCAAAAGGTAATTATCTAACGCTGCTTGAATCATTCTCACAGTATGCTCTGAATGACTTTTTGGTTCTTCTTCTTTTTCTCTGGAACTCTTTCCTTTACGACATTTAACAGGTTTTTCGAAATCAAGTCGCAATTTATCATTCTTTCTTTCAGTTTCCTCATCAGAAGCTTCGTCACCACTTGACCAACCGTGACTGTAATTCTTCGGTTCCCACCATCCCATAGGTACATTCCCAAGGTCTAATTCTTCAAAGAAATGGAGATTAGCCAAGTCCTCCTCTAGGTTAGCCAAGTCATCCAACCCCTGTTTAAGTACATCATCTCTGACAACATTGATAGAAAATGAGTTAGGCGGATCAACCTCAAGCTTTAGTTGACCACTGGGAACAATATACCAACTATGATCATACTTTTTCTCTGATAGTTTGTCCACTACCACCATAGGGATTTTGGGTTTTGGCTGGGTTGGAGGTGCATCCATCATACACAACTCGGTGCCTTCAGAAATATGTACCTCAGGTTTTGGTAAATGGGTGGGTGTGATATAGATACTAGGGTTAAAGGTGAATGAAAGTGTATACATGAGGTTAAGATGAGGAGGTAGTAGAACTCTGTCATGGGGCAGCAATGGGTTGGTAGTGACATTGGGTTTTGGTGGTTGTGGGGGAGTTATGACTTTATTGTTTATGAGATCTTGGATCTCGTGACAGAGACGAAAACAACGGTCTGTGTCATGTCTGGGTTGTTGGCAGAAAGCACAGTGTTTGGTGGGGTCATGTTTGGCTGGGAGAGGTTCGGGAGGAGGTCGGGGGTCCAAAGGCTTTTAAATACCCACTTTTTGTCAAGATTTTCATTGCGTTGGACAGTGACATATGGAGAGGGGTGAATGTTCTGCTTGGGGCCCGGGTTGTGTTTTGCGGGCTAGCATGAGCAAAAGGGTCAGCTATTTTAGTGGTGGTGGCAACCAAGTTGATTTTAAAGGGCTTCACAGCTGTGTTACCACTGGTGGTAGCATTGGAACTGCGACCAAAAAGCTTCCGAACAGGTTCCTTATCCTTCACAATGATTCCATGTTTGATAACATCCTTTATCTGGACCCCTATCTCATTTTAAGTCATTAAAAGTGAAGAGCGGGAGGACTATCATTTTTTGTAACATCTTTCTATGCAGATTTTTTCATTAAAAGTGAAGAGCGGGAGGACTATCATTTTTTGTAACATCTTTCTATGCAGATTTTTGACTATCATATGGATTTGGTCTTTTTCAAGTGGTCTGTTGGTCATCATTGCTACTTTTGCCCTCCATCTGGTGATAAAGGCCACGAAACTTTCATTGGGCTCTTGACTGGTGGCCTCTAATTCCCAAGTAGTCACTTCAATTTGGGTGTTATAAGCATACTGGGTGATAAAGGCCCCAGTCAACTCTTCTCAACTTTGTTTATTGAGTCCTCTAACTTGGCATACCAGATGACAGCCACTCCTAACAAAGTTCGTTTGAATAAAAAGAGCTTTTGCGGACGAGTCAAATCCATAGGCTTTAAGACATCAAAGAACAGGCGAATGTGCACCGTTGGGTCGCCGGAGCCATCAAACCTATCAATGTGTGGCATTTTGAACCATTCTGGCAACTTCATAGCTGTTTCAGTGTACCCGTCTTCGATGTTCGGGATTGAATTGACTCTTTGTGCCTTTTTGAAAAGTTTTTCCAACTTGGCTATCTTCAACATAGAAGGAGCCCTCCCACTGGTTGTGGAAGAGGAAATGATCCTCCTGAAGTTTGTGCAGGAACCCTCAAATCTTCTGGTGAGTTAAGTTCGGGAAACTCATCAGTTAGTGGAGGTGGAGGTGGAGGTGGAGGTGGAGGTGGAACTGGATGAGTCACCGGAGGTGGTTGAGTAATGGACGCCCCAAATGAGCGTTGCAGTTTAGCAAGAGTATTGCCTTGAGCGGCAAGAGTAGTGCCTTGGGCAGCAACCGTAGTGGCAACGGTATCCATGCTCCGTTGAAGGGCCAATAGTATGTCTACTATGTTTTTCTATAATCTAAGCCGTCACTGATTCTGGTGAGTTGAGTGATGATTAGTTAGCAGGTGAAGAAGGGGTATTTTGGACAGTTTATGAAGCTTTTGCTTTTCTTCGTGTAACCGGTGGCAAAGAAACTAACATTGGCTGACCCTAAACCAAATCTGCACTTTTGCAAAGTCTACCAATGCGAGTCCACAGAACTTGGGGGATATCTGACCTTTCGGAAGCTATAATGCTCGACTACCTAGCTGAAATAAAATGGGACCCCCAATCAGAATTTCATTAGCATCCCAGCTTAGCTGATTACTGCTAACTCATGTTGAAAAACTGAACTCAACCCCACAAATAGAAATGACTGAACCACTCATCTGAATCTAAGAATTCCTATACATTGCACATAACACATAACAGGAAAGAGAACAAACACCCCTATGGAGGTAGGGTTATCATGTCCTAACTTTGAAATAATCTAGGGTTTCACTACTCAAACAAGCGGGATCATACATCCTAGAAATGAGAGAGCATCATGTCCTAATTTTGGAAGGTACTATAGCTCATTATTTGCACAAGGTTAGCTCTACTCTAAGGGTTGAAGTCAAGGTGACGTTACCAAAGAGTCCTTTAGGTCATAACCAATGAAGATTTTAGGAAATTAGAAGAGTCAAAATAGCCTCTCTTCAAAGTCTAAGAACCTTAAGATCTCAAAAGATTATAACATAAGGCCTCCAAAGTAACATAGAGATAGGTGTAGTGTCACAAAAAGTGTGCCTGTGCTCCCACTAGTATCTGGGCAACACAAGAACTTTAAGTGCACCAATGCATGCAATGCAATAAACATATAATTGAAAATAAAAGTCTTATCATGGAATTCGAGTCAAGGTTTCATAAAATCCCCAGCAGAGTCGCTAGAAACTGTAACATGCCCGGAGGGTACCCTGCACGTTAAACGCTTCGGACCCTCAATCTCTTTGATTTAGTCTCACTACTGTAATGCAAAACATAGATGAGAGTCCAGATTTGACAACTTCTAGAAAATCCATTTTATTGCAAAATCTTTTGCCAGAAATGGACTACGTCATTAGATCTCAGAGTCGCCACCTAATATTTTTGAGAAATTAGGAAACCCATGACTCATGCCAAGGCCACTATTCGTCATAACCAAAGTTGTCTTAGTTCGGAACCTTAGGTATGAGAGGGGAAGGTCATTAATTGATCTCCCCCACTCACCCGATCAAAAGATCGGCCTTTACTAAACATGATATGAATTTTATTTATCATATTTCAATTATTTAATAAATCCTAAAAATTACTATGTGAAACATACAAGTATAGACTATGTCATTTATTTTGGAATAATTTGATTTCATGTAGTTTTGAAAGAGTTTTGGAGATGTACAATCCAAATAAATTGAGTTTACAAATATGTAAATCAACACTATTCAAAATTAAGCGACACAACCTTCATCCATTGGCATTCATACAGTTATATCAAGTAAGCAAGTAGTCACATGGTAGGATGCTTAAACATAATAAGAAAAACGCATACAAATGGGATGCTAAAACATAAAACTTACATATTTACCGACGTCCCTCGAATAGTTACAAAACAAAATTAGTAAAACATGCATGATCTTATATACAAAATCTTAATGCAATTCACTCATGACATGCAACTAAAGATTCTTCTTCTAAGAGATAACATGTGAATCATCTCAAGAACATGAGGTAGCACACATAATCACATAGGAATTGATTAAATCCACAAATACAAACTTAGCCGAATCAAGATATATGAAACATAGATGCAAAGCTTGGATATAATGACAAAAAAATAAAAATAAAATAAAATAAACATGATGCATATTTACAAATAAGGAAAGAAAGTAAAAGAACAAGATAGAAAGAAGTGGGGCGGAAAATTATTACAACACTTTGAATAAATTATTACAAACCAAATTAGAGGGGGGGAGGAGAATATTACAACAAAATAAAAATCTCACAATACACTCAAAATAAAATAAACAAAGGAAAAAAAAAAGTTTTATGTGCCTTGGAAACTACCGGAAGTTGGTTAACATCGGAAGACAACGCTATCTTGTCCAAAAGAAGCTAACCGGCTGGCCAAATAGGCCGGCTGGCCAATTAGGCGTAGCAAAACCTATCTTATCGCAAAACCAAGAAAATGATCGAACAAGAAATATGTAAGTGACTCAACTAACCACTACTGGTTAGATTAAAAACAAAAAAATAAATATAAAATAAAAAAAATGCAAACTTACAACAAAACTAACATGAACTTAAAACAAGAAAACAAATATGAGGTAGAATATGCAAGATTACAACATAATTACTATGAAACTAAAACAAGAAAACAAATATAAGATAGAACATATAAGATTACAACAAAATTAACATGAACCTAAAACAAAAAAAAGCAAATATGAAGTAGAACATGCAAGATTACAACAAAATTAATATGAGACCAATATAAGAAAAATATAAGCTAGGAAATGTAAAATTACAACATGATTACTATGAAACTAAAATAAGAAAACAAATATAAGATAGAACATGTAAGATTACAACAAAACTAACATGAATTTGAAATATAAAAAAACAAAAACAAATATGTGGTAGAACATGCAAGATTACAGCAAAACTAATAAGAGACTTAATACAAGAAAAATATAAGTTAGGAAATGCAAGATTACAACATAATTACTATGAAACTAAAACAAGAAAAAAAATATAAGATAGAACATGCAAGATTACAACAAAACTAACATGAATCTAAAATAAAAAAAAGGCAAATATGAGGTAGAACAAGCAATATTATAACAAAATTAATAAGAGACTTAATACAAGAAAAATATAAGCTAGGAAATGCAAGATTACAACACAATTACTATGAAACTAAAACAATAAAGCAAATATAAGATAGAACATGCAAGATTACAACATAATTACTATGAAACTAAAACAAGAAGGCAAATATAAGATAGAACATGCAAGATTACAACGAAACTAATAGGAACCTAAAATTAAAAAAAAAAGGCAAATATGAGGTAGAACATGCAAGATTACAACAAAACTAATAAGAGACTTAATACAAGAAAAATATAAGCTAGGAAATAAAATATTACAACACAATTACTATAAAACTAAAACAAGAAAGCAAATATAAGATAAAACATGCAAGATTACAACATGAACTTAAAATAAGAAAGCAAATATAAGATAAAATATGCAAGATTACAACATGAACTTAAAACAAGAAAGCAAATATGAGGTAGAATATGGAAGATTACAACAAAACTAATATGAAATTAAAGCAAATGAATAAATACAAATAAATAATTAATTAATTATGAGCTAAACAAACCACTTAGATTATAACAACACACTGAAATGTAAAGTAAGAAAATAAATATGAGATAAACAAACTATTTGGATTATAACAAAACACTATGAAATAAGAAGCAAGAAAATAAATATGAGATAGAAAAAATAAGAGAATGAAATACTAGAAATTCACCTTCTAAAGAAAGATTGAACTTCTTGATTTCCAAACTTCCTCTTGATCACCCTGAAGTTGTGGAGTATGTTGTTGAAATCTCAGCAAGAAAGTTCAAGTTTTAGCTTTGGTGAAGTTTTGGGTGGTAACAAAATAAACTCTTTATTTGATCAAAGTTTAGACCCCTCTCTAAAAATATTTTCATTTAATTGGAATAAAATAAACTCTTTCTTTGATCAAAGTTTAGACCTCTCTCTCATCAAAATTTTTCACCACCTCTTATAGTTTTAATGGTCTTCTATATATAGGCCAAAAACCAAGACCCTTTCATGTTCTGAAGGGCCAATTTTGAAGAGCCAAAACCTATTCATGTTTTGAAAGGCCAATTGTGAATAGTTAAAACCCATCCATTTGTTTGAAAGGCCAATTGTGAATAGTCAAAACCCATTTATTTGTTTGAAAGGCCAATTGTGAATAGTCAAAATCCATTTAGTTTTTTGAAAGGCAAATTGTGAATAGTCAAAACCCATTTTATTTGTTTGAAAGGCCAATTGTCAATAGTCAAAATCCATTTAGTTTTCTGAAAGGCCTATTGTTTCAAACTGCTAAATTTTCTAAACAAGAGAATCAATTGCAGAAAAAGATTTTTGAATAGGTCTCAACTAATTTGGCAAAAACGGGTGCAAAATTGGGATTGAAGCTTAAATCTGATTTTTTTGCTGAGAAATTCATAAAATAGCACATTATAATTTTCATCATTGGGTGTTTAGAAGAAAACTCCCAAGTCTTAGGGCTGGTTAAAATGGGGTGTCTATACTGTCTCTCTCTCTCACTCATCTCTCTTTTCTCTCAATCGTTTATTTCTCTTAATCACACTCATCTTTTTCTTCAAGCCCATTGTTGTTGAAAGAGGAGAAAGTCAAAAAACGAAATGGGTCTCTCTCTCTCTCTCTCTCTCTCTCTCTTTCTGTGTCTTTCGCTCATCTCTTTTCTTTCTCTCTTTCATTCATTTCTCTTCTCTATCTCTCTCACTCATCTCTCTTCTCTGTCTCTCTCATTTCTCCCATTCTCTCTGTGTCTCTTGCTCATCTCTCTTCTCTCTCTCTTTCTCTCTCGCGCTAATCATCTCTTGTTTCTCTCACTTTTTTTTATTTCTTTCTCTTCCTAGCTCTCATTGCGCAGTAAAATGGACACGGAGGTTTTTGACAAAAAAAAGAGTTCCTTTTTTTTTTTGGCGATGACAACCCTCTCCCATCGCAAATAAAGGTTATCGGCGACGGCAATACCCCGTTGCAAATAAAAAAAATTACTCCCTCCGTCCCAAAATATTAGTTCCTTATTCCATTTTTTATTGTTCCAAAATATTAGTCTATTTCCAAAAATCAAGAAATAAAATAATATGAATTTATTATTTTGCCCTTCTTTCAAATTCATTAATAATACAAAAAGTACAATTATTATAATTGATATTCCCAAAAAAATCTACTATCAAAAGGTAATTTTGGGAAATTAATATTTTAAAATATAATAATTGTGGTATTAAAAAAAGTTGAATTTTCCGAAAGAGACCATTATTTTGGAATGGAGGGAGTAGTTAAATGCCATCACTTCATTGTTTAGGGCCTGTTTGGTAACTATTTCGTTTTCAGTTTTTAGTTTATATTTACAAAAATTTAAAAAATTGTCATAAAAATTTGTTTGCTAATTTTTTTGGTTCATAAATGGTTGTCTCAGTTTATAAATATAAGGAAAAAACGTAAACTAAAAAAATAAGTTTACGTTGGTTTTTAAACAGAAATTTAAAAATTTTACTAAGATTTTTTTTTAATTAATTTTTTTTCCAAATAATTTATTCCAATTAATTTTTTTAAATTAAAATTTTTTTTCCCAATTATAATGTATATGATCCCATTGTCATAAATAATACAAAATAAATAAAAATAATTTAGGCCTGAACAACATATTTTTTAGTTTATATTTAAAAAAAAATTCAAACATTTTGCCTAAACCAAATGCGTTTGTAGATTATGTTTTCCTAAAAATAAATAAAAACCAGTTTATAAAATTTTTGTAAACATAAACCAAAAACGTAAACGTTACCAAACACTACCTTAAATTTTTATTCGTGACGGTTATACTTGATGTTGCAAAAAAAAAAAAAACTCAAAATTTGATTCGCGTTTGTTTTCCCTCCCTCAACCAAAAATTCCCAAATCTCAAATCGCTAATCTTTTGAATCAAATATCCCATACATGCATGCATGCATGCATCTCTCTCTCTCTATTTGTGAGCATGGCAAATGATGGCGTTGAGCAACGGCGGCAGGCAGCTGACATCGGCGGCAGCGGCGGCATAAGACATCGTGAGACGACGAGCAACGACAGACGATGGTGGTCTAGTGTTTGGTTGGTAATTGTGTGTCTTTTTTCTCATTTTTTTCTCCACTCTCTTCATCTCTCAAATTTGCAAGTATGAATATATATACATGTGTTTACATATCTTCATATATATGTTTCTTTGTGTATACGTCAATATATGTATATATATATATGTGTGTGTGTAATAAATATTTTGTTTTGTTATTTTTTTAAGGAAAATGTTGGCACAAAGTATAACAATGCCAAAATTTTCCAGCTTGAAGGGCACTGAAATGGAGCTCTATTTTTTAACCAAGCTACCATATTAAAGCAAAGCAACTTAAATGGTAGCTGCATTGGAGATGCTCTAACATAGTTCTCTACATTGCAAATAGAGCAATTTTGGCTAACAAGTCAATAACACAACTTGCCTCTTGACACACATGCAATAGTTGGATGTACTAGTTACAGTTAAGAAGAGATTTGCAATAAGACAACTGCCATTCCTAGTGCCTTCCATCCTCACAATAACCCCTTCACCCAAAAACAGCCACTCTGACTATTGCAAACCCTTCACTCCTTGCCCTTCCTATCACAACCCCAAATTACCTAATATATTGTTTTTTGGGTAGGTACCTACTATATTGTTACGAAACTTGTTTAGTGTAAGTGCAACTTGTGCCATGTGCACATGTAACTCGTGTAGTTAGAGTGCTTGCCATTAAATATAACTTAATTTAAAAGGTTTAGGGTTGATTTGGTATTTTTAAAGTATTTTTCAAGTTGTTTTCATTACTAGTTTAATGATTTAATGTGATGTTTTTGTACCTTATGTTAACATATTGGATTATTTGATGACTTTTGGGATGGTAAGGGTAAAACGATAGATTTGGCTCATTAGGGGTAAAATATTGGGTTAAAATGAGTTAATGGTTGATTTTGAAACTCTTGATAAGCCGTGGTAGAGACTGAGGGTTGCATGGATAGTTGCAAGGGTATGTTTGGCTACACTTGTGCTTATAGATGTTTTTGTAACTAGAAGGTGGTGTTTGTTTTTAGTACCATAGGCTTGTTTACTATTTCAACTTAGTTGATTAGATTCTAGAAATTGACCATGCAGCTTCATGTGACTCGTTATGGTGTTGTTCTTAGTTCACTTCCTACATTGCTTAAAAGTGATTGAGGGGCTCACTATGGGAAATTAAGGCTCTTGATCAGCCATGGCAGAGACTAAGGGTTGCAAGGACATTTTTGACGTTAGGTCAGCTGATGTGGTTTGGCATGTGGTTGCTGTCTGACTCTTTTGGTTGCTCTGGTGGCTTTTGTTGGTTGTTTATTGTGTATAGCTTGCTATAGTTTGTCCTTTGTTAGTGTTTGTTATGTAACTGTCTTTTGTTAGTTGCTAATGTATTGCCCCTAGTTATTTTGTCTTCTTTATTGATGGCAGAAGTAACTAGATGGCAGAAGTAACTATTGCTTGAGCATTTGATCATTTGGAGCACATTTTGTTATTAAGTTGTTTAATTTGAGCACTTTTGTCTTTTATTTGTCATTATTGCTGAGATATTTTAAGAATTCATACACGTGGCTTGGTTTTCTCCATATCTCCCAACTTTCGTTATTTATTGACAATATTTCAACTTTGCTTTTAGGTTTGGGATTTTAGGATTATATGGATAGGCATTACACCTTCTTTTTTTTTGCAAGAAATTATTCTTTGTATAAGTGGTTATATCATATATATAACACATACTTTTCTATGAAATTTAAGTTATGTTTACGTGAATTAGTTTTTTGTTATTTTTTTATTCTTTGAGAATGAGATGCACATTCTTTGTAAGCATCGCTTGGAGAGCAGTTGGCAAAACACTGCTGGGAAAAAAAGTAAGTTTCAATTATCTTGGTTTTTCTGCTACAAGTTTTCCTACAAATGCATTCGTGCATTTTGTGTTTTCTTTTCATTGTTTTATTTTTTTAATATCCTAGAATAACTTCATATTGAACAAATGCTTCAAATAAATGATTTAAAGTTGCTTGCTACCACATCTAGATAGTTCTGAATATGATCATGATTATTATTTGCTTGCTACCACATCTAGAGTTGCATGTGTGCATGCTTTGATGTAGCTTTCCATTTACTGTTGATATTAATGTGATTTCTAGGAAATTATGTTCTATGCATATTGATGGTTTACTATATTAATTAAATTGAATCTAGTGTACGAGCTAATGGATGCAAATTTAGTAGGTAGTTGAATCTTGATTGCTTCCTTAGCTATTAATATGAGATTTTGAGTGGTTAAAAAATACAAGCATTTTGATGTGTTCATGGCATCATAGATATGGAAGTGCGTTTTACGTTTGCTTTTGCTTATTTATTTATATGGGCTGGAATTTAACCACACAAAGCAAAACACAAGGTGTAAAGGTCATGTCTACCATTAACATTGAATTGACCTCGTGAAAGGGTTTCAAGTAATATTTTGTCATTCTTTTTCGACCTCATTGAGGATTCAAGGTTGTTGGTGAGTGAACCAAATCACCAAACAACTTCGGTTAGTCTGAAACTTGGTACACCACTTGCCTAGGCACGAAGACTAATGGGAGAGGAGAGGGACTCGTATCGGGTTTCCGGTTTGGGAGTTAGAGCCAGATTTCACTCTAGGCAAACTAATTCTTTAAGAAACTTAAAATTCAAGGTGTTGACGACCCAAAATTACCAAACGGCAACGGATTAGCACGAAACTTGGCACACACGACTGCCTATGCATAAGAGACTTGTGGGAGAAGACGTGACGTGAATCGGGTTCTTGGTTTGGGAGTTAGAGCCGGATTTCACTCTAGGCAAACTAGTTCCTTAAGAAACTTAGAATTCGAGGTGTTAACGCTCTGAAATCACCAAACGGCGTTGAATTAGCACGAAACATGGCACACATGACTGGCTAGGCACAAGAGACTTGTGAGAGAAGATAGTACTCGAATCGGGTTCTTGGTTTGAGAGTTAGAACCGGATTTCACTCTAGGAAAACTAGTTCCTTAAGAAACTTAGAATTCAAGGTGTTGACACCCCAAAATCACCAAACAACATTGGGTTAGCACGAAACTTGGCACACATGACCAGCTAGGCACAAAAGACTTGTGGGAGAAGACGGGACTCGAATCAGGTTCTCGGTTTTGGAGTTAGAGACGAGTTTCACTCTAGGCAAATGTAGAGAAGTGGTTTGGAAATACTCCAGGATCCAGTCAGACATCCTTGATCCTCTAATTGCTACCTGAAATGGGGATGAACACTCCAGTTGAGGGTGTCGGAATTAGCACTCTGACGGACAAGTTAGTATGCTCTCTAATTTACTTCTATCTCAAGTTATTTTATCTATTCTCACATGCCTCTCTTTTGTAGATGTTCCTTTTTTTATATTATCCTTTGGGCCCAAGGGTTGGGCCCACTCTTAATCTCGCACTTGATGGCTTACTCGGCCTTCGATTGCGTGCGGTCCCCATTCGGCTCTTTGTATGGTCGACTGTACATTTGGCTTCAAGAGCCCTTAGAATATAACCGAATTGACTTCGGCTAGATGTCTTCAAATATTTTGGCCTTCCTCACCATATAATTATTCAGCCCCCACAATTATCCCCCAAACATCCGACTAAAGCCAATTAGTCGACATGTTTGGTTTTAATATATGGAAATTCAAAAATACGGTGCTTGCACTCCTTCTAATACCGAAGTATCAGAACGACCATGGTTTAGAAATCATTATAGTTTCCCGCCCCTTCGTACGCGTTGTTCATTTAATGCGATATGAAGTCGCGTTATCCCTTCGAATATTTTTTGAAGTTGTAAAGCTCTTTCAAATTCACTACCTCTACAACTTCACAACCTCTACAACTTCTGTCTGCTCCCCATTGTCCTTTTCTCTCTACCCTGTAAATTCTTCTCTTCCTTGCATTTCTTCCTCATTCCAACTCCCATTTTCTTGTTTGTTTTTAGTTTAGAGTATTTTTTATTTTGATTTGGATGGCGAAACATTTGAAAGCTCTTCTTTCTACGAACCGTGTTTCCGCTTTTCAATGCCATTTTTTCATTCTAGATGATGTCCATCTGTCACTTGTGGTAGATAGCGTACTCGACATGAAGAAGACCGATGAGAGTACGATCATCATTCTTTTCCTGTCAATTGCTGAGGATGGAGTTCATTTCTTCTTTCATTCATTTTTGAGGGCCGTCCTTCGTTACTGGGGTCTACTTCCTTACAACCTAATGTTAACTTTTACCAAATCATAATGGGAATAGTAGAATTAAACCGCTGACTTAGGATTAATCTAGGAATCCCTACTATTCGGCATTGTTATGCCTTGGCGAAATCATCTGGTCGGCAGGGACCCTACTTTCTCAAGGCCAAGGACACTAATCACCATCTAGTGACAATGCTTGCCAGCTCTGGTAAGCGTGTTGACGACGTCATGGTCATTGTCTGAGGCAACTGGGAATTCGGCGAAAGCGAAGGTCACCTAGATCCTATGGCTAGACAAAAAGGCGAACCAGGTGGCCATATAGTCCCATTTCTATGTGTATTTTTTTATACATTTATTCGGCTTAGATTGTATGTACTTACCGTTTCATTAGATGGAAGCTTGACTTGAAAAAGTACTTATCCCGACCGACAACGCTGTTTTTTAGTGAATCAAAATTGCCCTCCAAACCTCCAAAAGTAAGGGAGGGCCGCTCACATCTTATTGCGGTACAAGCCGATGTACGCTACTTTTTCGGCCGTTGATCACATTCCAATTCCAAAGGGAGAACAACAGCTCATGGCATTCATTTTTCCAAATTTCAAGAACCTTAGAGAGATTGGCCTTGAAGTTTGATTGAGCAAGTCGTAGAACAAGTTGTTGAACGACCAAATCGATCCAACTTGGATAGATCGGCGGTCTAGGGAGCAGGTTGACACGGCTCTTAATTTGGCCGTTGAGGAAGCGGCTTTAACTTTCCTTCCACTTAAGGCCGAGTCGACGTATCATTAGAAGACGATATTTTCATCGGCTTAGGACCTTCTCGTGAGATCTTGAGAACATGGTGAGAGTCGCCGCCAGATGGCGAGAAGAAAGAATGCCGAGAAGATGGTTGCCTAAAGGAGGGTCGAAGCGACCAAGTTAGAACCCTCACCACTTTGTTGAAATTTGAGTTTTCTCCGCTTGCTCATGTTGAGGAAATGGAGCAGATTGTTATAACCAAAATAGAGCAAATTGTCATTGATCAATCGGACAATCTGGTAGCCGAATAGAGGGGGGAGAAACGCCCCGCCGAGCACGAAGTCGACTCTTCTGAAAACCAAACTGATAAACGGCCGCACATAGGAGGGTCGTAGGACTTGGCGTTTTTACCATACAACCTAAAATAAAGAACGTGCCGGTTGCTTTTGATGCTTCGGCTTTGAAGGACGTTGCCGTGGCCTTAAGCGTGGCCTCGTCGATTTCTCTGTCGATTGATAGAGCATCGTTCTGTACAGAGCTGGATGTGGTGTCGATAGCATTAGCCGCTCAATCGGGGATATTAGTACGTGACTTTGAGAAAATATTTCGTTCCTTTTTATGCCAGCTATCTTATTAATCTTTTGCTTACAGGTGGGGGGCAGGATCACAGAAATCGACCGCCGTCATTATGATGTTATCGAGCAAATCTGCTTGCTCAAAGCCAAACTTGAAACTGAAAAGGGCAAGGCTGGAGGCCTCTCTTATAGCTGAATCTGAGGCGGGCAAAGCAACGGAAGAGCGAGCGAGGGCCAATGCCGAGGAAGAGAAAGCCAAATGCTCCGATCAACTCAGGTTGGCTACCGAAGAAAGGACGAATGACAGTGATGATGCGCTCAAGTTGGCCAAAGAGGTGATTGCCAAACTAGAGGCCGATTTGGAAGAATCAAAGCAGGCAAAACAAATCACTGACTCCGAGATCTCCAAGGCATTCCAAGCAGGAGAAAACGCTGCCTTAAAAAAATACGTGGAGGAAGTACCCAAGTTCGAAAATTAGGGCTTCAAACACGGCTGGCTTAAAGCCCTGGCTGCCGCTAATGTGACATTGGAGCAGCCAATTTGATACGAGCAGCTAGAGATTGAGCCGCTGGAGTCTGACCCTGAAGAATGAGTAGTGTCAATGTAATTTTGCTTTTTGTTTGGTGTTTTTTGTACGTAGTTTTTGTAGATTTTTGCTTATTTATTTTATTTAAAAGTTAAATATAGGGCAATTTTCATGTGTAAAATGATATTTGTTTGTACTCAATTTATTAATGAAAATCGCCTTTTTATCTGTCTTCTATGTATGCTAATTAATAGTTAAGTAGGGTGATATCACTTAATTCGATAACATAATCTTTCCGCATGTGCTAATTAATAGCCAAGTAGGGTGATGTAATCATATAGACAAGTTTTTCCAAAGCCAAATAATCATGCCTTGTGTCAATTTGAACATTGAAGAGCCAAATAAAACATACAACTTGCAATGTCACATTGAATAAAATCTGCCAATCAGAAGGGGCATTGTTAATATGTTTATCAATAGAGGTTGAGTAGATTACTATATCTGCCCTTACCCTAGCTGATTAATGAACAGAATCGCCAAATACTTGTAGTTCATGGATTGGGTGGGGCACAGTAACTTGTTGGCGTAATGCATTGTAATTGGGCCGAATAGATTAATGAATCTGCCCTTACGCTAGCTAATTAATGAACAGAATCGCCGAAAATTTGTAGTTCATGGATTGGGTGGGGCACAGTAATTTGTTGGTGCAATGCGTTGCAATTGGGCCAAATATATTAATGAATTTGCCCTTGCCCCAGTTGATTAATGAAAAAATCGCCGAATACTTGTAGTTCATGGATTGGGTGGGGCACAATAACTTGTTGGCGCAATGCGTTGCAATTGGGCCAAATAGATTAATGAATCTACCCTTGCCCCAGCTGATTAATTAACAGAATCGTTGAATATTTGTAGTTCATGGATTAGGTGGGGCACAGTAATTTGTTGGTGCAATGCATTGCAATTGGGCCGAATAGATTAATGAATCAACATCTGCCCTTGCCCCAGCCGATTAATGAACAGAATCGCCAAATACTTGTAGTTTATGGATTGGGTGGCGCACAGTAACTTATTAGCGCAATGCATTGCAATTGGGCCAAATAGATTAATGAATCTGTCTTTACCCTAGCTGATTAATGGACAAAATCGCCGAATATTTGTAGTTTATGGATTGGATGGGGCACAGTAATGTGTTGGCGTAATGCATTGCAATTGGGCTGAATAGATTAATGAATCTTCCCTTGCCCAGCTGATTAATGAACAGAATCGCCAAATATTTGTAGTTCATGGATTAGATAGGGCACAAAAATTTGTTGGCGCAATGGATTGCAATTAAATTGAATAGATTTATTAATTTGCCCTTGCCTCAACTGATTAATGAACAGAATCACCGAATATTTGTGGTTCATGGAATGGGTGGGGCACAGTAATTGGTCGGTGCAATGCATTGAAGCAATCACTTTGAGAACACTGCACCTGTAATTAATAAGCGGGGTGGGGCTAGGTGCGCGTGAGTTCTGTGTTGTGTTCAAATTCAATAGACTGTGAGAGGAAAATGAGCATTGTGTCGAACTAAGGAAATTTGGATATCAAAAAGAATATTCTTTAATAGCAGAGGGGAGGGTAGGACACTAGCTGAACTGGACTTAGAGATGAATCGAGATGGTGAACCTAGTCGAACGGGAAACAAGGCGTTAGAGAAGCGTGAGAGGCGTTACTCCTCCCGTCGTCGAAGTAGATCTCCAAGAGGGGACGGGGTCACCTAGGAAGGAGAGGCAGCAGCGAGGGAGCTCCCCCAGTTCGCAAAATGAAACCAGTAGAACACCATGCCTGTTGAGTTTTTCAGTCGTCGTTGGGAATAAACCGATGACAAAAGTAGACTTGATTATCCGCGATCCAAATGTGGCAGTCGAGTTTGCTGGACAGATTTTTTCGCTCGAAGTCCAGCAATCAATGGTCGGTCGGCCCGATTATGAAGTTTTTCAGGAGGACGTCCATGGAACGGTAAAGGGACTATACACCTCCTATGAAATCGGCATGCGTCTTCGTGCCACGCGAAGAGAGATAGAGCAGAAAGATGGCCGCATTCGGAGCTTGGAAGCTCGCACAAAGAAAGCCGAGAACGAGCTGAAGAAAGCTAAGGCTTCCGAAATGCATTCAGTGAGTCAAAAAACCAGATTGTGGTAGAAAGAGTAAACCAGCATTTGCTAGATCATGCAATTGTCGACCGAGATACGGCAAGCCTATTCGCAAGAGAAACAATAAGAATGAAGGCCTACGAACAAGGTTTTCATGACGGCCGAAAAATTGGTATTGAAAAGACAAAGGAAAAATTAGCTGAGGATGTCTGTCGGTGCGAAAATTGTGGATTTAAGCATGGATGGATCAAGGCTCTGCAGGCTGCAGGTATCGATTCGACGTCACCTCTGTATCAGAATTACAATTTTCCTTTTGAAGCTTATGATGTCGAGAAATCCGATGATGAAGAGGGTCTCAATACAAATTATTGTACTTTTGAATTTGTCAAAAGCCATGTATTTGTGCTTATTTAATGAAATAAATATTTGCTGTATTATTTTGATTGATGTTTGTATCTACTTGTGACAATCGTACATTGATCCATGCCATTCTATTGTCAAATATTGTCCTTCTGAATTCGGAGGATTACCCGGCCATTCGGGTTTACGAACGATGGGTGCTCTAAATTCAAAGACTTATTCAATCCAAAAGTAACATTCACAAAGGGCGCTCCGAATTCGAAGCCTTATTGTGTTGGCCAATCGTGGTATCCACGAAAGGCGCTTTGAATTCGGAGGCTTATTTGGCCCAAACGTGACATCCACACAAGGCACTCCAAATTCAGAGTCTTATTGTCTTGGCCAATCGTGATATCCACGAAGGGCGCTCTAAATTTGAAGGCTTATTCTACCCAAATGTGACATCTACGTAGGGCACTTCGAATTTGGAGTCTTAGCCATGAAGGGCACTTCGAATTCGGAGGCTTATTCTATCTAAACGTGACATCCACGCAAGGTGCTCTGAATTCGGAGTCTTATTGTCTTGGCTAATCGTGATATCCACGAAGGGTGTTCTTAATTCGGAGGCTTATTCGGCCCAAACATGACATCCATGCAGGGCGCTCCAAATTCGTAGTCTTATTGCCTTGGCCTATCGTGATATCCACGAAGGGCGCTCCGAATTCGGAGGCTTATTTGGTCCAAATGTGACATCCATGCAGGGTGCTTTGAATTCGGAGTCTTATTGTCTTGGCCAATCGTGATATCCATGAAGGGCGCTCTGAATTTGTAGGCTTATTCGGCCCAAACGTGACATCCACGCAGAGCACTCAGAATTAGGAGTCTTATTGTGTTGCCCAATCGTGATATCCATGAAAGGTGTTCCGAATTCGGAGTCTCATTGGGCGCAAATGTGACATCCACGAAGGGTGCTCTGAATTCAGAGGCTTATATTCGTTATTAAACCATTATTAACAAGATTGCGATAAGAAAGGGCATTGCACTGGGAAATTGAAAGATGAATGCATAACATATAAGCAAAAATTTGAAACAAACTAGTATGCCATACAAGTTGGCTTAGTGATAAAATTTGCGCAAATATGTGGAATTCCAAGGGTGTGGCAAACTTCTCCCAGCCATGTCTTTGAGCCGATATGTCCAGTTCCGGCGATTGAATCAACCTGATAAGGGCCGTCCCAGTTGGGGTCGAATTTTTTGTCTGTCGAATTCTTAGTAGCAGGAAGCACTTTCTTAAGGACCAATTCTCCAGCCATATAACGACGCAATTGCATGCACTGATTATATGATTTAGTGAGCTGTTGCTGATACCGCGCTATGCAAGCAAGGGCACGATCTCGACGTTCTTCAATTAAAGTCAAGTCCAAGGCCAACATCATGTCATTATGGCCCGTGTCAAAAACCTTGGATTTCATCGTGGGTAGGCCGATCTCCAGGGGGATAATTGCCTGGGTTCCAAAGAACAAAGCGAACAGCGTTTCCGCAGTGGATCGCCTTGGAGTAGTGCGATGAGCCCACAACACACTGGGCAACTCTTTGACCCATCTACCTTTAGCTTTTTCTAACCTTTTCTTGATATCGTCCAGGATGACTTTATTGGAGGCCTTTTCCTGACCAATGCTTTGTGGATATGCCGGCGAGGAAAAGTAAGGTCGGATACCATACGTGTTGCATAATTCTCGATAGACACCACAATCAAATTGGGTGCCATTGTCTGAGATGAGTGCTCTTGGTATGCCGAATCGTGTTATGATGTTTTTCCATACAAAATGTTTAACAGTGACATCTCGAATATTTGTTAAGGCCTCTACTTCAACCCATTTTGTAAAATAATTTGTTGCAACAACCAGGAATCACTTGTTCCCTGGGGCTCATGGTAGTGGTCTGACGATATTGAGTGCCCATTGAGCGAACGACGAAAGACTAGTTATGGAGTTTAATACCTTGGCAGGCAGATGAGTTAAAAAGGAAAACCTCTGGCATTGTTCGCATTTCTTGACATAATTCTCGGCATCTGTTCACATAGTCGGCTAATAATACCCTTGTGTTACGGCTCGGTGGGCTAATGAGCGTCCTCCAAAATGGGCATCACAACTACCTTCATGTATTTCAGTTAAGAGTTCCTCAACTTTATCTGGGTGAACACATTCTAAGTACGGCCCAGAAAGGGATTTTTTGTAGAGCTTTTTGTGCGGATCCAAGTAATATTGCAAGGCATTATTTTGCAATTTATGGGCTTCTTTCTTGTCCATTTGGAGTTGTGTTGAGGAAAGGAATGTGACGATAGGGTCCATCCAACTTGGTCCTGGTTCAATGATGTTAATCTGAATTGGTGCTGAAGAGGTAATGCTCGGCTCAAGGATGAATCCTACTTCGATTGTCCGTTTGATTTTTGAATTGACGGTAGAGGCTAGGCAAGCAAGGGCCTCCGCATGCGTGTTCTGATCCCGGGTTATTTGATTCAATTTGTGGTGGTCGAATTTCGCGAGCAAGGAATTCGCCGTTGTCATGTAGGCTACCATGCGGTCATTTTTAGCTCTATACTCCCCTTTCAACTGGTTGATGACTAGTTTCGAGTCACAGAAAACAAGCAACCGCTGCGCAATGAGGTGAAGTGCATTCCGAAGGCCGGTTAGCAATGCTTCGTATTTGGCCTCATTATTTGATGCATCAAAGCCCAGTTTAACCTCCTGCTTGATTATTGCCTCTTCGGGGTTCATGATTACTACACCTATCCCACTGCCACGTTGGTTGGATGACCCGTCACAGTACAACTGCCAAATGTCTCCAACATATATTCTCCAGTTGGGTTTAGGTTGCACTTGCTCAGACTTGAGTTTAGGCAAGGCATCCCGTGAATTCGGCTATAAAGTCGGCGAGCATTTGCCCTTTGATGGTAGTTCTAGGCAAAAACTGGATATCATACTGGCTGAGTTCCAAAGCCCATTTTGAAATGCGCCCTGATGCTTCCGTGCTATGGAGCGCCGACCGGAGAGGATAGTCTGTTAGTACACCTATGGTATGCCCCTGAAAGTAATGTATCAGTTTTCTTACAGCCATAACGAGAGCAAGGATGAGCTTTTCCAGTGGTAGATAACGTGTTTTGGCGTTAGCCATTGCTTTGCTTACATAGTAAACTGGTTGCTGCTCCCTGAGTTCCTCCTTTAAAAGTACGACACTGACCGCCCGGTCAAATACCGCCAGATACAAAATGAGTGGGTCGCCTGCCGAGGGGGTTGCTAGAGTGGTACTGATTGGAGATAAGTTTTCAAGTCGTCCAAAGCGGCCTGGCACTCGGGGGTCCAATCGAAAGCTTTGCCTTGTCGAAGTGTATGAAATAATTGCTGTGATCTGCCTCGAGTTGGCCTCTATTCCACGGTGGTTAACAATGTAGCCGAGGAATTTTCCGGATTCGATGTCGGATGCACACTTTGAGGCGTTCAATTTCATTTTGTACTTTCGAAGAATGCCGAATGTATCTGCCAAATTGACTAAGTGGGTGTGCATTTCCTTCGATTTGACCACCATGTCATCGATGTATACTTTCGTGGTGCGGCCGAGCTGTTCCCTGAACATGGCAATAACCAGTCTTTGGTAAGTTGCTCCCGCATTCTTCAGTCCGAAAGGCATGACCTTATAGCAATAGGTTCCTCTTGGGTAAGGAATGCAGTCTTTTATTAATCCTCCGGATGCATGGCAATTTGATGATAGCCTTTATAGGGGTCCAAGAAGCTCATGCGTTGATGATGTATCGTTACATCTACGAGTTGGTCTATTCTGGGAAGGGGAAAACAATCGTTGGAACAAGCTTTGTTTAAATCCGTAAAGTCCACACAAACATGCCAAGATCCATTCTTCTTCTTTACAACCACGGTATTGGACAACCATGTAGGATAGGTTACTTAGCGAATTTCCTCGGCCGCAAGCAATCAGTCAACTTCTTCAACAATGGACGAAGCGTGCTCCGCAACTGACCGCAGACTTTTCTGAATGATTCGCTTACATTTTGGATCAACGTTTAAGTAGTGCTGGGCCACAGATGGATCCATTGCTGGCATTTCGTATGGTGTCCATGCAAACACGTCGAGGTTGCCAAGTAAGAAGGATACAAGCTCGTGCCTATCAACTTCGTTCAAGAAAGTGCCGATCATGAAGAACTTGTCAAGACTCCTATTAATTTCGACCTGATCAATGTCCTCAAGGCTCTCCCAATCCGGTACTTCAATCGAATTCACTTTTAATTCTTTTGGTCTTTTTGCAGCAGCAACAAGGTAGCACGCTTGTGCCGATTTCTGAGAACCCTGAATTTGTTCAATGCCATACTTAGTCGGAAAACGATGTAATTGATGGTAGGTGCTTGGCACAACTTGCATGGTAAGCAACCAAGTTCTTCCCATGATGAGATTGTATGGTGAAGGAAGTTTGACAACCAGCAATTCTACGTCTACTGAACTGGTGCTTGCCCGAACTAGTAGTGTGATTTTGCCCAAAGGATACTCGGGGTTAGCATTGAAGTCGAATAATGGGTAATCGGCCTGCGACAAATCTGAGTTAGTGAATCCAAGTTTAACAAATGTTTTGTAATACATTACTTCCGAAGTGCTTCCCTAATCAATTAGAACACGTTCAATGGTGAATCTGTTCACGCGTAACTCGATGACGAGGGGATCGGTGTAGGGGAGAGTTACTCCAACTAAGTCGGTGTCGTCGAAACTAATCCTCCCAGTTTCATGGGGTCGTTTTGCTAGTGTGATCGGCCTATGTAGGCTAGGTTGCAACTGAATTGTCTGTACCTCGGCTGACGATGGCAGGCTATATATCATGTGAATTGCACCAAGTGGAGGTGAATCTGGCTGTAGGGCTACCGTGTTCGATGGATTATTCTTTCAAATGTGTTTTGCCAATCGGCCGTCTTGTACCAGCTCCTCCAGATGGTCCTTCAGTGCATAACAACTGTCGGTGTCATGACCATGGTCCTTGTGGTACTCACATCGCTTGTTCCTTCTCCTTGTATTGGGAGGTTTCATCATTTTGGGTGGCTATTTAAAGAACGGAAGGTGTTGAACTTTTAACAAAATCTTATTGATCGACTCTGCTAACTTCGTGTACTTTTTGTCCAAGTGTCTTGTGCGCCTGCTATCTACTTGATATTGTTCATTTGATCGGTGTGAACACTGATCACTTGATCGGCGCGAGTCACACTTTTTGTCTTGTTTAGCCTGATCAGCGGTTCGGGGCTCCTTGATGGCACGACGCTTATCGGCTGAACGATTCCAGACAGAGTTATCTTAATAGCTTTCTGTTCGGCTTTGATCCGCAGGGCATCGTCTTCCACCTTACAATATTCTTCAACATTTTTCATTAACGCCCAAACTGTTTTGGAGGGCCGTTTGGTCAACGAACTGTGAAGGGGACTATCAGGATGTAATCCCATTTTAAAGGTGGTGATGGCCATGGAGTCATTGCAGGCATCATCTACCAGGTTAAAGCATTCCCAATAGCGTGCCGAATATTTATTAAGGGTTTCTTCTGGTTTAATTTGCATTGCCCAGAGAGAATCGGCTTGCTTTGGCTGGATTTCATTGGTGATGAATCTTGCCCTGAAGGATTTTTGGAGCAGATGGAAGCTTTTTATCGATGTCGGCTCTAGTTTATAGTACCATCTGACGGCCAGTGGTCCCAGACTGCTTGGAAACATTTGACACATGAGGGCTTCATCGTTAGCATGCAGTGTCATCGCTTGTTTATAATGACGAATATGGTTAGTGGGGTTTGATTTTCTGTCATATAGGGTGAACGATGGTGCTTTGAACTTCTTGGGTAGCACAGCCCTTACGATTCGTCGCACAAAGAGTCCTGACTGTCTTCTTCATCCGAATTATCACTTCTTTCCCCTCGCTTGTGTTGTATATACAGACTTCCTTCGGATGAACTGGACACATCGACTCGTCCCTTCTTTCTGGGTTTTGGGGATGGTGAGTCAGAATCATTGTCATTATCATGTTTCCGAAGTTGACGTCGTTGATCATCCTTCTTTCCTGGAGGTCGACCCCGGTTATGGCATACGGCCTGCTTGGATTTGGCTAACTCTAGGGCCAACTCTTGGCGCAGGTGCTCATTCTCAGCCATCATGTTTTCCAGACGCTATTCATTTTGCTTTGCTTGATCCATGATTGTCTGCATTGTCTCTTGCACCTAAGTTTTGGGTGAGGTCTGGGCTATTGAGTCGAAGTTCAAGGCCTGTTGTGCGGTGATATTCTCCGGTCCAAGCATGTTTCTTGGAGTGATATCATCTCTTGGCGTAATGTCGTTAGCGACTACTAGAGGATCATCTGTTACGCCCGCCATGGATGTGCTTGAGAATTCCCATAGACGGCGCCAATTATGGAGAAGTGGTTTGGAAATACTCCAGGATCCAGTCAGACGTCCTTGATCTTCTGATTGCTACCTGAAAAGAGGATGAACACTCTGGTCGGGGGTGCCAAAATTAGCACTCTGACGAACAAGTTAGTATGCTTTCTAGTTTACTTCTATCTCAAGTTATTTTATCTATTCTCATATACCTTTCTTTTGTTGACGTTCCTCTTTTTATATTAGCCTTCGGGCCTAAGGGTCGGGCCCACTCTTAATCTCACACTTGATGGTTTACTCGGCCTTCTGATTGTGTGCTAGTTCCCATTCAGCTCTTCGTATGGCTGACTGTATATTCGGCTTCAAGAGCCCTTAGATTATAGTCGAATTGACTTCGGCCAGATGTTTTCAAATATCTTGGCCTTCTTCACCATATAATTATTCGGCTTCCACAGCAAATTAGTTTCTTAAGAAACTTAGAATTCAAGGTGTTGACGCCCCAAAATCACCAAACAGCATCGGATTAGCACGAAACGTGGCACGCACGACTGCCTAGGCACGAGATACTTATGGGAGAATGTGGGACTCGAATCGGGTTCCCGATTTGGCAGTTAGAATCGGATTTCACTCTAGGCAAATTAGTTCCTTAAGAAACTTAGAATTCGAGGTATTGATGCCCCAAAATCACCAAACGACATTAGATTAGCACGAAACTTGGCACACACGACTGCCTAGACATAAGAAACCTGTGAGAAAAGACGAGACTTGAATTGGGTTCCCACCGGATTTCACTCTAGGCAAACTAGTTTCTTAAGAAACTTAGAATTCGAGGTGTTGACGCCCCAAAATCACCAAACGGCGTTGGATTAGCATGAAACTTGGCACACACGACTGCCTAGGCACGAGAGACTTGTAGGAGAAGACGGGACTCGAATCGGGTTCCCGGTTTCGGAGTTAGAGCCGGATTTCACTCTAGGCAAACTAGTTTCTTAAGAAACTTAGAATTCGAGGTGTTGACACTCCAAAATCACCAAACGGCATCGGATTAGCATGAAACTTGGCACACATGACCACTTAGGCACGAGAGACTTTTGGCAGAAGACGGGACTCGAATCGGGTTCCCAGTTTGGGAGTTAGAGCCGGATTTCACTGTAGGTAAACTAGTTCCTTAAGAAACTTAGAATTCGAAGTGTTGACGCCCCAAAATCACCAAATGGCATCGGATTAGCACGAAACTTAGCACACACGACCGCCTAGGCACGAGAGACTTGTGGGAGAAGACGGGACTCGAATCGGGTTTCCGATTTAGGAGTTAGAGCCGAATTTCACTTTAGGCAAACTAGTTCCTTAAGAAACTTAGAATTTGAGGTGTTGACGCCCCAAAATCAGTAAATGGTGTCGGATTAGCACGAAACTTGGCACATACGACCACCTAGGCATGAAAGACTTGTGGGAGAAGACGGGACTTGAATCGGGTTCCCGGTTTGCGAGTTAGAGTCGGATTTCACTCTAAGCAAACTAGTTCGTTAAGAAATTTAGAATTTGAGATGTTGACGCCCCCAAAATCACCAAATGGCATCGGATTAGCATGAAACTTGGAACACATGACCGCTTAGGCACGAGAGACTTGTGGGAGAAGACGAGACTCGAATTAGGTTCCCAGTTTGGGAGTTACAATCAGATTTCACTCTAGGCAAACTAGTTCATTAAGAAACTTAGAATTGGAGGTGTTGACGCCCTAAAATCACCAAACGGCATCAGATTAGCACGAAACTTGGCACACACGACAGCTTAGGCACGAGAGACTTGTGCAAAAGACAGGACTCGAATCGAGTTCTCGGTTTGGGAGTTAGAGCTGGATTGCTATCTAGGCAAAGTTATTTACTTAATTATCTTTGTAATTGTATAGTAGTTAAATGTTTATGTTTTTTTGTCATTAAAATATTAACACATAATTATATTGTCATTAATTATTTTTATTTTTTGTTTTCAGATATTTCCCGAGTAGGGGTTTTTTTCTTGTGGAATGCATGCCTATGAAGAATGTGACTAACTTTTGTTTTTGTTACCCACGGAGAATTATGAAGAAAACTTTTAATTTTGGTTTATGTTATTTTGAATTATGAACAACATTATGTATTTAATCATTATATATGTATTATAGAACATTATGTAGTGGGGTAATTTTGTTGATGTGTAGTGATAGATGCAATAATATTTTTTATTATGGAGAAATTGCTATTTTTATACAGAAAATTTTATATTATTATGCAATTATTGGTTTCTTTTTCAATTATTTTTTATTTGATATAGGTAATTTTAATATTTTAAATAATTTTCTAGTAGTTTTTTTTTTTTTTTGCGACAACACCACACCGTCGCAAAAAATATTAGAATCATTGGCGACAGTGGTCATGCCGTTGCAAAAAAAAAAATTTCGCGTTAGCATTTTTTGCCATATCAAATAAAAATAGTGCCGTCACAAAAGGTCTCAATTTTTTACATATTATAGGCGATAGTAAAATGCTGTCGCAAAAAAAAGACGACGGCAAAACGTTTTTGTAGCGCCCTCTGTTGTGACCTCCTGTTTGCCGTCAATAAAGTCATTTGTTGTTGCTAAAAGTTTTTTGAGACGGTATTAGGAGTATTAGCGACGGCATTTTGCCGTCGCAAAAACCTGAAATTTTTGCAGTGTGGGATAGATCTTTACACCCACTTGACCCTAACCAAATCATTAAAAAATTGTCATTAGTGTATACTCAACCCATGGACCAATTGACCCATTTATTAAATTAGTAAATACATAGCTCTTATTTTTTATAATAAAATAGGAAATATGTACATGTTTATACATATTAATTAAAATTTATAAATTTATATATTTGTGGTTAAAACCATTACAGGAATAGTTTGATACATTTACGTATAAAACAATTATGTAATAAGATCGTGTTGGCCTAAACTATGGGCCATATTCTAATCCAAGTCTTACCCCTATTCTAAAAAAATGAACGGTTAATTAGTTAACATATTTGGTAATAATAAATTAAAATTTTATATTTAAATTGTATCATAATTTCTCAATTTCTAATGGACATAAGTTAGAGAGAAAGTGAAAACATTGGATTAAACATTAAAAGTAACTTAAAAATCAAATTTCAATAAATTTGTATGCCAATAATCCTTGGCTCAAGTTCAATTCTTAGACTGAGTTTGTTTAGGATGAAAGTGTTAAAAAGTGATGGAAAGATTAAAAAATATATATAAAAAATCTATGAGCTTTTTTAGCATGAAAGTGGTAAATATAGTTAAAAGATGGTGTTAAAATCAAATCTAATTTTAAGCACGATACATGTATATTTAGACGTTGTATAAAAATCAAATCTATTTTTTTTTTAAAAACTTTTTATATAAAGATTTCTAAATTCCAAAATTACAGATATGATTAGATATGTCAATATTTTTATGTTAGGTATATTTCTTAACTTTCAAAATTACATATATATATATACGTATATGTATATAAAGTTTAAAGTTTATAGAGCCTTATGCTATTATAAAATATAGATATAGATAGATAGATATAGATATAAATTATGTACTAAATTTTTAGGATGATTTATTAATTTAGCTTAGTTTTAACATAATTATTGAGACTTTGCCTGATTTGATTATTAATATTGATATATAATATGTAAATTATACTATGTAGTGTGTATCCCTAATAGAGATATCAAATAAATTATTAAAATTGATATAAATCAATATATACATAAATAATACTAGCACGTCACTCTTGCTATGCACGCGATAAACTAATATATTATTTATTAAAAATATAATAATTATATTTATTATTATTATTTTTTTGTATTTTGTTTCTCATAAATAAAATTTTATATATAAACTTATGAGTTTTTTTTTTTAAATATTCTTTTACTATAATATATAGTATAAATAGATTAAAATTGTTGTATTGACAATTAATAATTAAAATTATTTTTTTTATAAAAAAAATGACACAGTTCTAATACTTTACTATTTTAGAATAAAAATATATGAATTTTAATATAACGCCCTCAAAATAATATATATAAACCCACATTCAAGACATTCATAAACATAAGAGATTAAAACATATTTCATTTATCAGAATATTCATTACAAAAGTATTACATGTTGACAACAAAAGTAAATACCCTACGGACTTACAACTTTACATGACAATACTTGGTTACAAAAAGAGAGTGCTAACTCAAGACACATTAAGCCCTCGGCTTGAATTTACATGTAACACCAAAATAACAAAAACAACAAAAAGAGTCTTTAACTCCCAAAATCTCTCAAGCTACGTCTTTGAAGGTAGCATATCACCTGAACTTGAAAATGATGTCCCACATAGGGTGAGCCAATGCGCAGTAGAGATATACTAAACCAAGTATGAGAAATAACTAAAACATTAGCATTTGATAAATGGTTAACACTTGTAAACCAACTTACAACACTTTCCAGTTCAATGACAAATACAACCGTTTTTCATTCCACTTTCTTTTACTTATCCAATTTAGATTCATAAACATGGCTCATTATCTAGCCCAACAATTTCATGAGACTACAACTCATATTAAAACATTTTCATTATCCACAATTCAAATGAGACTACATCTCATATTAAACACTTCCATACTTCAATTATCTACATTATGCAAACGTAATTAAGATTTCGGGACTTTCACCTTGGACACTCCGGCCAACTTAGTTATCAGTGGAATCCATCTCCTATCTCCTCCCAAACAAGTTTGAGAGTACATCTCCTATCTCCTCTCAAATCATGGAGTACATCCCCTATCTCCTCCCATACAATATACATATACAATGTATTTAAACACTTATCATATACAGTGATCAATCAATACACATATTCGATGTATTATTCCAACCGTCATATTCAATGACATATTCAGTGTGATTAGTTTTAGTTTTCCCTAATTAACATACAGTGTCTACAACAATCAAGACTATCCTCCCAGTTATCTCTAAACAGGTAATAAATTTATCAAACAGATAAAATATCAACATTCTCATAGGTGAGTGATTTATTTATCCAACTACACCATGTAATCCCATAAATTCCCAATTTCATGATTTCCAACACAATTTCATATTTCTCGAAATTAATTATTTAAATTAATTATTCGACACCTTTAGGGCATTTTCCCCTTTTCTTCAAATATCAACCCTAAGGTTCAATTTCATCAATTTAACAACAATAATTCCATTTTTTCAAGGTCTCACATACATATGAGGTTTAACAATTAAAACCCCCCTTTTTATAACTTTAAAACAAACCCTAACTTTCCTAAAATTACCATAATTCGCCAACTAATCAAAACGACTAAAATTTATGTCAAAACTCATAAGAATGAATAGGGTATCCTTACCTCAAATGAAGAGACCAAAAAGAGAAGATGATGAAAACTCAAGATGCTCAAAATCCAATGATTTTCGAATCAAAACGTAGCCCACACCAAGCTCCACCTTTCTTACAAAGGGACTAGGGTAGAAGACCACTAGAACTAGATGGATTTGTAGAGAGAAGGTATGTGTAGAGAGAGAGGGAGCCAGGTTTAAGATGTAAAGTGGATCAAAAAGTGATGAAGGAGACTGTTACTGCGATCTGATATATTCGAGCCTCGTTTGAGCGAAGGAGTGGCTGCTCGAGCGACCAGACACAAGAAAACCTCGCTCGAGCCAACAATACGAAGCTTTAGGTCTGTAACCCAGAAGCACGCTTGAGCGAAGAAACCCAAAACATAGTCCTTGCTCGCTCGAGCCAAGAAACATAACTTTCAGGTCCAAAACTAGACGCAAATGCATGCTCAAGCGAAGGAACCCTAGCTCGAGCAAAGGAGCTAAAACACAGAGCTCGCTCGAGCGACAAAAGCCTCGCTCGAGCGAAGAGACCAAAAACTGGGCAGCAACCATTTGTTTCTAATCACAACCAACCTATTACAAACTTGCCCAACATATCCTAAAACTCATATACAAAGAATTAAAGGACGAAACGAGACATATACAACAATACTCAGTCATGGAACCCAAGTTCGGAACACTGTACATAAAAGGGAAAACTCGGGATCGCTATAACCTCCCCCTCCTTAAAGAATTTCTTCCCCGAAATTAGTTATAAGTTTCAAAAAAAACATGATTTCTCAATTCTCAATAATATTACAATTCAATACTTAACATCCTAACCCATTACCGGTCATCCCATCTCTTTTCAAGAGGCAATTCACAATATAATTCAATATGCTTAACAACATGCTTTTCTTTGAAATTCAACAAATTCCAACACCATATTCCACCATTCCATAACATATTCAATGTTAATGATATATTTGCATTTCTACAATACATTTAACATATATAATGTCAAATTACACTGCTATTTCCGAGATGTATTTAACAATCACCATACTTCCATAAACCAAAACCAAAACATATACAATGTTCTTGGAGTTTATCAACAAAACAAAGTTTCCAATACATGGTTAAACATTAATAAACAAGTCCGGATATTTCTCACGGACCTCCAACTCGCGTTCCCAAGTGGCTTCCTCCACCCCGTGATGTTTCCACAAAACCTTCACCAAGGGTATCATCTTGCCTCGCAAGACTTGTTCCCGTCTATCCAAGACCCGCATCGGTCTCTCCTCATACGAGGCATCTTCATCAACCTCTAAGTCGGTCCAATCCAATACATGCGACGGATCCGGCTCGTACTTCCGAATCATACTAACATGAAACACGTCATGTACCCCGGACAACTGCGGCGGTAAAGCTAAACGGTAGGCAACCTCGCCAATCCTCTCAAGGATCTCGAAAGGGCTAATAAACCAAGGGGACAACTTCCCACTCTTCCCAAACCTCATCAAACCCCGCCTAGGTGATATTTTCAGAAAGACATGATCACCCGCCTCAAATGACAAAGGCCTCCTCCTATGGTTGGCATAACTCTTTTGGCAACTCTGGGCTGTAACAAGCCTCTTACGGATAAGCTTAACTTTCTCTGTTGTCTCCCGAACCAACTCTGGGCCCAACAAAGGTGCATCACCCACCTCGGCCCAACATATTGGAGACCTACATAGTCGGCCATACAAGGCCTCAAACAGTGCCATACCAATACTCGATTGGAAACTATTGTTGTAGGCAAACTCCACTAAGGGCAAATGCCTCTCCCACGACCCACTAAAGTCAAGGACACAGCCTTGAAGCTTATTCTCAAGGATCTGAATAGTACACTCAGATTGCCTGTCAGTCTGAAGATGATAAGCCGTGCTAAAGGTCAATCTAGTGCCCAAGGCACTCTGCAAACTCTACCACAATGTAGCAGTAAAATGCGGACCGCTATCTGAGATGATCGACACTGGGACCCGGTGCAACCTCACTATGTCCCGAATATACAAGTCGGCAAGATGATCTACCGAATCGCTCACGCGCATAGGAATGAAGTGCGCCGACTTAGTCAGCTGGTCAACTACCACCCAAATAGCATCACTATCCCGCTGAGTCCTCGGAAGACCTACAACGAAGTCCATAGTGACATGCTCCCATTTTTACTCGGCAATAGGCAAGGGTTGTAACAAATCTGTTGGCCTTTGATGCTCGGCCTTCACTTGCTGACAAGTAAGGCACTTAGACACAAAAATTGCCACATCTTTTTTCATACCCCGCCACCAAAACTGGCGACCCAAATCACGATACATCTCAGTGCCTCCCAGATGCACCGCAAGGCGTAAATGGTGAAACTCTCGGAGTACTTCCTCTCGACAAGACTCCGGCACAAACAAGCGGTCTTGGTACCTCACACTCAGGTCAGGATACACAGTCAAACCCTTCTCAACCTTCCCACTGGAGATCTTCTCCCGAAGGGATTCTACCTCAAGATCATTTCTCTGTGCCTCTAACACCCGATTCACAAGTGTAGACTGCGATATGATATTTCTATTATTAATCCAATAGTTTAAGTTACATTCCTTTTAATTTCAATTTCATAACGAAAAATAAAATATGAATATAATAAGCACATGGATTTCCAATCTTTAAAAGTAAGAAGGTTTCAAAATTTTTTCAACCTTTCATCATTTTCTTTTAATTTTTTTTATCTAATTTAATTTTAAATTTGAATAAAAAAATTAATTTTGTATGAATTACTTTAACTTTTTCATTAAAGTTTTATCAATTTTTAAAATAACTTTCATTCTTATCCCCCCTCTCTTTTTTTTTTCATCAATTTTGATTAAAAAAAACAATAATTTTCAACACTTCACCTATTTAAAATTTTACCAAATGATAATTTGATAAAAAAAAAAAATTAAGGGTTAAAGATTCTCTTAATTAGAATTATAGTGAAATAATATCTTCAAATAGTGAAAGTTTGAGTTTGTGGCTAGTTGAAATGTATAATTTGATTAATTCTCTTCTCATATTTGTATAAAAATTGACATTTATGACTATATCATTATAAGTCAGATTATGAAAAGAATTTTGAGGTGTCAAATATTTTTCATTTGTAAATATCCTACTTATTAAAAAAAAAAAGGAAAAAAAAAGTGTAGATTTTGAATATGTGTTTCTCAGTTTTGTTTTGTGGACATAAATAACTATGTTTTAATTTAAAAAATAAAAAAGTAAAAAATAATATATTGGATTTTTTGAGGATGAAGAAGCCATCTAACTCCTCTACATACTATTTAAGATGGACCATTTTAATCACATAAAATTATAGAAATTATATCTAGAGATTGTCCCTATATATTATGTTATTATATACAACAATAGCGGCAACAAATTAACTATAATATATATGAAAAGTTATACTTAGTTTTTATTTTAATTAATTGAATTATAATTAACAAACTAACAAATAGCAGTAATAGTATAATAGGATACAAAGAGAATAAAAATAAAGAACACAATGATATTTAAAAGTTTTTAAATTTACCTAATTATACAAAAATCTAATGTTATAGTAAAATCTTGATTTTCTAATAAATTTTCACATTTTTCATAAAATAAAATGACAATAAAAAATAAAAAAATTCGATACCTATTTTTTTAACTTCAATTTTATGATCTTCATTGAAGAAGACAAAATCCGATCAAAATCTTTGGCACAAAATGAGCATAGATACTTCGATTGCAACCATCATCACCAATTATTCTTCTCTACTATGCAAACCTATAAACAAACATATAAACCTCAGTAAAACTAAAATCGAAACCAATCCAATAGTAGAGAAAGAGAATCACATAGGAAAATAAAACAAAATTAAAAGACAAATAAATTTATGGAGTGGTAGGATGTTACCTCCAACAATTTAGGCCTCGCTCAGCCCAATCTGTCAGCTCCTCCACCAGTGCCTGTGAAATCTTGGAGTTGGGATGACTAATCATATTTTTCTTTAAATAAGACTTGAAAATAGATTAATTAGTCTAATTAAATGATTTAAAATTTTGATAGATATACATAAAAAAAATAAATAATTATATTACTAAATAATAATTCAAATTTAGATATTATCATATATTCTTGAGATCCATCTTTAAGTTTTGTGTGGTTTCTATTTATATTTTTTTTTCAATTTTTTAAAGATGGAGTTATGGGTTTCAATCTTTTTTAATTTAATTTATTTGTGATTTCTATTTGTTTATTATTATTATTTAGGTAAGTTATGATGTGAGTTTGATATGTGATAGACGAATCAAGGGTCACTGTTGTGCGGCTTGTACAACAGTGATTGTTGTGCAGCTCATGGGAATTATTTCGGACTTTATTTTCATGATTCGAACCATTCAATTTTTAAAGAATATCGAGTAGAATATACATGTAAAAAATCAATTTGATCGGATATCGATAAACCTTTTATCAACTCACATTTACATATATAAAAAAATAAATGTATAAGTATTAAATTGAATACAAATGTGAGCTGATGAAGGGTCTATCGATATCCAATCAATTTGATCTTTTACAAGTATGTTTTACTCAATGTTATTTAAAAATTAAATGGTTCAGATCATCAAAATAAAGTTCGAAATAATTCTCATGTCTTGTACATGATCCTTCTTGCAAAGCCGATAGTGACTCCAACTCCGTGATAGACATATGAGTTTTATTGATTTAAAGTATGATGGTGGGAAATATTTTTAAATTAGATTTGTTTATATATATTTTAAAGATTTTTAAAATTGGATATTGAGAGGCAAAAGAAAGATTTTAACTGAATAAAGAAAAATCAAATTTATTAATTTTATCTGTTTGTATATCTGATTTTTATTTTTGTTTATTTATTTATTTTTTGTTATGTTATAATATGACATATAAAATATAGATAGATATCCACAATTCTTATGAAAAATATTATTTGATTTTTTTGGTGGAGAGAGAATGAATGCAAGTTTTAATATTTTCTTTTAAAAATCGATGAGAGAGATTAGGATAGAGAGATTATGAAATATTTTTGTTATATTTCTATTTGAAATCCATAAATTAAGGAATAATTATTATTTCTAAAATAATCAAATAAATAAATCAGCCAATAGTTTTTGTTTAATCTATTTTATAAATTGAAAAATTAATAATTTTAGAATGAAAGTTTGGAATTCTTAAGAGACTTCTCATTAGAAACTTTGTTTTACTTATATAATAGATAGATATATAGATTGTAACGCCCCAAAAAAAATAAAATAATGAAGAACACCAACTACCAACCTTGTAATAAACATAAGTAAATCCCCATGCTCACGTTAACTCTAAATCTCCGACATTAGCATCCATAATCATAAGAAATTTACAAAATAATCTCACATGCGAATACGCATTCAACGACCTTAGTACATGAATCTATAGCATGTGAAATAATCAGTCAAAAGTAGATAAATGCCCTCAAGGGCTACAATGTCCAAGGCTTAAGCCTGGTTACACAAAACGGTTGCTCGAACCTACACATGTATAGCCCTTGGCTTGCAAAAATAATCACAACAAAAACAAGAGCCTTGTGCTCTCAACATACACATCCACACTCTTAGTTTGGCAGAATCACCACATCTTTCCCTACACAAATCCCATAGGGTGAACACAAAGCCCAGTAGGAAAATCTTAACAAAGTATATACATTTTATACAATTCTCATGAGGTGAAATGCATATGTCATGTCATGCTTTTTAAAAGAAAGTCGCATCTTCATTCTTTTGAAAATCATCATGCTCAATGAAACCAAAAAAAATTCAACAGTTCAATAATTTTAAATTAAGTTCAAGGGGCGGTAAATACGACTTAGGTAATTCCTAGGTTGGTGTCTGCAAGTGCGCATAACTAGCACTACCAAATCCCCACATTACCGGTAACTAACCGGAAGGCATGTGGTACCTCCTCCGCGCTTGTCTTGGTCTTTCACCCTGGACACTCAAGCCAACTCAATCAATTTTATCTACACTCCCTATCCGGACTTACCAACATATTTACTCCAAAACATTTCAATGAGATCTTATTTCACAACATTCCTTTCTCAATGCAAAAGTTTTCAAATCTCAATTCAAAATTTGTAACAATCAAATGAATTGAAATACCAATGCAACATATATTAAGCCATTATAATAGTCTTCCATTTGCAATATTTCCACACAATTTTTCCATTTCGATCACAATTTCCATTTCCCTTTCCAATGCAATTTCACAAGATAAACATATATCAATTTATATGTATCCAAGAGTAGCAACACTTCTATATTTCATGCGTTCTCAACAATTTAGTCATTTCATGACTATATCACATTTTTTAATGACAAACTTCAAAACCAACAATTCCTCATATTCCATGAAATTATTTTCATTCAACATTGTCATTCAAATATCAATTTCACAACTTCAAAACATTTTCTCAAAAATCCCAAATTTCTAGGTTTTTCACCTAGAACTAAACATTTTCCCATTTAAAGAATCTCTCCAACACAACACCCATTCGTAACAATGTAATTCAAATTCTCAAGAACCTCGTTGAAAACAATTGTGACACCCATTTTTAAAATAATCAACACTCTTGAAAAAAAAAAAAAATCAAAATTTAATACCACAAGAAAAGGTTTTATAATCAACATGATCTTGCAAATATATATAACTCTAAGATATCTCTATCACAAATTTTTGAGAAGAAAAGATAAGAAACCCCCAAATTTGACGATGTTGAAATCAAATCTCCACCGCACAAAATGAAGCCCTCAGTTAGCCTTCCGAAATTAATGAAGGATGTTGGGTCAAAACACTAATGGATTGGAAGAAATCAAGAGTTTATGGTGTTTGGTGGGAGATTTTAGAGAGAAAAGGGAGAAAAGGATAATTTTAGAGTGAGAAAGAGATGTGTAAAAGTGATATACACTCAGCCTAAGAAAAAAGAAAAAGGCAGATTTCGGACTTAGTGTTTTCCTGCACGTGTGCCCATTTCCCCGCACGTGCGGCACGCCTCCTCCGTCGCATGTGTGGCTCTCCTTCCCTGCACCTGCAATATCATGTGCAATTATTTCAGTGTTGCACCTTGGCAACCCCAGTTTTTCGCACGTATGACCCCTCTTCCGCACGTGCGGCCTAAGCCCCTGCACGTGTAGCTCTGCCTTCCAGTCAAAAATTTTACCAGCTAAACAGAAATCTCCTTAATCCAACCTCTTGCCTTCCGAACAAGTGAAACTCGACACCAGAATGAATAAGAACGAGAATTTTAAGAAAGGTTTTCAAAAACGACAAATCCAAACGGTTGACAAGGCCTCACGTTAAACCCGACACTCTGACAAGAGTAATGCCAACACAATTCAAAGAAGAATGAGACGGTTACTGTTAGAAATGGTTTTTGAAGTTTTGGAAAAATCAGATTTTTCCTCAAACTTTAGTCTATTTTTTAGATGGGACCCATGCACCAAAGTTGGCGAGTTTAAGTGGTAACGTGTTTTATGCCGCGTTGTGATTCACGTAGTATATTTGGTTTCTCAAAACCATTATCCTGTGAATGGAAAATTGAAGCCAAAGTGAGCTTCATGGAAATGGAGTTTTTGGTGGAAATTCCTTAAAGTTTGGTTTAAGGCTTGTCCCACATTGGTTTGGTGGACAAACTTATGTGGGTTTATAAGGTATGGGTTTGTAACTTGGGGAGGGCCCCAACGGGAACCCCAAGTTTGTAGAAGGGAGAGGTTATGGGCAAATTGGACTAGACCCATTGTATCCAAAAATAAACACACGCATGCACCATTGCTGCCGTTTGTTCAGTCAAGCGGACCGGGCTGGGCCTGGGCTTGGGTGCATGGTGTGAGGTTGGGTTGGACTTGTCCCGTCCAATACTTATCTTTTTGGGCGAAAAACATTTGATTTTGATTGTATACAAAGTCAAGAGACTAATGACAATCAAACGCAAGAGACTAGTAATGGTCTCGACTAGCAGGATTTAACTGTTGAAGAACCAAGACGAAGTAAAAGAGCTAGAACACCAAAAGCCTTTGGTCTAGATTTTCTGACATACCTATTAGAAAATGAACCTTAAAGCTTTAAGAAAGCAATGATAGGTCCTGACGCACCTTTGTGGAAAGAAGCTATTAATAATGAAATTGAATCCATTATGCAAAATCATAATTGGGAATTGGTGGATCTTCCACCCAGTTCTAAACCTCTTGGATATAAATGGATATCTAAGAGAAAAATGAAAGCAGATGGTTCAATAAACAAGTATAAAGCAAGACTTGTAGTAAAAGGTTACAGACAAAAGAAAGGTCTGGACTATTTTGACACATATTCCCCTGTGACAAGAATAACATCCATTCGCAGGCTTATTGCTATAGCAGCGTTGTATAATTTAGAAATACATCAAATGGATGTTAAGACAGCTATTTTAAACGGTGATCTAAATAAAGAGATCTACATGGAGCAACACGAAGGGTGTAGACACCCCATTTTTGACCATCCTCAAGACTTGCACATCGTCGTTTGTGCATCTGATGATTGTGATTGCATGTGCTCGTTTTAGTGCCCGAAGTCCTCAACGGACTACCCTGTCTTTGAGCCTTTAAACCTTATCCATTCCGTGCTTTGTTTTAGACCAAAACCTTAGTGTTTCAAGCCCAAAACCTTAGTGCTTCAAGCTTGCAACCCTTGGTGGCCAGTCGGCCACCAATTGATGCTGCCAGCCACCAGTGACCTTTTTGCAGATATTTTGTTGACTGCTATTCCATCTATTGGCACAAGTGTCTATCTCCCTACACATGTATGGAGAGATTTATCTCAGCCAAATGCATGTTTTTCTATATATATGGGGCCTTCTCCCCCATTTTTGAGGGTTAGAAAATTTGGAACAAAAATCTTTCTCTCTTTACATTTCTCGCTCTTGCAAATTTGTGCACATTAGTATAGATATACTACACTTTTGCCTATACCTCCTTAACCAAAGTTGATCATCTTTGAGCTGAGGTTCCTTGAAGCCGTCTTGGAGCTCTTGAAGGTGGTTTTGGCTTGAATTGCTGCCTAAAGTTGATCTTTGCTTCAAGAGGTGTGACACTTGTCATCTAAGCTTGCTTTGTGTACTTGTTTTTCTATCTATTTCCACTGTTTTTGGGCTATTTTTGAGCTCTAAAAAACACTATTTTTGTGGGCTGAAATTGGTGTTTTAGGCCATTCAAAGTTAGGGGTATTGCACCATTCTTTATTCCTTGCTTGTAAGCCTTTTTCACCTTTGTTTCCCACCTTTAAACTATCTTTTTTTGGGCTTTTGAACATTGACTTTCAGAGTATTTTTAGTGGTAAAAATCATGTTTTGAAGTCCAAAATTAGAGGGATTAGCCTCCCATCATTATGTCTAATTTGCTAGCCTAGATAGCTCTATGTGTTAGCTTATTTTTCTAGCCTTTTGTAGCTTAATTCCAGCATGTTTTAGGCTATATTTTGGACTGTTTTAACTCTGTTTTGGGTTGGTTGTTACATGTGATTCTTGTTTTGCATGTTTCTAGTGTAATAGCCCTCACAAGCTTGGTGTTTTAGGCCTTTAGACACGACTTGTTTGAGTTGATTGCATGTTTTAGTGCATTTCTCACTTAATTTCAGCACTCATTAACCTCTATAACCTCTCTCACTTCTTCACTCTTTGTTTGCTTTGAGGGTTGTTTCAACCTTAGGATAGTTTAAGCTTGAGATTGAGGGTTATGCTAAATGGTTTAATCCTCTTTTGAGGGTTCATTACCAATGGCATGACACCTCTCTCTTGCCTTAAACTATCCATTGTTTGACACTTCCTTCTTTTTTAGAGGACTTACTCACCATTGGACTTAATTGGTTAAAAGATGGTTGGTAAATTAAAATGAGTAAAGTTGAAACTAAAAGTGAGCAAAGATAAGAATTTGGTTGCGTTTTGATGTGTTCAATCGGACGTTAATTGAATACAAGAAAATTTGAGGCATTTCATACTCAAAGTGATGAAATGTATAAAGTTTCCTAAGTCTCCATTGCCCTTGATCTTGCATGATAGGGTGATGGTCTTAAGTCTTGTTTGTGCATTGATTAAACTTGTACAAATTGGTTCTTTAGCCATCATGCAATGAAATTTCTTGATTGATGGTTTTTGGACCAAGTGTATCACTCATTTCAGATTTTTTTTAATGATAAGAAGGGATACACAATACAAACAACTTGTGAGAATACCCTTTTTTTGCCCTGTTTGCTCTCTGTTGTAGCATGGAATTGTGCATCACTCGTGGCTGGTCGGCCACTGCTACTAGCCGGCATGCCACCAGTGTTGAACGACAACCCCTCAATGGTGGCCAGCCGGCCACCACTATTGGGCTGCCGGCCACCAATGAATTTTGAGCAGTGTGCTTGTGAAGCATGGTAGAGTTGATTTGGAGAAAGAAAATAGTGCAAGGGTTATGCAACAGAGGTTTCTGAGGGCAAACATCGGACGTTCTTCGGATGGAAACCAAGCATGCATGAACCCCCCTCGCTTCCCGGGAATAGTTAATTAGCTTAATTAGCATTTAGCCATTTATTTGTTATAATTAATTAGTTGTAGCTAATTAGTTTGTTTTGTACTTATTTAATTAGTTTTGATTAAATTAGTTTGTGTTGTAATATTTAATTAGTTTAGCCTAGTTAATTTAATTATTCATTCAAGTTTTGTAATAATTAGTTAAGTAGTACAGCTTAACTATTCGGACTCTCCTTCGTGAGAGCGTATTGTAATAATGTGTATGTTTTCCAACCCCACGTCTTTCTCCCTTTTACTTAACTGCTTTCGATGGTTAGTTTAGGAGCATCACGTTTTAATTAGCATATCGCATGCTTGCATCCATTCATTTGTATTGCATACACCGAGGCTCGGTGCATCATTCTAATTGCATTGTCGTTTCAATACTTCTTTGAATATGTGCTTAGACTGCATGCTATTTAATTGATCCATATAACATGTTAAGTAGCTGAGCCTATTTTAGTTGCATTATTGCATATGTTGCATTAGCCATTTGGCATAGTTAGGAATTATGCTTTTTTTCTAACTCTTTTTATTTATCTTGGCTCGGAGTACCAAGTGAGTTTTTAGTGCTTTAGCATACTTGAATGAGTGTGAGCGATTGCCATGACTAACATGCTTGCCATTAGGCTAAGTGTTTACTTATTGAACTATGTGAATGACTGTGGATGCAGACTCGTTCTTTGAATTAGAACGATTCAATAAATGTACGTTTAAGCCCACTTTGTTTAGTGGCAAATTTGCAAACTTTAAGCCCACTTTGTTAAGTGGCAAATTCAAACCCTTTTCGTAAACAAACATGAAATTGAATTGTTCCAATTCTTGCAATTTTAGTCTATACTTGCTTATGCGCGTTACATAGTAATGCTAGCCTAATAACCGGAACAAGAGCATATAATGTACATAAGAATCATATCATGATTAGTAAAGGCCAATCTTTGATTGGGCGAGCGAAGGTGCTCAGTTCATGACCTTCCCCTCTCGTACCCAAGTTCCCGAGCCGAGGCAACTTTGGTGATAACGGACACATGACCTTTGGCATGAGTCATAGGTTTCCTAAATTTTTCCAAAAAAAATTATTTAGGTGACGACTTTATATCTGGCAAAACAGCCTAATTTTGGCATTTTTGATACAAAAATCAATTTTCCAAAAGATTTGTCGGATTTGGACTCTTTGGTGTTTATCAATTTCATATTGCACTTGTGAGATTAGATTCAAAACCGCGGGAGTCCGAATTATAGGGATTCTTTCGAGTTTCCGAAAGGGGGCACGAAAACGCCGAGCTACAGTTTTTGGCGACTCTGCTGGAGATTTAGAGAACTTGACTTGAACTCATGATTTGAAATTTTGTCTACATTTATGTGTTTCTTTGCATTGCATTTGCATTGGTACGCCTAAGTCACTATGTTTGCCATATGCTATTCCTAGACGGTTTGCCAGAGGCTTGCCAAAAAGCTTGCCAAAAGACTGACCGGCCGCGGACTATGCCACAATGGGAACACAACCCTTGGATCTGGACTACCGTTGTTCCGTTTGATCCTCCTTTCATTTCTCGGTGTTGGGTGTGAGAGGTATATTAGGTAGTCTTGCTGAGGTACTCTTTTTGACCATTTGGCCTAGTTGCATATTAAAAGCCATAGAGACTGTTCCAAACCAGGACATGATGCTTACCTGAATGCATGATTGTGTGAAACACTTTGCTTGAATAGTGAACCCTAGCTCTTGACGAAACTAGGACAGGGTAGCCCTACCCCCTCATATGGGTGTTTTGGTTCTCATTTAACTATTATATGCTTTTAGAATGAAACTTTATAGGGGCGTACATTTCAGTTACAAGTTTGGGTATCAGGTTTTTGGGGGGCAGAATTCAGTGTTGAGTACAGTTCCATAGCTTTTGATTACAATTGTGTGTCGTCAACGTCTGAGCTGAGGTGCTATGCGGTTTTTGATTTTTTCTTTCTTTTTGCTTTATTTCTTTTTGCTAGGTAGTTTATTACAATTGCTTCGGACAGTTCGGCTGCCCCCCAAGCACTCTGGACCTGTGTAAAGAGACTTTACAGATACGGGGATCTTGTTAGGAGATAACATGTGTTTGCTTCACTCCCACTGGTTACCAGACGGAGGAGGGTTAGGCACAATTCACCAGTCCAGCAGACACTTTTCAGTTCACCTGCATCCAGTCAGGGACAGTCTTCTACATTTAGGCCAGTAAAAGATCACTCGCCTATTCAAATGACTTAGTACCCTGCAGTTAGTATGGAGGACTTGATTCGTCATCTCCAACAAATAGTGGAAACCATCCAGCAAGATGCTGCCTGCCAAGCTAAAGTTATAGCCCACCAAGCCGAAGTGATAAATAAGTTGCAGTAATAGCAACCACAGCCAACAGTGGCTTCTGCTTTTCATGCACCTCCTGCGGGTATCCTAATAGCCGGAATCACTGTTAATACCTAAGAGAATTTTGGCAATCCATTAGACCCCATCCCACTGCAAGTCTCCAAGGCACTAGTGTACCAAACTGAGGCGCCGTTTGAATTTGAAGTTGACCGGACTGTACTGAAGGTCAACAAGCTGGAGAAGCTTTTCAAGCAGGCACAGGGTGTGAACTCAATCCCTGACATCGAAAATGGATACACCAACTTCGCAGTAACTTTGCTGGACCGGTTCAAAATGCCACATATCGATCGATTCGATGGCTCTAGGGATCCCATGGTCCATTTATGGTTGTTCTCTGATATCCTCCGACTAATGGGCCTCACCAGACTTCAAAAGTTGTCACTTTTTGGTCGAACCCTGTCGGGTATAGCAGCTATCTGGTATAGCAGCTATTTGGTATGCAAAGCTGGAGAACTTCATGAAGCGAAGCTGGGAGGAAATGGCTGAGGCCTTCATCGCACAATACTCCTATAACACCCAAATTGAGGTCACAACCCGTGATCTTAAGGCAACCCATCAAGAGCCAATGAAAGGCTTCTCAGACTTTGTAATAAGGTGGATGGCCCAGGCTTCGATGATGACTACGAGGCCATTTGAGAAGGATCAAATTAGAATGATGGTTCGTAATCTACAAGGGAAATTATTGCAGAAGATGATTGTCTTGCCATTGTTCACATTCACTGAGCTCCATAAGATAGGGGTTCAGATTGAAGATGCGATGAAACAGGGGTTGATAACCGATGAGAAAGAGTAGCCTAAGAGACCTTTTACGCGTAGTTCCAATACAACCACTAGTAGAAGCACAACTGCGCGATAGTCTGATGTGAATGTCATCACCACTATGGCCAAGATCGCTAAGCCTTTCGCCAGTACAACTCCATAAGCTTCGAATAGCCAGGCCCAATCCCAAAGGGTTTTTACCCCACGCTATATGTCTTTATCCCAAGCCCTGAGGGTGCTGATCAAAAAGGGATATCTTAAGCCATTAGAACAACGCCCACTACCCAATCCTCTCTCACCAAAACATAACCCAACCAAATACTGTACTTTTCACCAGCAACACGGTCACGACACTGACCAATGCTATAGGCTGGGTCATGAGATTCAAGATCTCATCGACAACAAAGTGATAGCACCACCCCAAAAGCCAAATGTAAACCACCAACCCTCTCCCGGCCCACAACCAAGTTCCTCTACTTCAGAACCTAAACCTAATACATACACTGGCCATCCCATATGACCCCAGCATATACATTACCCCTTCCCACCTACCCAAACCAGCCGTGTTCATTCTTGAAAGCATGAACTTGTGTATGATGAACATGTCTACACTTCAACCTGAACCCGTAGTAGTGACAATGGCAGAAGGAGAGAAGTTAGCCTTGGAGGAGAATGTTAGTCCATTGCCTGAGAGCTCTGCGGACTTATCTAAGAGGGTGTAGGATCTATGCTGCTACATCGTGCCAGTTGATTAAGCTAAGCCCGAAGTGGTATTGCCAGTGGTAGCGGAGGTCAATGTGGTTAGAGAAGATGGCCCAAGTCAGGGACTAGATGATCTAGTGGAGCTGGAGAAAGACTTAGACAATCTGTAGTTCTATGATGAGCAAGATCAAGGGGACGTGCAGATTGACTGGTTTCATTTGAATGGGTCGACAGACAACTCGGGGTGGTTGAGTGATGAACCTGACCAAGTGGAAGGAACTGAACCAAAACCTGAAGAAAAGGAAACAAGAATAACTGCAATGGACAGAATGGCCAAGGAAAAGAGAAAACTGCCGAAGAGCACCGGCATCGAGAATTTAGCTCAAGAACTGGGTGTCGTGAGTACCGTTGATACAGAATAAGAAGCCGCATTGAAGCGGTTTGAAAATAGAGAGATTAAGACAAACATGAAACTAGAATAGCTCAACACCCTGTGGGGGATACATCTGGTAAGAGAATGAGTAAACTAGAACCTGACAATTGTTTAGCAGTTGCCGAAGGTGTATGGTGGAAAGATGATGATCTATATTTGGCCTACACTGACAAGAATTGGGGTGAAGACCTGCCAAACAACACCTGGTACTCTGAAGAGATTGGCTATCTGACTAGAAATGGGCAGTATTTCAAGCCCCCGTACTTGGACCAAGCTGAAGCCTTCAGGAAAGATAAAGAGGTTGAGAAGTAGAATGAAAAATAGTTAGAAGAAGAGGCAGTGCTGAAGCAGCTGAAGAAAATTCAGGCTGACATTTCAATCTGGGGTCTGCTTATGGCTTTTTGAGTGCATCGACAGGCTGTACTATTAGCGATGGACAGGGCCAAACTGTCCATCGATACGACTCCTAAACAACTTTTGTCGGGTTAAATCTTTTCCAAAGTCTTGCACCGACTTTAACCTTCTCAGACAAGGAACTGTCGCCCGAAGGCTCAACACACAACAAACCTCTATACATATCTGTTGAGTGTAGAGAAAAGTGGGTACTAGTGGTATTGATTGATACTAGGTTAGCTATCAACGTTTGTCTATCTCGTACAGCATACGCCATCGGCCTGAAACCAGCAAATTTCGTGCCTGCAGCCTAGGTGATTTGGGCATATGTGACAATACGAGCAGATAGGTTATGGGCACGGTACAGATCAAAGTTCAAGTGGGCCAACTCAACAGGATATTGAGTTCCAGGTCCTGGACGTGTCAGCCATTTTTAATCTACTGTTGGGGAGGCCTTGGTTGCACCAGGTGAAAGCTGTCTCTTATACCCTCCACCAAATGCTAAAATACCCCCACGGAAAGGGGGTGGTTATTGTGTTTAGGAATTCATCTATACATCCTCCGCCAGAGGTAACTACGCCTGTGTTGGAAATTGTTCATGGTGAAGAGGATGTTTTCCTTTCAGGGTTCACTCTAGCTGAGGCTCGAATAGTGCAAACCATCTTAGCAGTCGATGAGAGCTTGTATGTTAACGCCCAATCAATCTATTTCATGAACAAGCTTCAACATGTGCCAGGGATGGGGTTGGGAAGAAGTGTCCGAAAAGGTGTCATAGCACTGGCTGATGTTCCATATAACTCACATGCCTTTGGTCTTGGCTATACGCCCACCAAAGAGGATTGGGTTAGGAAAGCAAAAAAGATGGTAGGTAGAGCCAAAGCTAAGCAGACTGGAAAACATTATGAGCTTGTACACGGACCGATCCGGAGAACGCTGAATGGTCATTTTGTTTGGAAGGGTGAAGACTTCCCATTTTGCAGTTTTCCCGAACCCTGGTTCAATTTTGAGAACCAGCGTGTTCCCGACTTTGAAATCTTTTTGACTTGCAGTTGCAAGACAACGATACAGAGGAAAAGGTTGAACTAACTACTGAAGCTAAACGAAGCATCGAAAGTGACCCGGATAGCAACGAACTTGAAGTAGGGACAGCATTGGCACGTCTCCTTTCAGATCCTTCGATCGACTCAGAGAGCTTTGGGGATAACCTGACCATCTCCATGATCGGGGACCAACCAGGTGTGAACCCTTCTAGTAGCATTTTGGATGCATCTGACCCACCATCTCTCGTTTGGCAGCTGCAGGAGGGCTATTTGTCTTGTAGTTCTGCGTTGGGTAGTGAGCTAGAATCTGATTCCACAGAGTCTATGGAATCGGAATCAGATGCCGGTTCTTCTAAGTTTGAGTCTAGTATTCCTGGGGGTGATAATCCAGATGCCAAGGTCTTGTCCAGGTCATCTTTTTCCTTTGCTTTTTAGTCGGTTATAACTGAAGAGCTGGACTTTGTGAATGAGAATGTCACTGCAGATTTTGAGTATTTCTCTGTTCCACTTGTTTATTGTAATGATTAGGATTTTCAAAATTTTAATGAAAACAAAGAAGAAGGAATTCCTCTGGTTTTAAAAAAATTGATTAATCGAGAGGAGGTTTGTTAAACCCCTTGTCGATAAAATCATTGTTTTTAATGTGGGTACTGAGAAGGATCCGTGTCTGGTTCAGATCAGATCCATATTGTCTTCGGAGGAGCGTGAGCGCTTTGTCGCTTTATTAAAAGATTTCAAAGATGTTTTCGCGTAGTCCTACAAAGACATGCCTGGAATCGATCCTGAGATTGTACAGTATCGGATCCCTCTCGACCCCGAGACCCAACCTATCAAATAGAAGTTGCAGAGAACACGCTCGGATTGGGCTTTGCAGATTAAGGAAGAGGTCACCAAGCAGATCGACGCAATGTTTTTGCTGGTATCTAAGTATCCAACTTGGTTGGCCAACATCGTCCAATACCAAAGAAAGATGGCAGAATTCGGGTGTGTATGGATTTCAAAGATTTAAATAAGGCCAGTCCAAAGGATGACTTTCTATTGCCGCACATCGATCAGTTTGTGGACTTTACTGCAGGTCATGCGTTGCTCTCCTTCATGGATGGATTTTTTGGGTATAACCAGATTCTGATGGCACCCGAAGACAGAGAGAAAACCGCTTTCACTATGCCATGGGGAACCTATTACTATCGGGTGATGCCGTTTGGGCTTAAGAATGCCGGGGCTACCTATTAAAGGGCTGTAACCACTATTCTACATGATATGATCTATAAAGAGGTCAATGTACGTGGACGACATGATTGTCAAGTCCAAAGGAAGAGAGGGCCATTACACCGCCTTGAAGAAATTCTTTCAACGGATTAGAGAATACAGATTGAGATTGAATTCACAGAAATGTACTTTCGGTGTAACAACAGGGAAAATACTATGTTTCTTGATCACACAGAGAGGCATTGAGGTAGATCCTTCCAAAATCAAGGCCATCCGGCCGTTCAATTTATCATTTACGGAGGTAAACTATACAAAAGAGGTCATCTGGGAATGCACAAGTTGTGTGTCGAAGCAGAGGAGTCAAAACACCTGATGAAGGCTATCCATGGAAGAGAGTGCGGAACGCAAATGAACGGAGTAATGTTAGCCCGGAAGATTCCCAAGCACGGTTACTACTGGTCAACTATGAATGAGAATTGTATTGGTTTTGTTCGGCGATGCCACAAATGCCAAATTCATGACAATCGCATGACTATCCTGCTATCGAAGCTATACAACATGACTTCACCATGGCCTTTCTCAGCTTGGGAAATCGATGCTATTGGTGCAGTCACACCGAAAGGGTCGAATGGGCATGAGTACATTCTGGTGGCAATTGATTACTTCACGAAATGGGTGGAAGCTCAGTCCTATGCAATATTGAAAGCAGCGCATGTGGCTAAGTTCATCCGAAACAACATCATTTGCCGATATGGAGCCCAAACGAGATCATTTTAGATAATGGATCCCACTTTAAGAAAGAAGTGATCGACTTGTTGGAGAAATACAATGTGGCTTTTCACAAGTCATCTACATACTGGCCGCAAACCAACGGAGCTGCTGAGGCCACCAACAAGAACATCAAGCATATTCTGCAGAAGATGGTTGAAACCTACAGGGACTGGCCAGACAAATTGCCATTTGCACTCTGGGCTTATAGGACTTCAAACCGGATGTCTATAGGGGCAACTCCTTATTCTCTTGTCTATGGGATGGAAGCTGTTCTGCCAATCAAAATAGAAATCCCATCGCTGCGAGTCATGGTTGAGTGTCACATAGCAGAGGCGGACTAGCAACAGAGTAGGTTCGAAGAACTGATATTGTTTGATGAGAGAAGGCTGAAAGCATTGTACCATGTTCAGGGTTATCAACGCAAGATTGCCAGGGCTTTTAACAAGAAAGTTAAGTCCTGGAATCTCAAAGAGGGGGATTTGGTGCTGAAAGACAACCGAGCTCCCATCTATGACCCTAGGGGCAAGTTCAGACCTAATTGGACTGGTCCTGACATTATCAAAACTATTTGGTCGGGTAGAGCCGTTATTCTCATGGACCTAGATGGCCTCGAATTTTTCCAACCGATCAACATGGACAAATTGAAGAAATACTATTCCTGAGAGGCTTGCTAGGCCGAAAATCCGGAAGGGGGACCTAGGCAAAAGTTAGAGCACAAAAATTAGAAATAACGAAATACTGAGCTCACAAGGTTAAAAACCCTAAAGGACGGCCTTGGCAAATGTTAGAGCGCAAAAAGAGAGTGTTAATAATCGAGTGAGCCCGAACCGAACTACGTAAGGCCTGATTCCCATCTTCGAGATACATAGGAAACTTCATCTTGAAGTTCGGCCATGTACACCTCCAACTCAATTGTCCTGTCCTTGTGTTTGATCAGGTCATCCTTGTCTGTTCTTTATCCGAGAGTTTAGTTGTGATCTCTACTCTGGGAGAAGAGTTGGTTATGGTGCTATGCAGTGTTATTCAGTCAAGGGGCAATTTGTGATCTTTGGATTTAGGGTTGTACATCTCGAGGATTGATTTCGTGTGTGTCAAGTGGTGATCCTTATTGAAAATGGTTTTGAAAAGTTTTGATTAAAGTTGATTTTTGTTCAAATTTTATCTTTTACAACTTAGACCATTTTTGGACCAAAAGGAAAATTTTCAGTGCTCACAACTTTAATTTCATTGATTTCAATACAAAGTTCTCAAACTCTCGATACAAATCAAAGTTGCTTTTATTACGTCCATAAAACTTGAAAAGTAAGATCAAAGCAATAAACTAGGGGCATAGATGAGTTAGGTACTCTTGCGTCCTCTGCCTGTGCTTGTGGAAGCTTTTGATGCCAAAGTGGGCCCGGTTTGTGCCTCATCCTGAAGGCAAGCCAGACACTCACCAGAAAGGGTGCAGCTGAAGTTAGGGGCAGGGGTCAGAAGCTCTCTCATCCTCCAAGCAGTGAGATACCTAGCCAAATGTGAACCTCGGATGTGGAATGAAACTAGGTACTTTACCCCCTCATTTAGGCAAATCTGATCATGTCCAAATTGACGTTTGAACCAAAAAAGGAAGTAGAATACACAATGAGCCAGGCCAATCAGTTGTATGCCAGGTTTCCGAGTCATGCTATAGCTCATTTCAGTTAGGTTAAGCCAAGGGCAATGCCAAACAATGTCAACAGTAGACCTGTTGCACATCTAGTGGCACCACCATCCCTCGTTGGGGAAATCCACTAGCTATTGGCGGAAGAAGTATGCTCGAGCTGAGTATGCAAGGTAAAAGTCCACTACCATCAGCTTGTCCATTAGCGACACCTGGGGAGGGATGAAAGAAAAGAGAGATTAAAGAATAGAGAGATGTATGTTGAGAGAAAAGTGAGAAAAGGGCTTTGAGAGAAAAACAGAGCATGAGTGCCGAGCGATGTAAGAAATACATATTAGAAAGGATGGGAAACATTACCTAAAGAAGTAGTGGACTTCCTGCAAATTTGGTGGTCTCTCATTGATGAAAGGCATCTAGGCCCATCTAAGTCTTGGCTAGCACCAAACCAATGCAACTCTTGCCTTCTTTCAGGCCTTGTACTACTTTAATCAAGCGAATGCTAGAGCCGTCGAAACTAAGGGCAAGGAGGAAATGAGGCAGCATATAGAAGCAAAAGGCATGTTGCCTAAAACTCTGGCAAAGAAGGTTACCTCGGTCACCGACGTCAGAAAATTGATGAATCAAACTGAGAATGTCTAGCTCTCCGTTATGAACCAAAGATCGAGTCTCATGTAGAGTGACCACACACATTTATCCCAAAGCCTGGATGTGGCCGAAACGGGGCTGAGGTATGATTTCCTTGTCGTGTTGGGATTCCATTAGCGCCTGAAATTCTTCAATTGTCTGGTATATCTCGAAGCTAAAGACATGTGTAATCGGGTTCCAGCATCTAGCTACAGGATGAATGAATGGAAAACAAAGTGAAGAACGACTCAACGGGAAAAGTGCATTTATGCCGAAATCCCAGAAATTCACCTTTTCCGAGCTGTCTAAAGTCACAATCCAATCCGAGAGTTTTTCGGAGAAAAATGGCTCCATTTGTAAAGAATTTGCAGTTGAAATGAAGAACTCATGAAGATAAACCTTTTGTAGAAGATAAGGCAGTGAGTGGAAACTAGGTGTCAACAATCTGGAGGCTCTACACAGTGGTGGCCAGCAAGCCACTACTGATGGCCGGCAGGCCATTCCTTGTAGCCAGTAGGTGGACTCTCCTTGTAGCCAGTAGGCCATTCCTTGTATTCGGACTTTCCTTTGTGAAAGCATATTGTAATAATGTGTATATGTTCTAACCCCACGTCTTTCTCCCTTTTACTTAACCACTTTCGATGGTTAAAGCATCACGTTTCAATTAGCATATCGCATGCTTGCATTCATTCATTTGTATTGCATATACCGAGGCTCGGCGCATCATTTTAACTGCATTGTCGTTTCAATACTTCTTTGAATACGTGCTTAGACCGCATGCTATTTAATTGATCCATATATCATGTTAAGTAGCCGAGCCTATTTTAGTTGCATTATTGCATGTGTTGCATTAGCCATTTGGCATAGTTAGGAATCATGTATTTTTTCTAACTCTTTTGGTTTATCTTGGCTCGAAGTACTAAGTGAGTTTTTAGTGCTTTAGCATACTTGCATGAGTGTGAGTGATTGTCATGGCTAGTATGCTTGCCATGAGACTAAGTACTTACTTGTTGAACTGTGTGAATGCCTATGGATGGAGGCTTGTTGTTTGAATTGGAACGATTCAATAAATGTACGTTTAAGCCCACTTTGTTTAGTGGCAAATTCGTAAACTTTAAGCCCACTTTGTTAAGTGGCAAATTCAAACCCTTTTCGCAAACAAACATGAAATTGAATTGTTCCAATTCTTGTAATTTTAGTCGATACTTGCTTGTGCGCATCACATGGTAATGCTAGCCTAATAACTAGAACAAGAGAATATAATGTATATAAGAATTATATCATGATTAGTAGAGGCCGATCTTTGATTGGGCGAGCGGGGGTGCTCAATTTATGACCTCCCCCTCTTGTACCCAAGTTCTCGAACCGAGGCAACTTTGGTGATGACGGACACATGGCCTTTGGCACGAGTTATGGGTTTTCTAAATTTTTTCAAAATAAAATATTTAGGTGGCGACTCTATATCTGGCAAAGTAATCCAATTTTGGCATTTTTGATTCAAAAATCGATTTTTCAAAATATTTGTTGGATTTGGACTCTTTGGTGTTTATCAATTTCACATTGCACTTGTGAGATTAGATTCAGAACCGCGAGAGTTTGAACTGTAGGGCTTTTTTCAAGCTTCCGAAAGGGGGCGCGAAAACGCCGAGCTACAAAGGGGTTGTAGTGCCAGGGGAAGAAAATAAAGTTTGTTGGCTTGTAAAATCTCTTTATGGATTAAAACAAGCTCCTAAGAAATGGCATGAAAATTTTGATCATGCTATGCTTACTAACGGGTTTAAGATAAACGAATGTGATAAGTGCGTCTATGTTAAAAACACTGACCAATGATATGTCATAGTTTGTCTTTATGTTGATAACATGCTTATCATTAGAAGCAGTCAAAACATGATCAAATCAACTAAGCAAATGCTAAATAGAAGATTTGATATGAAAGATATGGGGGTCGTAGATGTAATATTAGGAATGAAAATTACTAAAACATCTGACGCATATGCATTATCTTAATCACATTATATTGAGAAAATTCTTGGTAAATTTATCAAGGATAATATGAATGTAACTAGAACACCTGTAGACATCAGTCTTTATTTATCAAAAAATAAAGGTGATGCAGTGTCTCAGTCAAAATACTCTCAAGTCATTGGAAGCCTAATATATCTAATGAATTGTACTCATCCTGATATAGCTTATGCTGTCAGTAAATTAAGTAGGTATACTAGTAACGCCGGAGAAGACCATTGCAAAGTGATCATTCGGGTTCTTAGATATCTAAGGTTTAACCGTGATCATGGTTTGGACTTTACTCGATATCCTGCAGTACTAGAAGGTTATTGTGATGCTAATTGGATATTGGATACTAAAGATTCAAAATCCACTAGTGGATATGTCTTTACTCTGGGAGGCACTGCTGTTTCTTGGAAATCCACAAAACAAACATGCATCACACGATCCACAATGGAATCTGAGTTCATTGCTTTAGACAAAGCAGGAGAAGAAGAAGAATGGTTTCGCTCCTTCTTAGAAGACATTCCAATGTGGCCAAAACTTGTGCCAGCTATTTGCATTCATTGTGATAGTTAATTTGCAATAGGTAGGGCACAGAATTATATGTATAATGGTAAATCATTCGTCGTCGACATAATACCATAAGGTAATTGCTCTCAAATGGAATAATCTTAATAGATTATATAAAATCTAAAGAGAATATTGCGGATCTGTTAACAAAAGGTTTGACAAAAGAGCAAGTGTATAGTTCATCAGAGGGGATAGGATTAAAACCTATTACATAAGAGTCATCATAATGGTAACCCTACTTATATGACTAAAGATCCCAAGAACTAAGTTCAAAGGGACAACTAAGTTATGTGTGGCTCGCCAGAAATCATCAAGGGATTAAAATTCCCTATCTATTCCTATGGTGAGAGTAATATCTGCAACATGTGTTGTATGTAGGGGTTTAAGGATAAATTTCTCTTTTAATGATTACTTATATCTTGATTTAGGCATAAAAATCAAGACGAGTATAAGAGATACTCACAATAAGAATCACCTATATGAGTGTCGAACTGGGGTCGGTTCTATGAGAATAAAGAGGTTAAATTCTCTAGAAACACTTATGAATAACCAGGAGCGTTCAAGGCCAAAATGAACACAACCATGAGAATCATGATGTGTCAGAAGATATTTTATATAAAATCTATTGTCTTGGCTTACACAAATGGCTGAACAATTTAAGATATCGCGTTCATTGGTTAGCTAGTAAGTCCAATAGGTTATCACTAGGGAAGGGTCAAGGCCGAAAGCTACCTATCCTGATGCAAGATATTTTCGATTTATACTCTTTCGACAAATTCTGCATATTGTTGCAATTTCGTTGTCATCAAATTTCATTCATGTGGAAGATTGTTAAAAATGGTTTTGGAAGTTTTGGAAAAATCAGATTTTTCCTCAACCTTTGGTCTATCTTTTAGGTAGGACCTATGTGCCAAAGTTGACGGGTCAACGTGGTGACCTGTTCTATGTCGCATTGTGATTCACGTAGTATATTTGGTTGCTTAAAACTATTATCGGGTGAATGGAAAATTGAAGCCAAAGTGGGCTCCATGTAAATGGAGTTTTTGGTAGAAATTCCTTAGGGTTTGGTTTAAGGCTTGCCCCATATTGGTTTGGTGGGCAAACTTATGTGGGTTTATAAGGCATGGGTTTATAACTTGGGGAGGGCTCCAAGAGCCATCCCAAGTTTATAGAAGGGAGAGGTTATGGGTAAATTAGGCTAGACCCATTGGACGCAAAAATAAATACTGCGTCTTGCCGCCCTGATGATCTGTCGGTCGAATAGCAGTGGGTTTAAGCGTGAGGTTGGGCTTGTCTAGCCCATTACTTGTCTTTTTAGGCAAAAAACATTTGAATTTAATTTTATTTTTTTGGAAAATAAAATCTGACCGTTTAAATTCGAATTTTTGTTGGAAAATATGCACCTTTTTGTACAGATTTCAAATCTGTCTGAACAAATTCAGTTCAAAAAAACCCTTACCTGTTTTAATTTAAATTCAAACAGATTTGTATCTGTTTAATTTAAATCAAGCAGGTACCATACTTGTTGGATTCAAACCAAATAGCCACCATTTTCCTACATAAATAGGCAGTCCCTCATTTGGTTTTTTACAAAAAAAATTTGTCCTTAATTCTGTCAATGCTCTCCGCATTTTGCTGCATACAATTTTCTGTGAGAAAGAGTGTAAACACAAACTGTGCTCGTTGTGCAAACAATTTGTAGTGCTGGTATTGTTTGCGATTGATCATTTTATTCTGGGAGATAGGCGTCCACAATCTGAAAACACCGTGAATATGACGAATCTGTCTTAAGGACATAGTGTTAAATACTGGACTTGATCAAAAATTTTGTTCAAGAAACTAATTTGGTAAGTAATTAATTTACTTTCTGTTTTATTATTTTTTCCTATTTTAGATTTTGATTTTGTTTTTGTAACAAAATAAAAATTTATTTTTATTTATTTATTTTATATTTTGGTTTGATTTTTGTAATCAAATGTTCTCTCTCTATTTCTTATTTCTTCTGTTTGTTGTTAAGTATACAAACATAATTTATTCATAATATAGTGAAGATTGTCCAACAGTTACATACTCGGTCATCACATAGATAGATATGAACATTGCTGTACAAGTCCAAAAATTAGATTCAATTTTCAATCTAAATAATGTGGTAATCAATTAAGATATTTATGATAACATTCTTTCTCATATCTTCTCTAATTATCAATCAATCATATTACTTATACATCATTGAGTTTACAAAATAGATCTAAAAAATAGATTTGTATATTATTTTTCTATTTATATTAAGAAAAATAATTGAGACACCTAATTTATTATCCCCAATGATGTGTCTAACAAGTGTCAAATTTTGATTTGTTAAACATTCTATCATATGAAGTATAATCTCGACACCATATCATTAGAAATTATTTATGGGTGATAAATTAAAGGAGGTAACATTGTTTGTTATAATAATTATTTAAGCTATTTTATTGGGTATAATAGGCAAAGAAAACAATTTAACTATTTGCCTGTGTATTATTTAGCCGACAATTTTTCTAACAATATTTGTCTCTATTTCTCAACTGCTAAAGAAAAAGTCACATTTGTTTTTAGACTTTTTGGTTTCTAGTAATATTTTTTTCAAAATTTGCATTAGTTTTTTTCTTACTTTAGAAGGATCTTTTTTTTTTTTTTTTGCAAAAATACATTAACTTAGCTAAACTTTTTCATAACAAAAAATTTTATTTTTTTAATTTTATTTTTACTAGTAACCAAAACAGGCCACATGTTATAATTTGATTTTTTTTTGGTTTTGTTTTTTGTGGTAAAGAGAGATTCACATGAGAATTTAAAGCGCCTTATAAAAACTTGTAAAATATACAAACATAATTCATTCATAATAGAATGAAGATTGTCCAATAGTTACGTACCGGGTCATCACATAGATAGATATGAACATTGTTATACAAGTCCAAAAATTAGACTCAATTTTCAATATAAATGATGTGGTAATCAATTAGGATATTTATAATAACATTTTCTCTCATATCTTCTGTAATTATCAATCAATCATATTATTTATTATACGAGCAAGAAATATTCTTTCTCGTATAATCCTGTTGATCAAGTCTGTACTCCTCCGTACGACGTCGCTTTACTTCCTGAAAATACAAACGTGAGCTAGCCGGTGGGTGTATGCCGGATACCTCTCCGATGCCTAAGTCAGCGAAATAGCCAAACAGACAAAAAGCTCTGTGTATTCGGAAATCAAAGTTGTGTTACCTCTCCATAGGTGATGCTATGAGCTTTTATAGGTTCCGTGTGGCATAATCCTAGTAGGACTCTTACTTCTCCATGTAGAGTCCTCCTAGGAACTATATTCCTGAAAGATAGTGCTTATCCTTCAACACCCCCCTCACTGCTTAAACCAAGTGGGATGGTTTTACCATGGTCGGATGTCAATACGACCGAGATAACATGGCTATGCTAAAGCCGCAGAATGGGCCAAGCTTCAACTAGCTCGGTTCTTCCTTTCACTGCGTGTACCTCGGTACTGGGTTGTTTGAAACCGTGCTAACCATGATGAGTTTGGACCGAGCTAACTAATAGCAAGGTTTGTGGTAATCTTCAACATACCTCGGCTCGAAAGGTGTAACCAAGCTAACTGTTGTCACTCTAGCCGTGGTGACCGAGTTAATTGCAAAGCTCTCTGGGACCGAGCTAACTACAAGACTTTCTATGACCGGGCTAATTCTTGGGCCCTTTTTACCCTGCCCCTCTTACCGTGGCCCACAGAACGGCCCACTACCCAGCTCGGTTCAATTTACATATAAATTACCCTCTCACTTATACATCATTGAGTTTACAAAATAGATCTAAAAAATAGATTTGTATATTATTTTTCTATTTATATTAAGAAAAATAATTGAGATAATTTATCACCCCTAATGATGTGTCTGACAAGTGTCAAATTTTGATTTGTTAAACATTCTATCATATGAAGTATAATCTCGATACCATATCATTAGAGATTATTTAGGGGTGATAAATTAAAAGATGTAACATTATTTGTTATAATAATTATTTAAGCTATTTTATTGGGTATAATCGGCAAAGAAAACAATTTAACTATTTGCCTGCGTATTATTTAGCCGACAATTTTTCTAACAATATTTATCTCTATTTCTCAACTGCTAAAGAAAAAGTCACATTTGTTTTTAGACTTTTTGGTTTCTAGTAATATTTTTTTTCAAAATTTGCATTAGTTTTTTTCTTACTTTAGAAGGATCTTTTTTTTTTTTTTTTTGAAAAAATAAATTAACTTAGCTAAACTTTTTAATAACAAAAAATTTAATTTTTTTAATTTTATTTTTACTAGTAACCAAAACAGGCCACATGTTATAATTTGATTTTTTTTTGGTTTTGTTTTTTTGCGGTAAAGAGAGATTCACATGAGAATTTAAAGCTTCTTATAAAAACTTGTAAAATTGCACATTAGCAATAAATAGCAGAAAAAAAATTTGTGAAAATTGCTTTATAAATGTCTCTCTCGCTAAATTACAAAATGTGTATTATGGTCACTTATCTTCTAATACTAAAAGAATTGGTATGGTTTGTATTCATTTAAAAATTTTCAAAATTGAAATAAATAATACAATATATAAAAATAAAAAAATAAAAAACAGATAGAAAATCAAAGTTATAGTCAATCTTAAACCGTTGGGTTTCGTCAATTTTCTCACACCCTTGGATGAAGGAATATTTGTTTGATGTTATTTCAGATCTGGTGGCTGCGGCGCGTGCAATGTTCAATAAAAAAATATTTATCCAATTACCAATTTTTACTTTCTTCTTCTTTTTTTTTGTTTGTTTGCTTGTTTTGTTTTGTTTTATTTCTTTTCTTTGGGTTAGGTTTGATTTAAATGTGATAGATTTGGTAGTTCTTATAGCAATTTTGAATCCAATGACATACAAATATAACACTAAATTAAAGCATATATCAAATCAGTTGATAGTTAATTAGCTATAGTCTACTGATTATTGAGATTATTAAAAATTATTGCACGATTAAGTGCTATTTGATCCCCACAATTATTATGTTGATTATCAATAATTTGAATTCAACTTTCTCAAAAATTTTGTGTTGTGATTATTGTGATTTTTTTTTTTTTTTAATGTTGTTTGTGTTTTGAACTTTTTAAAAATAATTCTTATGATAATTTTAAAAGATCTCCTGTTGATTGAAAAATAAAATGAAACAATATTGTAACTTATCTATTTTTGCTTACAAAATGTTGATTACAGCTTAAAAATAAAAAAGACTTTTCTTAAGTGTGCAACTTACACCTTACACTTACGCCTTTCTGTTTGCTGTCCTGATTTATGTTTACACCTTCTACTTACACTTTTTGTGTTGGTTGCATATGGTGTGCAACCTTAAGGGGTTGCACACCATAACAAGACCCAAATAAAAATTAAAAGAAAAAAGAGCCTAAAATTCAACTTTTTAAAAAAGAAGCTTTTTAAGTTTATTTATTTATTTTTAAATTGAAAAGGCAAATAAGTTGAGAACTAACCACCAATTTTTTTTATTATATATATATAGAATTCAACCCAACCAGTTTACTAAAGGTTATTTTATTTTGAAAGTTCATAATTTAAATAAAAAAATAATTAATTAAAAGTACTCATCCGCCAATTTTAGAATAAATTTATTTAAGTAAGCTCAAAAGTTATAACAAATGGTGTGATACTAAATTTTAAAACAAAAAATAAATCATAAAACCAATTGAAATGCAATAAATAACACCAATAATTAATATACTAAACAATATTGTCAATCAAATTTCAATGATTTATTTTTTGTCAATTGATAAGAAAGTAATTATAAGTATGATAAATATTACATCATTAAATTTCAATGTTAACGAGAAAAAATTACAAATCAGTAGTACTTTCAAAATAATATTTATATCCATTTATGAAAAATTTTATGGCTTAATATTTTAATGGTCAATAAGTATATAACTAATATGTAATTGTTTTCCAAAATTTACAAAGGGATGTCACTCATCCACGTGAACAGGCATGACATTTTCTCTCCTCTTTTGGCTACTGTTTTTTTTTTTTTATTTTTTTATTTTCAATTGATAGGAAAATAATTACAAATAAATATAAAAATTATTATATTATTAAATATTAATTCACAATAATTAAACAGTTAACAAAACTTTTTAAATCTAAGCCAAACAGCCACTTACATACTAGAGAAATAAAACCCAAGACGTCACACCACTAAAGGTGTATGCTCTGATTCTGACTACTACTTAGGCCTAGTTTGGGATCTACTATATGATCTATTTTTTTATTTTTTTATCTTTTTTTCATCACATCATCTCTCTATTTTTCTGCACATCTTTTCGTAAAAGAACAAAAAATACACTTTTTTAGGACACCCCAAACCAACCCTTAATAATGATTGATCAATATTATTTTAATTTTGATTATTGAGTTTTAAATAGAAATACTTAAATTATTGATTTTTAGTGGGTTGGGGAAGTTCCCACTAATTGAACTAACCTACCTGCCCATTGATAGCAAAAATAAAGACAAATTATAAATGTAGCTTATTAAATTTGTTTGAAATACAGATTATCTTTTTTGATTTAAAAATTATAAATATTTTAATATTAAAATTTTTTTATTTAATAAGATAAATTAAAAAATAAAATTTCTAATGATTCTCTTATAAAATAATAAAATTATTTGAATTATTAATTAAAATAAAATTTTAACACTATTAAAAATTATTAATGAATTATTAATAAAAGAAATCATTTATTATGAAATTAAAATTTTTAAAAAGGTAAATATAATTTTTAAAATTATAAAAATAAAACATATTATAAACTAATCTTAAAAAGTATATTTGTAATTTATTTCAAAAATAACATAATGCCATGTGTTTTTCACGGAATTGAGGTCACTGCTATATTAAAGGCACAACAGTGACTGTTGTGCCTTAATTTGAGGTATATTATAGGCTTATTTTTATAATTGGAATATTTTATTTTTTAAAGTTTGTTGAATACTTCATACCTATCAAAAATCATATTAATCGGATATTAATAAGCGTATGATCAAATTTTATATTTTTTATGTTATTTCTCAAAAGAAAAAATTATTATTTATTTTTTTAATTACCAATCATATAATTGTTAATATCTAATTAATATAATTTTTAATAAGCATAAAATAATTAACAAATACTACAAAAGGCTTATAAAAATAAGTTTAAAATAGACAAATTGAGACATAACAATCACTGTTACCTGCATTCCGTGTTTCACTGGTTGACATAAAGCTCAAAGTTTGACGTACACGTATTGCAAGGAGACAAGTTACATTTTACATCAACCTCGAACCAAATAGATTCTTTTGACGCGAACAGACTCACGAGATAAAGAACAGACTCACGAGACCGTTGTTGCGTTGGGACACTGGTCTATTTTAATTGATTTTTAAAATTTTTAATTATTTTTTGAGATAAAAGAATTATATTTAGAATGATTTATTAATTATTTATAATTAAATAAATGAGATTAAGAGTAAAAATAATTGATCGATGTGTAAAATATAATATTTTAACTTATTAATTATTTTAATAATTTATATTTTTATTTATTATTTAAACCAAAAAAAAATTACCAAACAAGGGCTGTGATTGGACCATCCACCCCTCTCCTGCGAAAAATTGCGTGGTGATGTTAGCCCATTGTGACATGTCTTAACTTGATATTATTGATTTTGTTTGGAAAATAATTGAGTTAAAATAATTTATTAAAAGATAAAATGAGTTAAAATAGTTAGTCAAATAAAATATCACATTTAATTTATAATTATTTTTTTTCTTATAATCATCAAATCAACTATTAAAAATAAAATTGAAAAACAACTAATTAACTTCCCAAATACAACTATTTTAGTCCGTCTAAAATAGTTAAAATGTCAAGTAACCAACTAAAATAATCAACTTCTTAAACAAAGCCATTGATTTAAATTATAAAATTGAGTACTTTCAAAAATACTAAAGATTCTAAAAATTCTACCAAATGTGTTACATAGGTGTGGGACCTACACCCATGTAAAACATTTAGGGGTGGTTTGGGATGTTCTAAATAAGTGCACTTTTTTAATTTTTTTTTATAAAATATGAATTGGGTTTGGATTGGGTTTGAAATGATGTGGTAAAGAGGTGATATGACTTAAATAAGATGATGTGACTTAAATAGGAAAATAACTTTTTGACTTTTTTAGTACATGACAAACAAGGCCTTAGCAGTATTTTAGAGAGAAAAATGCTAGGGATCCCAAATATTGTATCAAATGTTCCACCAAATGTCTCATATGGGTGTGAGACCCACACCATGTAGATCTCATGTGAGCCTCACATTTGATAAAACATTTAGGATTTATAGCATTACTTTTTGGGGGGTCTCTAGCATTACTCGAGTACTTTTATTAACTAATTGGGTTTTGTTAACAAGTGCTCACTGAGGGGGTGATTATTCTATATTTTTGGAGTATGGATAGGTGGTACTCCATAAAGTTTAATTGGTAAAGAGGATTAGAAGCCTACGATTTATGTTGGAGATGAAAGAATAATATGGTGTTAAGTAATTGGTGATTGATTCGAAGTATGGTCACGCGATGTTTCAAAATTGTTAAATAATTTCCCTCACTTAAAAATAATGCTATATATACCAATTGTACACTCACTAGTGTACCAATTGATACTCTTAACTACCTCCCCTATTATAGAAAAGAGAAACAACTATAAATATACTTTACTAGAGCTTAAACTATATTTTTTATTCAATTCCTTCTATTTTAACATTATATATTTTTCATAATGGAGTTTATTTTTATTTTTTTAATATATTTTTTATAAATATTATATTTGTTAAAAAAATAAAGGGCATATACAAAATTTAAAAAGAATCACAAAAATTATATGTCCATTATTTTCCTCACACTATATAATTTAATTATGATTGAAAGTAGAGGACATTTAAAATTTTAAAAAAAAAATCCTGGAAAAGTCATTTAAAACTGAAGGCATTTATTTTTATGATAAAAAAAAGTTTTAAAAAAATCATTATAAAAGTATATAAAATAAAAAGAATTAAATAAACTGATAGTTTAGTCTGTATTTATAGTTTTTTTTTTTCTTTTATATGATAGTGGAAATAATTAAATATATTTAATACATCTTTAACAAGTACCTTAAAGACAATTATTAAAAAAATTTAATATTGTATTTGGTTAGAAGATTTAGAGGGAGATTTAGAAAAAAAAATAAAATAAAATTTATGTGTAAAACTAAGTAAAATATAAATATATTTTAGGGAGACTTATTTATAAGTCATTTTTCAGACACTTATAGTAGGTTAAGTCCTGTATAATTTCTTATAGAGTCTCAAGTTCTATTTAGATAGAAATGTATTCCACAATATCCTACATAAACGTAACGTAACGTGATACTTATATAAATGTAATGTAACGTGACACCTATATAAACGTAATCTAACGTGACACCTATATAAACGTAACGTAACGTGTCACGTTACGTTTCGCAAACTTAATGAGTTTTTATTTTTTTAAATTGAATGTGAAAATGTTGCTCGTTTATATTAATGTCACGTTACGTTTCATATAAATATGATCTATGGTAACATTTAGAAAATTGAATGTCGCGTTACGTTTATGTATAAGTGTCACGTTACGTTTATGTAATGGTCACGTTACGTTACGTTTATATAGATATGATTTATGGTAACATTTAATTTTCTATATATAGTTTTACTATTATTTATGATATTAACAACTAATATTGAGGGTAAATATATCAACAAACTTCCTATAGAACTTATAGGAACATAAGTTTTTTAGTAGGACCATATGTAACATAAGTCTCCATAATAAGACTTATAAATAATTTTTCTTATATTTTATTTATATTTTACTTATTTTTTTTATTGTTATTATTTTATAATCTTTTGCTAAATCTCCTAACATTTTTAATCTCTTTCTAAATTTTACAACCAAACTCAAACTAAATAATTAATAGACAAGTGTCAAGTGTTATAATTGTTTCTAAATTACTAAATAACCCCTTGGTGTTTATCACGTAATGAAGTGGGGTCCCTAACGGCTAATACCTGTCGGGGCGAACCCCAAGAAAATCACCACCCTTCTCCCCATCATCTTTTTAAGCAGTCTGGGTCCTCCTATAAAATAAAAAAATAAAATAAAATAAAGTTAAAAACCAAAGAATTGTTTGGAATGTGAAATGTGGGTTCACTCGTGATTGGCTTCTATTTTTTCTAAGGTTCGTGCTAGAGAGCTTGAAAACGAATTTTTCCGAATCTCCCTAATTTCTATTTTTATTTTTTCAGCGAAAGAAAGAAGAAGACGGGAGAGAAAGGAGAAGGAGGAGGAGGAGGAAGAAGGACTGGCCCTAAAAAATGGGGCTGGAGGCGGAGGCGGGGAGGGGGAGCGAGGCAGAGGCATGGCAATCAACGACGGAGGCGGAGGCGCGGCAATCGGCGGAGGCGGAGGCAGAGGCGCGACTATCGGAGGAGGCGACGCGATCGGCTTCTCCTCTCTCTCTTTCTCTCCCTCTCCCTCTCTTTCTCTTTCTCTCCCTTTCCCTCACCTTCACATGTTTCAGACTGGAGGAAGTAAAAAAAAAAATTTTTGAATTGCTAAAACGACGTCGTTTCAGCAATTCGGGACATTCGGGGGACACCAATTCGAGCTCCCAACCTTTATTCTTTTTCTAATTTAAAAAAATTAATTTAATTTAATTTCAATATAATAATGAGTAATTTCAGGTCTATGTTTAGAAAAAGAAAATTTTAATTAATAATAATTTAATAAATTGTAAAAAAATAAATCATAAAATTTTCTATATATTTATAATATTTTTTTTGTAAATATCTCCATCATGAAAATTCCCCATCTAATAATGGTATGAGTGTGAGCCTTTACAAAAAAATAATTACAAATATATAGAAAAATTTATGATTTTATTTTCTTCAATATTTATAAAATTATTATTAATTTAAAAATAGTTTTCTAAACATACAGTAATCTGAAATTACTCCTTATTATATTAAAATTAAATTAAATTGATTTTTTTAAATTAGAAAAAATATAATAAATTTTATAATTTTAATATAATTATATTAACAGATTAAAAAATAGTGTAGTTGGTTTAAAATATAAACATAAATAAGAAAAAATTATATATTTATGTATGAAAAATATAATTATTTATATGAATAAAAAATTATTAATTAAAAAAATTAAAAATTATTATATAAATTAAAACTTCAAAATAAATCAATACAATTATGTCATAATTATGAGATTTGATTAGTGTAATTTGTTTTAGTATGGGTTATTTTAAGAAGGTAGTTAAAAATTAATTTTTAAACTTAAAAAATATATATATAAAAAAAATTAAAAAATAATATAATCTAAAAATTAAAAATTAACTTTTAATCAGCGGTCAAGTAAGCCTATATAGATATCATCTAAAAAAAAAAGTAAGCCTATATAGACACATATAACATATAATATGACTTTGCTTTTGTGACAGTCAATTCATCTAGAAAATTGGATACCAGTTGGAATCCCAAGTAGAGAAAAAGTTATTCAATACATCACGTTATCATTTTGATATGACGTGCCAAGCTAATGAAATTTTGAAAAAATGATGGCTATGTTTTTGAATCAACACATTAGCAAAGTTTTAAAAAGTTTCCATGTATTCTGATTTGTTTTTCTTTAAATATTATGTTTATTTTCAGTTTTTTAAAAATATTTTTTAGAAAATTTTACTGTTTTATTTTTCGTATTTTTTTTATTAATTTTTTTAATATTTTAAGTAAATTTTTTAATTTTTAAATACACTTAACATAAATACACCTAAAAAAATATAATTTTCGTGAAAAAAATATTTAAAAAATTCACTAAATATCAAACATATAAAAAATACCAAAATTTAGTATATATTTCATATTTTTGTGTATTTATTAATTTTTTAAAATATTTTTTTTTATAAATGTTTTACTTTTTAGATATAAGGTACATTTAAAAAAGTAAAAAAAAAATTTAAAATTTTAAAAATATTTATTAAAAGTAAAAAATAAAAAAATTTAATTTTTTAAAAATTTAATTCAAAAAATTAAAACTAAACATATTCATTATTTTGATTAGGTAGGCCACACTCTTGATGTGATATGCTGATCCATGAAATAACTTTTCCAAGCACAGAGAGAGAGAGAGAGAGAGAGAGAGAGCGCGTTGGTTGCATTCACTTTCTCCCTGTCACAGGTGAAATATCCTGTCTTTTCTTTTTCATTGATAAGAAACCTCCCAGGTCCCTCAAACCGTCAATATAATAAATATCATTATTAAGGTAAAGTTTGGTAATTTAAAAATAATTTATTTTTTTTATTTTTTTATTTTTTGTATATTTAATTATAAAAAGATAAAAAATACATTTATTTAAGTCATTCCAAACAATCTCATTTAAAAATATATATATTTTTTTATTTAAATAAGTGTATTTATTTAAGTTATATTTTAAAAAGTACACTTATTTAGATTATCTCAAATAATATTTAAATATTGAATTAAAAATTAGGAATGACAATGGGGATTAATGGGGTGGATATTAATTCCCCATCCCCATTCCCCTATAATAAATTTTCTCCATTTTCCATTCTCCATTCTCCATTCCCCATGGGTACCACCCTCCCCATTTCTTAATGGGTTTGGATTTTTCCCTAACCCACTTTAATCCCCATTTTTATTTTTTATATTTAATGTTAACAACATTTTTTTTTGTTTTTTGGTTAGGGTTCACAATAAAAGTTAAATATACCTTCAATCTTTTTTCTTTTTTTTTAATATATTTAATGTTAATAACTTCTTCTTCTTCTTTTTTTTTTTTTATAGCTAAATATACCTTCAATCTTTTTTCTTTATTTTTTAATATATTTAATGTTAACAACTTATTTTTTTGTTTTTTTATATTTTTTTTAAGGTTCACAACAAAAACTAAATATACATTCAATCTTATTTTATTTTATTTGGTTCAACGACAAAATCAAATACACATTAATTAATTAATTAAAAAGTTTGTTTTATAATAATCAAATATATAATTTTGAGATAATCAAATAAGTTTTAGTAATTGAAAAAAAAAATGTAGAAGAACATGGAAGATAAAAAAAAATTACAACCATCTCTCTCTCTCACTCTTACTCTCACTTTCACTCTCACTCTCTCCCCTACATGTTATAAGAACCTGTTTATAATGTTATAAGAGCATATTTTGAAGAAATAAAATGTGAAAGAACCTGTTTGAAGAAAGTGTTATAAGACCCATATTAAATTACATCAGGGCATAAACAAGGAATTGTTTGTTGATCTCTTAGCCACGGACATTTTAGACATTAAACCATCTTTCTTTTAGCAAATTTGAACCATTCATTTTAATTTATTCAAAATCTAATTATACCTTTTAACAAATCTAAACCACTCATTTTAAGATATTTATGCCTTACCACACCCAATCCATCATCCATCTTCTTCCTTTAGTCCCCCACGAATTTTGCTGTTTGTTACTTTTAAAAAACAACAAATATTTTTTCAATTAAATTTTTACTAATTTCACAACACCATCACCACTATTCTCACATTCACTATCACACTACCATCACCACAGCCACTACTATCATCACTGCCGCCATTACCCTACCACTATGTCACAATCTCTACTTTCACCTTCGTTGCATCACCACCACCACCAAATATAAAAATATATATCATCACTGCCGCTATCACTCCACCACTATGTTACAATCTCTACTTTCACCTTCGTTCCATCACTACCACCATCAAATATAAAAATATATATTTTTAATTTTTTTTATAAAAAATATTTTTCATTAAAAAATATTTTCTATCTAAATAAATGAAGCATAACATTGGGAAATAAGTTGATTTCAATTAAATCTGTTCATAACTAAGAAAAATTCTTTTATTTAAAAAAAAATGATTTAGTAAGACTTTGTATCCCCTTTTCGTTTTTTCAGCAAATAAATCTTTGTACCAATGCTTTCTAACCAATCACGACTCATGCTTGTTTCGATTTCCTACAATTTCCTTATTTTCAAATACATTCATATATATATATATATGTTGTATAAATTGTGTGATAACATAAAACAAATAGATTCATACTCGGTAATTGAAATTTCAAAACAAGCAAACCATTCTGAAAATTACAATACATAACAAAATAAAATAACATAGAAAAGCAAAACCGAAACCTGCACTAGACAGTGTCCTTAATTTTTTAAATAAATTAAAAAAATTCTAGATATGCATAAAATTTGACAAGAATAATGTGACAATGTTAATTAATGTGTATTTGATTTTATTGTTGAGCCAAATAAAATAAAATAAGATTGAATGTATATTTAACTTTGGTTGTGAATCTTAAAAAAAAAATGGTTATAAACCTTAAAAAAAAATTAAAAAAAAAAAAGAAAAAAGATTGAATGTATATTTAGCTTTGGTTGTGAATCTTAAATTAAAAAAAAAAAAAAAAAAAAAGGTGGTTGTGAACCTTAAAAATAAAAAAATAATAATAATAAAAAGATTAGATGTATATTTAGCTTTGGTTGTGGATCTTAAAAAAAAAAAAAGTGTTGGTTGTGAACCTGAAAAAATAAATAAATAAATAAAAGAAAAAAGATTGAATGTATATTTACTTTTGGTAAAAAAAAAAAAAAAAAAAAAGGAGAAATTAGTGGGTACCCATCCCCAATCCATCTTCTGTGGATATTTAAAGAATATTACTTACCCTACCCAATGGATAAGAAAAAAAAGAAGAAAACCCATGTATTTGGATTGGGTTTCATGAATACCTACATGGTAGGTTATCTATTGCCATCCCTATTAAAAATGTCTAAACTGATAATCTATTTTAAAAGTTGATTTTCTTAATTATTGTACTGTCTTCATATAGTGATATACTATAAAAATCGAATTCACCTTTATTAAATGTATAATAAACTAAAATTTACCGGATTCAAACATTTTGCCTTGAATAAACTATACAATATTCACATAAAGGTGTTACTAGTACTATTTTCATGACTCACGAACACAAACAAAATTGCAGTTGGTATTTCACGCGTTGGTTGGGTCTTAAAAGTCTTATAAAATGATTTTATTGTATATATATTTTAAAATTTTTGTATGTCCTTTTCTATATGTACACAGGATATTTTAACATCAACTTTGATTGGTAGCTCGAATTTCACTCCCCCTAATCCCCCTAATTTTCATTTTCAGTAAACTGTTTTTTTTTTTTTTTTTTAACTTGCCTTGCATTTTTTTTTTTTTGCCAAAAATGGCAATTCGGGGGAGTTTCGGGGGAAGCCCCTCGAGCTCCCACTCTTTTCTCTTTTAACATAATATGATGTGATGTGATGTGATGTGATATAATGTAATGTGGAGAAGTTATGAGTAGAATTATAAATGCAATAATGTTTGAGAGCTCGAAATATTGCTCTCCCGAATCCCCCTAATGCCCAAAACGACGTCGTTTTGGGCATTAGGTTTTTTTTTTTTTTTTTCCTTTGTTTTCCTCCATTTTCGACCATTTTTGGAGCTCAAACGCAGGGAAGAGGGAGAGGGAGAGGGAGAGGGAGAGAGAGAGAGGGAGAGCGGAGAGCAGAGAGGGAAAGAGAGGGAGAGAAGAGAGAAGGAGGGAGACACACACACACAAATGGCCCTCAGATTCGGCCGAAGGTCCGATCGTCGCAGCCTCCGTCGATCGCCGAGCTCGCGTCTGCCTTCTTCCTCCGCCTTCTCTTCTTTCTTCTTCTTTCTTCTTCTTTCTTCTTTCTTCTCGATTCGATTTTTCGATTCAAAAAAAAAAAAAAAAAAAAAAATTCGAACGACGAAACGACGTCGTTTCATAATTAGGGGGATTCGGAGAGGCTGAATTCGAGCTCTCTAGCACGGTTGTTATAAATGGATACAGCCGTTCGTAAATATGTTTGAATTCGGCTTGATAATAGTTAATTTTTTTTTTTTTTCGTCCAAACTTAAGTTTGAACTCGTTAAATTTCTAATAAACATGCTTGAACATCTTAAAATTCAGTTCGTAAGCTTGACTTGTTAGTTGGTTTGTTTAATATTTATTATTTATATATTAAATAATGTAAAAATATGTATTAAAAATAAAATAAATATGTTATTTATATATTTAAAAAATATAAATCTAAATTAGTTCACTATAAATAGTGCATTTATATAATAGTGGTTGTAGATATTATTATTTTGATAAAATATTGATTTTTTTTAAAAATGTTTATATATATTGTAGTTTTAATTATAACTTAGTCTCATACGCAACTATGAGTTTATAAATTTTTTAACTCGTTAAGACTCGTAAACAGGCTCGAGTTCGAATCAAGCCTAAGCTAACTTGGCTCAAGTTTGGTTCATTAAATTTTTATTGAGCCTGAGCTCAAGCTCGAGTTTGTTAAAATCTTAATAAATAAGTCTAACTATACAAAATTTCGGCTCGACTCAACTCGTTTATTGCCTCAATTTTGAGTAATAGTTATAGTACGGGGTAATTACGATAGTGAAGAAAACAAATTACTATAAAAAATATTAGCAGACAAATGATTTTATGATGGAGTACAAGTGAAAAGTTATCAGGTGTAAGTGTCACTTACATCATTTCATGTTTATATATCTATTTTTTTGTTCTAAAATATGTCTCTTATTTCATTTTTCATCGTTTTAAAATATTAATCTATTTTTAAAAATCAAGAAGTAAAATAATATGAATTTCCTACTTTACTTTTCTTTTAAATTCATTAACAACACAAAAAAAATATAATTATGATAATTGACATTCTTAAAGTTTGAGGTTCGTTCTCAACCATATAAGTCAAGAAGTCTAGACCAAAAGACATGAACATCCTAGCCCTTTTATTCTTTCTAGGCTAATCTAAAACCTCAATTTGATCACCACCTTGATCTTGATCATCAAAATGATCATCATCACTAGCAAGTTCATCAAATTGCTCCAAAGACCAAGGAACCCCTTCTTGGGTTCAGTAAGGAAAAATGTCTTTAAAGAAACATGCATTCCTTGACTCCATGATGGCATTCCTGTTTATGTCTAAGATTTCAGACTTATGTACAAGAAACCGATATGCACTACTATTATGTACATAACCAATGAATATACAATTCATGAATTTCGGGTCTATCCTAACCCGTTTAGGTGTGGGTATTACCACTTTTGCAAGACACCCTCACATTTGTAAGAATTTATAAGAAGGTTTAACATATTTCCATAACTCATACAGGGTCTTGCCTACCTTCTTTCGGGGTATTTTATTCAGAATGTAATTCGCGGAGAGAATTGCTTCCCTCCACCTGTCTGTGACAATCCAAAACTTATCAACATTGCATTCATCATTTCCTTTAGCGTCTTATTCTTCTACTCAGCAAATCCATTTGACTGAGGAGAATAAGGCATTGTGGTTTGGTGGATAATCTCAGATTGAGCACAAATCTCAATAAATGGTGATTCATATTCACCACCACAATCACTTCTTAAAGCCTTAATCTTGCGGCCTTATTGATTCTCAACTTCATTCTTATAAAGAACAAATTTGTCAATAGCCTCCTCTTTACTTTTGAGCAAATAGATATAACAATACTTAGTGCAATCATCCACAAAAGTGATGAAGTCACTACAACAAAACTGAGTTTTTACGGCTCCACATTAACGGCATACAGTAAATGCAAACTATAGTTTCTCACTTTTACGACTTACTTTTTTTGCATGTTGTAAATAATTTCCCAACCACGATGTGTCTATTACGTAGGTCGTGAATGCTAATAATGATGATTTTCTTATGGCTTGCAATGTTAATCGTAAATAATAAAACTTTCTACGACGTGCATATGGTAGGGCTGGGCAACCAACCCACCCGCCCGCACAAACCGCCCGACCCTACCCTACCCGCAGTGCTTTGGGCGGTTTCGATGTAGGTAGGCGGGCGGGTGCGGGTCAAGAAATTCACAAAAGTTCGGGTTCGGGTCGAACCCGACCCACCCGCAACCCGCAAATTTTTTTTTTTTTTTTTTAAGAAAAAATAACTAGTTATTATTATTATTTTTTTGCATTTTGGATAGATGGAGATAACTAATTATTATTTTTATTTTTACATTTTGGATGAAAGTAAAATTTATTATATGAGTACTTATATACATTATTATAATCTAATAATATTTAAATTAGTGTTACTATTTTGACTTTTATTTATATTACAAACCCCATATTATAAGAATTATTAGTGTTGTTCATCTCAAATCAAATGTGCCCGTTATCACTCTCTCGCTGTTACATACTTCGATGCCGCAATCAACGTGTACTCCAACTTCCACTATTTGACAACCACAAAAGGAAAGGAAAATTTATAAATAAGGAAAAAAATAAAAAAATAAATCAGACTTTCATCTTTGTAATTAAATTAATCTTAAAATTTCAATTTCATTAATTTAAATCTTAATTTGTTTTTAATTTTCAATTTAAATTATCAATTTATTTTCGTTAATTAAAATCGATAAAAAATAATATTTTAGTCATTAAACTTAATATAATTATACATAAAATATCTAAAATATCATTCATTAAATTTAATAATTAAAATATTAATTTTTTCCCCCTAATTTTACTTAACGAAAATAAACAAATAGTTTAACTAAAAAATAATATTTTAGTCATTAAACTCTTCTATAAAAAAAAAAAAAAAGTGTTTAGAAAGTAACAAAAAATGTCAAATTTGCTTAAGTCTAAAAAAAAAAATAAAAATAAAAAAAATCTAAACCGCAAACCGAACCGCACCCGCCCGCACAAACCGCGAACCGCATCGCGGGCGGTTGCGGGTCCATTTTTCTCCAACCGCATAAGTGCGGGTCGGGTCGGTTTTGACCCGCAACCCGCCAAAACCGACCCGTGAGCAGCCCTAGCATATGGTATGCCGTTAATACATCAACTATATATGACACGCGTATACCAGCCGTTAAAAATATTGAACATTTCACGGCGCACAGAAAGCTAGCCGTTAAAAATATTACACTTTTTACGGCGAACAAAAAGGCAGCTGTTAAAATGTACACTTTTCATGCCACACATATGCTAGCCGTTAAAAGTATTTTATTTTTCACGAAATGCAATTTTTGTCGTGAATAGTATGACCAAAATAAAAATAGGTGCCAAAATAAAAATTTGAGTACCAATCACCAAACAAAAATATATTAAAATTTTGAGCTTTTACAAAATAACTCTTTTGCCTTCTAATTCGTCCAAACAAAAAGGGAACATAGGGTTTCAATCTCTCTTTCTGATGATGATGATGAAGGCCGAATGAATTATTGAGGGTTACTAGGCTTATCTCATCTCCTCTTCAGCTGTGAATCTGAAATCAAAGGAAGGTTTCAATCTCTCTCTGGACACCCCTTCTTCTTTTAGGTCTTCATCTTGAACAGAACCAAAAAATCCCTATCTCTCTCTTACTCTCTGCTCTTCTTGAGCAGAACCAAAAAACACTACCTAAAAAAATCCACTCTTTGTTCCCTTACATTCCTTACAACCCTTCGGATTTCAATTTACAACTCGCAAGGGGTAAGATTTGTATTCGGTCGCCGTTGTACCGACGCTGCTTCCTTCAAACTCGCAAGGTAATTTCGGGTCGCTGTCATTGATTATGTTGTTTTTCTCTCCTCCTTCGAACTCGATTGATGGCTATTTTTGTGTTTTGCTAGGTTGGGTTAGCATTTTTTCTGTGTTGGGTTAGCATTCTTCTTTATACCATAGTTTTCCCCTAATATAATTGATTGATTTTGTGATCCCTCCTTGTTTTGTATGAGTTAGTTTGTGAAATTTCTGACAGCTCATCAATTCTCTAGCCTCAATCACTGCATAGCCCGTCATCCAATCGTAATCTCTCATCTCTTTCCCCCCTCTCTCTCTCTCTCTCTCTCTCTCTCTCTCTCTCTCTTTACTAATTCCTCTCTCCATTTTCCTCTTCTTTTCTGAACCCATTTCCTCGTATGGGTTTTTACTTTTTTTGGCCTTTTTCAAAGTTTTGTTTCATGATATCAATCTTTTTGTTTTGAGTTATACATTTTAGGGATTTCACAATTTCGAATTTGTTCGAAACTTGAAATCTTCACCTGCTTATTCTTTATTTAGCACTTTTCTATAATTTCTTTTTCTAGGTACTACCAAATTCACTCACTTTTCAATTGGTTTTGAGTGTCCAATCATTATTTTAAAAAAGAAAAAAAAAATTAAAGTTAGAATTAGGTTCTGTTCTGATCTTGTGGAAACAGAGATTAATGGTTAACAGTTACAACACAATTGAATCATTTTAAGGTCTCATAGTTTTTGACCAATTTTTATTATTGATAAAAAAAAATTTATCTTAGCCCTTTATGTTCATGGTCATTTTGGAGCTTCTTGGAATTAATTCATTTTATTGTTAGACAAGTGTTTGGGTTGGAGAATTGAAGTAGGTTAGGATTGGCCAAACATAGATGCATTAGGGGCATTGGTGTTTTATGGGGCTTTCTCATTTGTTTACAATATGAGGAGGGTTAAGTTAAAGATAAAGAGATTAGAGAGCACTAGCAATCGACAAGTGACCTATTCGAAAAGAAGGAATGGAATCTTGAAAAAAGCTAAAGAATTATCCATATTATGTGACATTGACATTGTCCTTCTCATGTTTTCTCTAACTGGAAAGGCAACATTATCCTGCGGAGAGCACAGGTATTTTCAAGTCTCCAATTGTGCCTATATAAAAATGTTTGTGAAATTTGATGGATGGCATGACAATTAAATAAAATTCACTAGGATTTATGTGCACCATTTATCATTTCTTGAAATCATGTGTTTTTTTTTTCAACAACATTGAAGAGGTTATTACAAAATTCGCTCAACTGACACCAAAATTCGCTCAACAAATTTGCAGCTGAAGTTCTTTTCTCTCTTTGCCCTCTAAATTGCAATTTTTGTGCCCTAATTAATTTTTCCTTGCCAAATGCATTTTTTTTCTTTCCAAATTTCTATTTTAGTGTTAATTCCTCTATTAGTTTCATCCACTAGATCTGTCAATTAAGTTCTAGACTGAAAATCTCAAAATATTTCAGAAAGGAAATGACATTTTAAAAACTGCATTTTTTCACTTCAATTAATGAAACTAATAAAAGTCACAATCTATTGAATATGGCTTCTGCTAAATGCTAATAGCAAGAGCTTAAACTATTTTCTCCTTTTCATCTTCCTTGGAGAGCAGATAGAGTGGTTTCATGAATTTGTATTGCAATCTAAATATTTGCTTGTCTGGTGTTCGACTAGACTGTGCACTATTGTTTTGTGCCTTTATGGTTGAACAGTAGCACTTTAAATCTTTCGGGTTTCTATTTTTATGGCTATGAAAATTCTGGCAGACAAGTGTTTCTATTGGATATTTATTTCTTGGTGGTGATGTGAGTTTAGGGTGCATTGCGATAAAAGTGGTGAAGAAAGCTCAGAGATGGAATCGGTGTATGCATCGAAGTGCCACATATCTCATGAAGTGAACCATTTACATGAGGGCTTAAGCATGTAAGTGCTATTGCTGAATTGATAGTATTATTTCTTTTCTGTTAAATCCTTGGTTTTTACATTGTTCTTGACGTAATTAACTCTTGCTACTTGTGTCTGAGTTTGAGTTCTGGTGCTTATGAGATGGACTCCCCGTCTCTCCAACTTGACGATGTCTCTTTCCTAGCAATCGTAAACATTATAGCTTTAAAAAATTTCATAATTTCAATGGAGATACCCTAGACCTGACTGGTTTTTTTGCTAGTTATTGCAGGATATAATTTTAAGTTCATAACACCTTAAAGGGGAACTTAAAATAAAAACTTTCAAAATTATGACATGTTTTGCATTCATGAGAGTTTTATTGTCGCGCCCCGAACCCGCCCCGAGAGGTTTGGTGACGAGACCGGCCAGTAATCCTAGATTACCACAGGCCTTCCTGTACATAACATAAATAAACGGGGCTCGCGGAAGCGAAAAGAAAACTAATAGTCCAAAGAGCTGTGCATAAATATGAACATACATTTACATGCCAAAAATGAGTTAATTACCCACATTCACTACATAACATGATCTGGTACAGCACGTATCATTCAATTACAACTATACAACAAAACAAAACAAGAGCTCACAAAACGGCCTTCCAGGCCTGGCCCCAGCTCGGAGGCACACAACTCATGGTAGGCTTCAAAACGGCGGCTCGGCTCGAGACTCCGCCTAGGCTTGACACCCCGAAGGCTCGCCTATAAATACATAAATACAAACAATGAGCTAAAGCTCAGCAAGTAACATTAAAGTAAAGGGTTAGTGAACGAAGTCTGACATTTTCATAAAACCATAATAAAACATTCATAATCATAATCAGTCATCATATAGAACATACGTAATGGCATACTCCATAGAACATAACATGTGTCGACTAACGACTAGAGTAACCGGTCCCGGACACCGATTAAACACATACCGAGATCTCGTAAACTGGTCATGGGCTTGTCCTTCCATGCCGTCCCCCATGACTCATGACGCATGGGCCTGCATGTTCTCGCCCCCATGACTCAACTGACTATTGATGCCATACTAGGTTCGCAATAGAACATTCGTTCATAGAAAACATTCTCATTTCAAAACGTATCATATTATAGCACTTTTAGAACATAATTTCATAATAACATATCTTTACAGAAATGTCACTTACAGAGGGTTTCCGAAACCGATGGCACGGTTTTCTCAATCTGGCCTGCAAACATCAACATTATAACACATTTCTCAATACACATTTTCATTAATCACGTACTTCATTCTTTCCTTTACTTCGTTTCATTCTTTCATTTCAGTCTCATGTAATTCATGTAATTTATACCCATTTCATGCTCATAAGATGACAAATGATGCAAGTAACGTGTTAACATTCATAGATACAACTTCCCAAAATTTTCTGGAAAAAGCCTTCCCGCTCGAGCGCCCACTTGTCCGCTCGCCGAAAGGATCAGAACCGTCCAAAACTGCTGGAAGGGTGATTTCTACGCTCGAGCGGGCTTACCTCGCCGGCGGACAAAGGTAAAAGTCTGAAAATCTGGAACTCTTTCTTGAATCCATGGCTTCCTTCTTCCTTTACAAAGTCCATTCCCAATACATGAAATCCAAGTCTCAAAACCATTTAAAAACCAACTTGCTTTAATCCATGTGAATCATATACAAAATTGAACCCATAACTAAGATAAAAAATCACAATCATGCATATACAAACTTCATGTCTCTACATCCATGGAGGTTTTCCCTCAACTTGCCAAATAAATATGAATTAACCATTTAAAAGCCATGATTTGAGCCAAACTTACTAAATGCCAAGGATCAACTATCATTTTCATGCAATTAGAGAAGATGTTTACCTTAATCACTTAATCAAGCTTGATTTTCCCCTTTTCACTTCTTCTTCCTCTTTGGTCTCTCTCTCTCCCACGACTTCTCTCTTCTCTCTCTCTTTTTCCTAGATTTTTCTTTCTCTTGGTTTGAGTCAAATGAGTCAAAGCCCTATCTTATATCATATATATCAAATAAATAAACATTTGTGCCATAAACTCAAGCCAAACAAGACTTAGCGATTCAGACGAAATTCAGTCCTCAATTTATCGTTTCGAATGGTTCTAAAAATTCCCGGTAACACATAGGTGTGCTCAATTTCATTTTCTGAACCCATTATGGTTGTCAATTTCAGTCCCGAAGTCGTAATTCCAACAGATATTTTCTAATTCAAACAGATATTTCTCGATTAAATCATATAAACACATATTGAATTACTGGTAATCATGGTATACGGTTCTGGGTCGTCACACTCTCCCCACCTTAGGAAGTTTGGTCCTTCAAACTTAACTTATTCTGACAAAAGTTCAATCAGAAATCTGAGTTACACATTCTTAATTTCCCCCGTCATAAATGTTCCATCCATGCAAAGGTGATATCATAACATAACAATCCATAGCAAAGGTAATAATAAAGAAAATTCGTTCTATCATTAGTTAAATATTCCACGTTCAATAATCTCCATCGCATAGGTAATAATGCTATCTTACTAAATAGTAAAGTCATACCTGTCTTCGCTTTTTCAGTATTTTGTGTCTTTTTGGGAACTAAGCTATAAACTCTTGCTTGCCTTAAAGCATTCCCCTCGAAAGCAGACGTTGCAATCGTCATCGGTGTCGTTGTTGAGTTAACTCCACTAGCAATAGGTCTCTCATTCCGTGAGTAAACCTGTGGACAAGTTTTAGCTAGATGTCTCTTCTGTCCACATTTGTAACAGGCTCCAGAGCCACGGCGGCAAATTCCCCAATGCTGTTTCCCACAATCTTTACAAGTAGGCACACCTCCCTTTGTAGTATCATTACTGGTTAGGTTCGATTTGTCATTCACTGAGCCCACTGATTCACTAATCATTTCTAGCTTCTGTTTCTTGAATTTCTTATTGTCCACTTCTGTCATGGTTGTTAATTTGGATGTCTTCAAGGCCGCAATATTCGTTTCAGCCATCAAGGCTCTGTCAAGCACATCAACATACTTTTCTAGTTTCAATACATTCACCCGATCTAACACTTCCACATGTAGGCCACCCTCAAATTTCCTCGCTTTCTTGTATTCTGTATCAACCATATGTGGAGCATAACGAGCCAATTCAGTAAATTTACTTTCATACTCTGCTACTGACATAGTGTCCTGCTTTAGCTGTTCAAACTCAGATATTTTCCTGTCTCTCATGCATTGTGGGAAGTATTTTTCATAAAACATCTCCTTGAATTGGTCCCATGTCAAATCCCTATTCTGATCCCGTACCAACATCCACCATCGTCGAGCTTCTTCTGTCAGAGTAAAGGTTGCTAACAACACTTTGTAAACATCATTACACGGAAATACTTCGAAAATCTTTTCTGTTTCTAAGACCCAAGCCTCTGCCTTTAAGGGTTCAATACCCCGCAAACTCGGTGGTTTCAATTTCTTGTATTTACGTGTCAAACTGATAATGTCATCATTGTTCATCTGTTCTACTTGCACTGGTGGTGGTGGAGGAGGCGGAAATGGCTGTCTCTGCTGTGGTTGTTGGTTTTGTTCTAGCTGCTGTCTAACCAACCCAGTCAAAACTTCTACCATTCTTTCTAATCGATTCATTCTTGCATTAGACGGTTCTGTTTCATCTACATTTCTGGCATTGGTATCTTCCATTGATCTCTAGAATCCATATCAGATACAACAGTTCATTTTCTATATACTGTTGCCTTTACTGCCTCATCATCATTCAATTCTGGTTTCTCATATACCGAAACACACACACATGCACATGTTTATATCATGCTCTATTTCTTTTCTCATGCACCTAGCAGCTCATTGGACACGTGTGTGGGTAATTAACTCGTGCGCTTTGATACCACTCTGTCGCGCCCCGAACCCGCCCCGAGAGGTTTGGTGACGAGACCGGCCAGTAATCCTAGATTACCACAGGCCTTCCTGTACATAACATAAATAAATGGGGCTCGCGGAAGCGAAAAGAAAACTAATAGTCCAAAGAGCTGTGCATAAATATGAACATACATTTACATGCCAAAAATGAGTTAATTACCCACATTCACTACATAACATGATCCGTACAAAGACGATATCATTCGGCCATAACTATACAACAAAACAAAACAAGAGCTCACAAACGGCCTTCCAGGCCTGGCCCAGCTCGGGGGCACACCACTCCTGGTAGGCTTCAAAAGCGGTTTCGGCTCGAGACTCGCTTAGGCTTGACTTCAAGGCTCGCCTATAAATACATAAATACAAACAATGAGCTAAAGCTCAGCAAGTAACATTAAAGTAAAGGGTTAGTGAACGAAGTCTGACATTTTCATAAAACCATAATAAAACATTCATAATCATAATCAGTCATCATATAGAACATACGTAATGGCATACTCCATAGAACATAACATGTGTCGACTAACGACTAGAGTAACGGTCCGGACACCGATTAAACACATACCGAGATCTCAGAACCGGTCATGGGCTTGTCCTTCCATGCCGTCCCCCATGACTCATGACGCATGGGCCTGCATGTTCTCGCCCCCATGACTCAACTGACTATGGATGCCATACTAGGTTCGCAATAGAACATTCGTTCACAGAAAACATTCTCATTTCAAAACGTATCATATCATAGCACTTTTAGAACATAATTTCATAATAACATATCTTTACAGAAATGTCACTTACAGAGGGTTTCCGAAACCGATGGCACGGTCTTCTCAATCTGGCCTGCAAACATCAACATTATAACACATTTCTCAATACACATTTTCATTAATCACGTACTTCATTCTTTCCTTTACTTCGTTTCATTCTTTTATTTCAGTCTCATGTAATTCATGTAATTTATACCCATTTCATGCTCATAAGATGACAAATGATGCAAGTAACGTGTTAACATTCATAGATACAACTTCCCAAAATTTTCTGGAAAAAGCCTTCCCGCTCGAGCGCCCACTTCGAGCGGATCCGCCGATCAGAACCGTCAAAAACTTTGGAAGGGTGATTTCACGCCGGCGGGCTTACCTCCGCCGAGTGACAAAGGCAAAAGTCCGAAAATCTGGAACTCTTTCTTGAATCCATGGCTTCCTTCTTCCTTTACAAAGTCCATTCCCAATACATGAAATCCAAGTCTCAAAACCATTTAAAAACCAACTTGCTTTAATCCATGTGAATCATATACAAAATTGAACCCATAACTAAGATAAAAAATCACAATCATGCATATACAAACTTCATGTCTCTACATCCATGGAGGTTTTCCCTCAACTTGCCAAATAAATATGAATTAACCATTTAAAAGCCATGATTTGAGCCAAACTTACTAAATGCCAAGGATCAACTATCATTTTCATGCAATTAGAGAAGATGTTTACCTTAATCACTTAATCAAGCTTGATTTTCCCCTTTTCACTTCTTCTTCCTCTTTGGTCTCTCTCTCTCCCACGACTTCTCTCTTCTCTCTCTCTTTTCCCAGATTTTTTTCTTTCTTGGTTTGAGTCAAATGAGTCAAAGCCTTATCTTATATCATATATATCAAATAAATAAACATTTGTGCTATAAACTCAAGCCAAACAAGACTTAGCGATTCGCATTTAAATTCAGTCCTCAATTTATCGTTTCGAATGGTTCTAAAAATTCCCGGTAACACATAGGTGTGCTCAATTTCATTTTCTGAACCCATTATGGTTGTCAATTTCAGTCCCGAAGTCGTAATTCCAACAGATATTTTCTAATTCAAACAGATATTTCTCGATTAAATCATATAAACACATATTGAATTACTGGTAATCACGGTATACGGTTCTGGGTCGTCACATTTATGTTGGAAGTACACATGATTTTTACTAAACTAATTGCATTGAAGTGAAATTGCTATGGTTATATTCTAAAATTCTGTTTAAAGAATCTTAGTTTAAGTCATTAAAATTTTCTAGAAGATGCTGTTTATGATTAGGTAAGTTTACATTAATGATATTTGTTTTGGCCTTTTCTGATAAATTATTTAGTTTGTATTCTTGTATCATCATTGAACTATCAAGTATGAATAAATCTTCAAATAGAAAAAGAACGTCTTTGAACCTGGACATATTTTCAAGTTGTAGTTCCATGAAATAGCAAAGAGAAATCGATGCCTCCTGAGTTGGTGGGTCAACAAGATTTTGGCTAAATTTATTCTTCAAAAATGACGGCACAATCAACTTTAAAATGATATTAAGGGTGGGCATCACCTAAGCCTAGACTATGCTAGGAAAAAATTAAAAATCTTGTGCCAAGCCCACCTATTAGGCCTGTAATTTACCCAATAAAATGAAATAAAACAAAATGTGTCAGCTAACACCCTTTGAGCTACAAGAAATAAATAAAGAAAATTTAATTGGAATAGCCATTTCATTTTAAAAATAAGAGAATCTGATAACCAATCATTTCTAATGGAAATACACGAGCTCCATTGAGGGATTCCTCTTCCATCGCTTTCTTCCTTATTCTTTTTCCTTTTGTCGTTAGTAGGTAATCTCCAATTCTTGAGATTCTCCATCCAAATGAAAAAAACAAACCTGTAAACATCTTGTCAATTAATTTATAACATATGCTTTTTAGCAAGGTGAATCTACTTGGGTTTGAAACATTGTTTCTTTTCATAGATTCTCAATAATCTCTACCCTCAATCCTGTAGTAGCAGATCAGTTGACAGTGTATTGATTTACTCCATGCAAGGTCTGAAATCAGAATTAGAAAAGGCTTCTCCTTCTTTGGGCCGTAGTGTGATTTACATTTTGCATTTATTGAATTTTATTTCCTCCATAAATAAATGGACCTTATTTGTAGAAGTTTTTATCATAGTTGAATCTTTTGGACTACTTGTTATCTTAAAATTTTCTCAGAGCCAAGGTTGCTTTGTGGACAATATCTTTGACAATTTCTTCTATGGATGATTATTGGACATGTTGCTTTTGTTCTCATTGCTAGGTGAGGCAAAAGAGATATCCTAATGGATTCTTTATTTATCACAAGTTTTGCTTTTGTTCTCATTGATAGTTTCCTCAATTTGGACAGTTGCATAATGGATCCTTTATGCAATAGGTTTCCCCTCTCTCTCTCTCTCTCAAATGTGTTTTCACCATATCCTTTTTTTTTCTTCGATATATATGTTTTTATTGTATCATATCATTTTACTGCTTCAACTTTGCTGCGATGTTGATAAATAGCTTTAGGTCTTTAAATATATGACAGGATGCTGAAGAATGTTGGACACAACTTTTGTACACCCTCTTTCAATCTCTTAGATCACCAGATTCTAGGTATCTTGTTTCTTTGCTAGAGGCATTAAATTACTTTGATTTTTGGATTGATGTGTTGTCTGTAATTGGTTAAAATAAGTTCGTAGTTTTTAGTTATAAGCTAAATCCTTGAGACAGTCTTTTAAATTCTTGGATACCTTCCACAGTTGGTGCACCAATTCAATAATATCAATGTTTGAGTTTATTTTTTTCATCAATTACCATAGTATCTTATACTATTGGCAGATGCTTACCTATTTTCTCTTCTCTCTCTCTCTCTCTCATGCCTAATGTGACTCTCTTTCAATGAAATTTAGTTTGTCCTTTTTTTTTTTTGGAAACCTTGTTTATTCCCACTTCATTTCATGAGATTTGTTATGCTATGCTTCTATCCTGTGTGGTGCTCACTCAAAATTGTCTTTGCTTTTTAGACAACTTGATGTGTTTGTCCAATTTTCTTTTTTCTTTTTTTTTTTGTGATAAGTACTGGTTTCTCTTTAATTCTAATGCAATCATCTTCGATAATGTTTATTTGCAGCGAAAATATGGATACCATAAGGGCATTCTTTGGTGTGGAACTTGTTAGCAGGTATTTTTCTGATAGTTGCTTTTTTTTTTTTTTGGGGATATATATATATATATATATATAAATATAGCCATTAGAAACATGTGGTGATGTTTAATTTAATATTCTGGAATTTCACTTGTGGAATTTTTGTATATGTTGCTCTTATATGATGCTTAACAAATTGTGTATGTAGATTTATCACATTGATAATTGAACATAGGTAACGAAGATGTTCACTTTTTGTTATCTCATAGTTTTGAATTCACTTCTACATTATTTCTACTTGTATTGTTACTAAAGTTACATTTCATATATTCAGTTTTAGTCAACTAAATTCAAAACCTTTTGACTCCAACAGGCCTCACAAATGGCCAACTGAACACCTCGTTTGTTGCTGTTGAAATGGGATTGCAACTGTGGGATTTATTTGACTTTCATTGCTATTTGGCATTAAGTTTTTGATCTTCAACATATCAAGAGTCTCAACATATTTCTGCACTCTTCTCACCTTCAAGAGAGTGATGTCAACATTGAAAATTTAGTATCTCAAATATCGATAATTTAGAACTTTTTTGGATGGTTTTGAAGTTGAGGACAATTTTTGATGTTTAGAAACTTAGTTTTTGGATGGTTTGGAATGTACAGATAGTTTTTGGATGTTCGAAACTTATGAATAGTTTTTTTAATGTTTGAAATAATATTTTGATGCTTGATTGATACTTATGTATATATATATATATATTTGTGAATTTTGTTTGTAATGTTTTTTTAGATTGTACAGAACAAGTGAAATAGAGCCTACTGAATTTAAAAAAAAAAAATTATACATATTCTATGACGGACAAAATAGGCCGTTGTGTTAAATATTTAATGACTAGCATTAAGTCGTTGTATTACATATTTTACGCCATGTAATCAGCGCCGTTATTTGTCTCATCAATTAACGGTGTGTAAAAGCAGTCGTAGAAAAGTAACAGTGACGCACAAAATTTGCCGTTAAATAGTTTTTAATGGCGTACTGTAGCATGTCGTAGAAAAGGTAATAACGATGCACAAAATCTGTCGTCAAATAGTTTTTAACGGCGTACCAACCATGTCGTTGAAAGTGAATGACTTTTCATGGATGGTTATAATATGACGCACGCTGCACATCGTAAAAGGGTTTTTACGGCACGCATTGCGCGTTGTAAAAACCATTTTTCGGCACGCATTGCGCGCCGTAAAAATCATTTTTTTGTTGTAGTGAGTACTTATTGCCACTACGTGATTATATAAACTTTGAGTCATACACATCACTATGCACTAAGTCCAATGGCTCTGCACTTCTTTTAATAGAATGAAATGAAGATCTTGTCAACTTCGCTTCAACACAAGTTTCATATTTGTGTTTTGGATTAATCTTAAAAGATGGTATGCGATCTAACTTGATTAATTTACGTAAAGATTCAAAGTTTACATGTCCCAGACTACCATGCCACAAATTGGAAGACTCAAGAATGTACTATTAATTTGTGTCATCTCACTTAGCTTGCAGTGAAGACGATATTAAAGAATGAACATTATCTTTTAGGATTGTGTTTCCTAGGAAGACTCTATAAAGGAGAGTTAGATGCGAAACTTACGAAAGCTACAACGAAACTCTGATTCTAAGTATTGCAATTATTATTCTCAAATTCACATAGCTCTTTCCTCTTTGCTTATTCTGTTTGCTAACTTAAGCATCAGAGACGTTTCCGATACACACCTGCCAACTAGCTCACGTTTGTGATCTCAGGTTAAACGACGGCATTCGAAGAATCACGAGCTTGGTCAACAAGATTATACAAGTGACGAATATTTCATTCTCATACACCAGTGTTTTGGTTTTTTGGTTTTTTAAGTCACATCATCTCTCTACTTTTTCTACATTTTTTTTATATAAAAAAAAAAAGTCAAAAAAAGTTAAAGATTTGCTTTTAACCTACTTCCCAAAACACCACTAAAAAAAATGTCATAACTAAAAGTGCATATGGTACATCCTTTTTAAAAGGGTATATATTAAATTTTTTCTTGATTTAATAGTTGATTAATAAAAATAATCATTTGTTATATGATTAGAAATTTAAAAATGATTGGGTGTAATTTCTAGAAACATATGAAAAAATTAATGTTTTAAATGAATTAAAAAAAATGTATTTATAATTGACTCTGAAAAGAATGTGTAGTCATTCATGACGTACATTTCATATTTAAAATGAATTTAAATAATACATTCTTCTTCTTCCTTTTATTTGATTGAAAAATGTTTTGTGGCCCTAAAAACAGTGGCCCTAATGGCCCTAATTTTCATTTTTGGATAAGTTTGTTTTTTTTTCTTTTTTTTTACCTTGTTTTCTTTTTTTTTTTTACCTTATATAGAAATTAGGGGCATTCGGGCCCCTAATTTTCGAGCTACCAACTGCTCCCGTATTTGATTTGATTTGATTTGATTTTATTATGATTAGATTTTTAGACTATAGTATTTTTTGAATATACCAAAGCCTCGTCATCTTGATGAATCCTGATTCTGAATAGGCTTGCTAGCAGGATGCTAAAACTAAAATATGGAAAGAGTAACGTTAAATATGTCAATCAATATGTCAAGTTTTGTGTGTTTTATGAATATGTTTGTTAAGTGTCACAATTTTTTTATTTTCATGTATGACATATTAGAATGAAATTCAATCATAATATTAAAAATAAAAAATAGTACAAAATTAATATAAAGAAACTTTCAAAAGAGAGAGAGACCTCAATGAATATATTTAGAATAAGAAACACACATAAGTGAGGAGATTAGAACTACTAGTCTTCCAGTGATGGGCAAAGATTTTGGCCATATACGGCAGTCCCTTTGGTTCAAGTGTTGTAATTTGAATATGCAAAGTTGAATATCGGAAAATAAGGTTAATATTTTGACTAAGTTAAAAAAAAGTTAAATCAAGAAATGACACATTGAATTTCATTGAAATTTTGGGAAGTGACAAAAAATTCAATGAAATGCAACCCAAAAGCTAAAATATACGAAATGTGAAATTTAAGAAAGCAACAACATTACAAATTCATAATTTTTTTATCCATAATTTACTCATAAATAGAAATCAATGGTTCAAATTCACGGCTCCACACTTCATCAATTTAATTTTCACCACACAAACTCATTCTGGACAAATTCTACACTACGCCAAAATTGAGCTTTAGCGGAGATTTTTTACCGCTGTTAAAGGCTGTAAAACCGCCATTAAAGCCTTTAACGGCGGTATTAACGGCGGTTTCGTTACCGCCGTTTATGCGCGTGTCGGAAAAAGTAAAACCGTCGTAAAAAGACAAATTACCGTCGTTAAAAGTCGATCAAAAACGGCGGTAATATAGGACCAAAAACAGCGGTTTTTTACCGCCGTAAATAGGTTCAAATTTTTCAAAAAATAATTTTTTCTTCTTGCACTCTACAAGTTTTGAACCCAAGACCTCTCATCCACTCACACCAATCACTCTACCACAGCCACTCTTCATGAAATATATTCCCTAAATAAATATTTAAACATTACTTTTACTTTATTCACTACGCCAAAATTGAGCTTTAGCGGCGGTTTTTTACCGCCGTTAAAGGCTGTAAAACCGCCGTTAAAGCCTTTAACGGCGGTATTAACGGCGGTTTCGTTACCGCCGTTTATGCGCGTGTCAGAAGAAGTGAAACCGTCGTAAAAAGACAAATTACCGTCGTTAAAAGTCGACCAAAAACGGCGGTAATATAGGACCAAAAACGGCGATTTTTTACCGCCGTAAATAGGTTCAAATTTTTCAAAAAATAATTCTTTCTTCTTGCACTCTTCAAGTTTTGAACCCAAGACCTCTCATCCACCACACCAACCACTCTGCTACAACCACTTTTTAAGAAATATATTCCCTAAATAAATATTTAAACATTACTTTTACTTTATTGTAGATGGTTTTGCCGGAGCACGTCGGAGTTTTGCCGGCAAAGACCGCCGTCATTAACAGCGGTAATGGTTGGGCATTAGCGGCGGTTTTGTTACTGCCGTTAAAAGTGGGTATTAACGGCGGTTTCGTTACCGCCGTTAAAAGTGGGTTTCATTACCGTCGTTGAAGACACTTTTAGTGGCGGTTTTTTTAACGGCGGTAACGAAACTGCCGTTAATGATACATTAACGGCGGTTTTCGTTACCGCCATTAATAGTACCTTTAACGGCGGTTGTCGTTACCGCCGTTAAAAAAACCGCCGTTAATGCCCTGTTTTGGCGTAGTGCTAGGTTTCTAAGTATGGGTTTCTAGCATTTTTGTTAACAAAATTCAAAAAAAAAAAAAAAAATTCTATTGGTCTGAGCCCAACAAACCCCAAAAAAATTAGATAAGAAAATACGTATTACAAACTAAGCCTTTTTTTTTTTTTTTGGTACAGCAGAAATAAAACAGAAACTAGGCTCTTACACTAGAGAGCCCAACCATATCAGCTACCAAGTAGCTCCTCATTTCAAATGGTGGTTCCTTTACCACCAGCATTTCTTCAAGTTGGGCGGCTCCCAACTTAGCTAAAGCATATGTACACAAGTTCCCATCCTTGAACACATGTTGGATGGTGCATTCACATCCCTTGAAGATGATCTTGGCATCCTCCAACAACCCTTTGAATGCGAATTTGTTGTAACAGCACTGTCAAGCACTTGTAAAGAGCCCACAACTCTGTCTCTAAGCTCGTGCCACTATCCATCTTGCCATAATATCCACATATCCAGCTGCCTCTTTCATCTCTAAAGACTCCTCCAAAGCCTTCTCCAACTCCCACAATTCTGTTACCATTAATGTTCAGCTTAATTTTTCCTGCAGGTGGAAGAACCCAATTAATCAATCTAAATATAGGCCATGGATGTGTAATAGAAACATTAAAAGCCAATTTTATATCTTTAGAGTAATCAAAAATAAATTTGGTGCTCTCTTAAGGAAGAGGTGAAGCATCATCAAAGATGACTGAATTCCTGTTTTTCCAGATTCTTCAAAGAGTCACAATGAACACAGTAGACCAAGTGGCATGAGTATTAAAAAGATGTTTATTTTTGGAGTTTGAAAAAAGCCAATCTTGCCAATTTTGCCTATTCATCCTCATATACCACACAAAGCCAACCACACCTCTTTGGCTTTATGGCAATCTCTGAACATATGTTGTAGGTCCTCCACCCCACAACAGCTAGAACAGGTTGGGTTAGGGGTGAGACCTCTTTTCATTTTCAAATGGTTTGTAAGTAGCTTTCCTTGGAAGACCAACCACATAAAACTTTTAAGTTTTTGAGGTAGTCTCAATTTCCAAAGCCAGCTCCAATTTCCCTCACACCTTAGAGTACCTATGACTAATTCATAGGCTGAGGCCACAAGAAATTCACCACACTAAGTGCCTTTCCAATTAGGACTATCAGGGTTATTGTTAGAAGGAGGTGGAGTATTCAAAATGATAGAGGTAATGTTATAAGGGAACATTAAAGAAAGTCTTACAACATCCCATTCACCATGATCAGTAACAAACTCAGCCACAGAACTAGAACCCTCAGTAGTTGTATGGTTGGTTTGGTGTGTGTTGAGCATTACATCCGCAAAGGATTGATCCCCACACCATCAATCCTTCCAAATATCTACCAAAGCACCATTGCCCAATTTCCACTTCACTTTTTTTCTAAGGGTATGCCTAGTTTGGAGAATGCTTCTCTACACAAAGGAAGCACACTTCCCTTCAGGCCAAGTAAAGAATTGAAAGTTCCTCAAATACTTGCAAGTGAGAACAGTGCACCACAAACTATCTTCGTTATTCAAAAGTTTCCAACCCAGTTTAATCAGAAGAGCCAGGTTTTGATCCCTAGCTTTTTTGATACCAAGTCCACCAACATTTTTTGACTGGAAAACCTTATCCCAGTTAACCGAGTGAATTTTCTTTCTCTCACGGGTATCCCCCCACAAAAAGTTTCTACTAAGCTTATCAATCTCATCACACACTTTCTTAGGCAAAGCATTAGTTTGCATACTATAAGCAAGGATGGCAGAGCTCACAACTTGAATAAGAGTAGTCCTGGCAGCCAGGGAGAGTACTTTAGTTTTCCACCCAGCCAAACTCTTTTGCATTCTCTCAAGGATATGGTTAAAATGCCCTCTTGTGACTCTTCCATGCATAAGAGGGACCCCCGAATACTTCCCTAAATTAGAAGTTAAGAGGATACCACACTTAGCACTCAAGTCCCTAGCCATCCTCTTATCAACATTGGAGGACACAAATACCTTAGATTTTTGGGCATTGATCTTAAGCCCAGAAATTACACAAAATTCTTCCAAAGTGATCTTAATGGTATTACAAGTTCTCATATCAGCTTTTCCCAACAGCATTAAATCATTTGCAAAAAATAGATAGGTTAGGCATGGACCCCCTCTAGAGGTTTGGATGCCTTTTCATTTATTTTTTGCAGCTTTCATACTGATCATGTTGGAAAGTCTTTCCATGCACAAAACAACACATGTAGGGAGATAGAGGATCTTCCTATCTTAGCCCTTTCTCAAGTTTGAATTCCTTCAAAGGCTTTCCATTCCAAAGGATAGCAGTGCTCATAGTGGTCACACAACACATAATCATGTCAATTAGCTTCTTATCAAACTCAAATTCATTGAGAGTTTGTTCCAAGAAGGCCCAAGAGATGTTATCATAAGCCTTTTTCCAAGTCAATTTTGAGAATCATACCTCCCACTTTCCCTTTCTTAGAGTTTAGAGTGTAAATAATTTCCTGAGAGATGATAATATTATCATTAGTAGATCGACCAAGAACAAAGCTGCTTTGGTTAGGCCTCACAAGATGGCATAGAAAGGGGCAGATTTTGCTAACTAAAATTTTGGCTATGATTTTGTAAGTGACATTGCACAGACCAATTGGTCTAAATTGCTTAATAGTCTCAGGGTTGTCCAGTTTTGGGATTAGAGCAACCAACGTTCTATTGATGGCAGAGGGTACGGTGTGGTTAACAAAACAATTTTTAATAAACTCACACACTGCAAGACCAATCACCTTCCAATAAGTATGATAAAAAATGGCCTGAAGCCATCTCTACTTGGGGCTTTAAAAGCCTTGATATTCTTCACAGCCTTCCAAATCTCCTCATCAATCACATTGAGCATAAGATCACTGTTATCCTCATTACTACGGGTGTGACTGGCCAAGTTGATCTAGTGACTCAAAGTGTGGTTAGAACTCAGAGAGAATAGGTTAATAAAGTAATTAGCCACCATTAGTTTCAAATTAGCAGGTTTTTCAACCCAAACACCATCCTCCCCTCTTAACATATCAATCTTCCTTTTCCTCCTCTTAGTCAAGGTGATGAGGTGAAAGAATTTGGTGTTTCTATCACCCTGAGTGATCCACTTATATCTTGACTTCTGAAACCAGAGAAGTTCCTCTTGGTAGAGAACTTTATTAGACTGATCAATAAGATCCATTTCCAACACATGGAGGTTATGGGAATAGATGGTTGCTTGGGATTTTTGAATGCCTTCAATTCTCCCAAGCAGCCATCTTTTCCTCTGAAAGATATTGCCAAAAATCTCTTTATTCAAAAGACTAGCCTTGTGAGCTAGATTATCAAGATTAGACAATAAAGAGTCTTGATTATTCATTCAATTATCCTCCACCACTGCTTGAAACTCTTCATAAGAGATCCACGCAGCCTCAAACTTAAAAAGCTTACAAGAAGGATTATGAGGGGACTTACCTTGGGTAAAAACCATCAGTGGGAAATGGTCTAAGTAGGTTCGTAGGAGATTACGAACCAGTCCCTCAGGAAAGCTAGTTTTCCATTCATTGTTACACATAGCTCAGTCTAGCCTTACTATTGTGTTGGCCCAGCCTTTTTGGTTGTTAGTCCAGGTCAACTTCGATATAGAATATTCCAGGTCCATAATAATGCAACAGTCCATCCTATCAGCAAAAGTTTTAGTTCTTCTATGATCTTGGCTACCATGACGATTGCCTGCCAGACTTTGCTTTTTCTCTTGGCTAGCAAAATCATTGAAGTCACTAGCTACCATCCACAGTTCAGAGGTGCTCTGAGTAATGCTCTCTAATCTTTCCCATAGTTCCTCTCTCTGGTTGCTCACAGGATTGGCACAGATAGTTGAAAGAAGCCACTCAAGGTACTACGTTCAGAGAACTGGAGGAGAGCAATCATATCCGTAAGAAAAAGGTCAACACAGACTGTTTGGATCCTAATATTAGGAGTAACGAGAATCGATCTTTCAAACAAGCTCTAATCAGATCTAGGTTTAATAAGATAGGTAATGAAAAGAATTTCGATTGCGATGTGAAAGAACTCTCCTTTGATGAGGAGGTTGACACCATAGATACAACAATGGCTGAAGGGTTGCAAGATGGTAGTGAAATAAATGGAGGAATCCCCAATATCAAACTCCCTGCGGCACTTCTAAAAAAGATTAGGAAACCATGGAAAAAGTGCTTGATTGTGAGGCTACTTGGGAAAACCATAGGATACAAACTATTCATGGCAAAAATGACAAAAATTTGGAGCCTCCAAGCAGATTTTGAAGCTCTAGACATTGGGAATGGGTTTTTCATAGTAAAATTTGACATGATGGATGATTACACCAAGGTTTACACTGGTGGACCGTGGATTGTAATGGACCATTATGTTACTATGAGAAAATGGCAACAGGATTTTAAATCTGATGATGTTCAGGAGGACACAACAGTGATTTGGGTTCGTTTCCCCAATCTACCCATAGAATACTACAAACTAAGCTTCAATAACTTATAGTAGCTGAGAAATCACATGTATTAATTTGTTTTCAATTTTTTACATTCAAGGTCCATAACTTGTGACACCTCTTGCTTGGATGCATTTTCTTTCTTTAAACTAAAAATAAAAAAATATGTATAAAAATAAAAAGGGGATTTATGGGCCAGTTCTATGGACCTGACTTAAAACCCAACGTGTCATGCTCCCAATTCATAAGTTCACATTTTTTATTTTACCCTCACAACCCAACTTGAAAATCTACAATTCTTAACTTACACCGATTCTCACAACAAACTTACCGTTTTTCTAACGATTGTCAATAATAAAAAAACAAAATTTTCAAGATTGATATATCTATAAAAATCTCACTCAGACCCCGTTTGTTTGGGGTTATAAGGAGGGGATTGAGATTGATAGTGAGGTGGAACCTACTATATGGGATGTTTGTTTTGAGAGATGGGGATGAGGATGGAGACTCCTAATCCATTGGTATTAGGATATGCCTTCGAAGGGGGATTGAGATGGAGGATGTGGAGATGGTATTAGAATAATAGTCCCAAGTATTAGAAATTTATTTATTTATTTATTGCATGTTGGGTTTTTTTTTTTTTTTTTTTTTTTTTGAACATTAATGTTTAATTTTTTGTTAAGTAAAAATCATTGTTTTATTAGTTTTATTTTTTTCTGAAATTTTTTTATTTTTTAAATTTTTTTCATGTTGGGCATTTTTTTTTAACATTCATTTTTATTGTTTTTGTATTTTTTTGTATTTATTTTATATAAAAATAATTTAACAATCCCTACACTAACAACTATCATCAAAACAAACACAATTTTACTTAATTTCCTCACTATCAATTCCCTCACTAATAATCTCCTCACTATTAATCTCCTCATTATGAATTTCCTCTATTTTATATCTAAAAACAAATGGGGTCTCAGGGCTTATTGGCAATAACTCCAACCAACAGAACCAGTTAAAAAGTTTGCCAATAAACAAACAGGCCGACTGGGCTGGGCCTCAAATTCTATTTCCAATCCTGTCCTGTAAAATCGCTCAAAATCTCGCCCAGCACATTCTTGTGGGGTGATTCGTCAATTCTAAGTCGTACAACAATTTGGGTTGAGTTAGGTTGGGCTGGGTAGATTGGAATTGTCCATTTGATATTTTATAGTCCTAGAGCAAGCAAAATACTATGTGAACAAAATGATTAGAGTAAATTACACTCATAAATTTATAATTACATTGATTTTTCTTTTACCTTGGCTTTAATTAGGACTCTCATAAGTGGACAATGAGATTGATTTTTCGGATTAGTCAATGAGTCGGATATTGGGTTACCAAAAAAAAAAAAAAAGAAACTAATTCAGATAGTGCGAAAACACAAAAATAATAACGTAAAGTATATATTTTTATATAAAAGAGATAATAATATTATTTTTTTTTTCATTTATATAACTAACAGATTATTGATGAAAATGGAATTAAGTATTATATGAATTGAAATTTTGAAAAAGTTTAATATAATTATGGCAAAATTGTAAGATTTATTATATTTTCCTTAAATTTCGAAAAGCTCAGTGTAATTTACCCAAATGATTATGAACAACAAAAAATTAATTATTATTAGTGGGTGGCACACGCGATGCGTGCGCAATTCAAATAAGTAAGAATAAAAAAGAAATTAATATTATAATTATAATATGTATGTTGTCTAAGTGATAAGAGTGTTCTTAATGAAATCTAAAATTCTTAGATTCAAACTTTGTGCACACCTCTTTGTTATAACTTTTTATTTTATTATAGAAAAAATTTGCCATGTGGCCTGAGCAGAAGGCTTAGGACTAGAGTTGGCACACGTGAGTATAATTCAAATAAGTAAAAATAAAACAAAATACTTACTAAATATTAAGTGCTATTCAAGTTGTAAAATTATTCTTTAGCAAATCTAATATCCAAGGTTCAAGTCTCATTTATTAATTTTATTTTTAATTAGAAAAATAAAAAACACATGACATACAGAGAAGCAACCAAAGGCTTAGATACTATTTAGCCTTAGTTAATAATAGAAGATAGAAGATAGATTAATATTATTATTTGATTGATCATTTGGGGGTTGCTCTTCCTGGGCCCAATTCTTTGGGCAAGTTCAAAATAGGTTTTAAAACTGAGGCACAATCTTAGGAAAAAGTTGGGCCCGGATGCAAACCACCAAGATTGCAATAGGGATTTGTAAGAGCATTTTCAATGAGATTCTGTTTTTTCTCAAGAAGGTTGAGGTAATATATTAAGAATGAGCAGTTTAATGTTGGTGGAACATCCTTCATCTAAATATGCGGCTTAATACAATCAAATGTTAATCTACTTAGGGCATCTCCAACCTATTAGGCATATAATGCTTGTTAGTCAAAATGCCTACTGTGACTTACTTTTTTCAACTCCAATGCACTAGGCATATGATTAAGCATTTTAGCTCAGCTCACATTCACTAGCTACATGTAGCTAGCCTTCAAGACTAGGCAAAATATATTTAATCATTAGGATTATTTCCCTCCATCTTCGTTGTTGACGTGACATTCTATAAAATTAACAGTATTTGGATGAATAGTTAAAATAAAAAGTATGGTTGGAGTAGAAATATGAAACAGTTGACAGGCAAAATAAAATGTATACTTTATAGTAATATTTAAATATGTAAAATATCTACTTCCGTTGGAGATGCTCTTAGATAATGAATAACAAAATTACATTTTATAAAAGCATGACACACAGAGGTGGACCAAAATCCCCCCAACAATTCATGGACACCTTGAGCTAAGTGGCCAAACCGAAAGAGAGCCTCACAAGGGTAAATAATTGCTCTGATCACACTCGTTGAATCACCCTCATGTAGATGTCTTCTAAGCACAATTCTTTTGCAAACTGGACTGCTCTGAAGGCAGCCATGACTTCCACACAGTGGACATCCTCCCAATGCTGCAGACCCTCGGACAAAGTGGCCACCACTAGGCCCTAATAATCGCGCACATTAATAACAATACCCGCCGTCGCTTTAATTCTTGTCTTAACAGACCCAGCGAAATTAATTTTGTAAATTCCCTCATGAGGCACACACCATCACACCCAGCGACGTAGCCAGAAATTTTGTTCAAGTTGGTCAATTATTAGATTTCACATAACCTACAAATATGACGCATGAACATCTCTTTATAGATCATGTACTAGTGTTTGATACGTATTCGACACAGTCATGCAATAGGACATGTTAATAGAAGTGTTTGATTTTGATTTTGATTTTGATTTTGATTTTTATTTTCAAACGGTCATGTTAAGGACGTTTGGTGTCTCATATATTATTATTATTATTTATTTATTTTTTATTTGAAGTAGCATACTCACATAGTATTATTATTATTTATTTATTTATTAATTATTTGAAGTAGCATACTCACGGTTAATAAATTTAATAAAAATAAATATATAATATTCAAATATATGACATTAACATTTACAAGAAACTTTCTAAATTTCATATATTGTCAATTACATTGACAAAACTAATTACAAGTAATTTACTGGGGTTAATTTATGAACAAATAAGAAATTATCAAAATTAGTATATCGATTCACTGAGGTCAATTTATATAAACCCCAAACTTCTTGTTAAAGTACTATATATACTCTACAAAATTTTAAAATTTAACTGGTGTCAACTGACCCAATACATTAGGCATAGCTTCACTCCTGATCGCACCTCCCTTCAAGATTGGACTGGCTCATTTGATGTCTTCAATGAGATCTTTAAACAGTTGATTTTAGTTAAGGCAAATTTGGGAAGGTACAATAATAGTCAAATTTTTTTAAAAAAAAAGTCCAAAAAGCTAAAGAATTATATAAAAAAGTTAAAAATTCTCTTTTTTCTGTATTTTTTTGCACGTTTTTTTTTCTTTATAAAGAATTAAAAAATTATTTCAAACATACTATTTTTTTCACTTTACATTTTAGTTAAAAACTAAAAAATTACTAAAATAACATATACTAAATGAGGCCTAGTATTTAGTTGTGGCCTTTCAAATGACTCATCGGCAGCATGTAATGCTCTACAAACAGTTTTAAATCAGGAATTTTAGTTCAAGTTAGTTGTGACCTTCCAAATGACTAACAAAGCTTGGGAAGCCACCGATGAAGCCTACTCGTCTCAACCACCCATATAGTCTTCATAGATGTCAACGTATTTCTAATGAGTAATGTTAAAGTTTCTGAAAATTTTACTAAAGTTTTTATTAAATGTCTCACATGGGGTGTGTGATCTATACTCATGTAAGACATTTAATAGAACTTTGGATAGTATTTTTGGGGTGTCTAATATGTTTGATTTCTAATTTGATGTATCATCAAATTCCCAAAACAAACAAACCTCCAAATTTGAATGCAAGAAAAATGAAAACAAATTCAATAAGCACAACAATGAGCTGATCTTCTTCAGATCTTCTTTGCCAAGCTTTTTCAAATTTTCAATTAAAAAAAGATTAGAAAAGCTTGTGATCTACTGATTCACCGAATACCTAAGCAAATTCCAAGAAAATGGTTCTGGATTGAAGCCATTGTTTGGTGCTTTTGATCACAAGAAGAAAATGTTTAGCGGACCCACCGTTCGCAGCTTAAACCATAGGCAAGCGATATTGGCGCGCTTCCATCCTTGTAAATTGTATTTGTGTATTGTTGCTATAAACCTATTAATTTTGATTTTTGTTTGTTTTTATTTAAGAAATTCGGGTCATAAATCTAATTTTTAATTTTTTGTGACAATTACTCTGGTTACTAAATTCTTAACGTATTTTTGTTTGATAGATTTGTTCTTATGTCTATTTTGTAGTTAAAAATTTTAAAATTTGAGTTTTACAAATCTACTTTTAATAAAATTGATATTTATGGATTTCACTTTTCGAAATCTTTTGAATAAAATCTATATTGAATGTGAATTTTGAAAAAAAGAGACAAATATGTCTATTTGTGCACTTTTAAATAAAAAAAAAAGGGAATGTTTTCAAATTAAAATGTGAGGATTGATATGCTTATCTACTTTTAAATTATTTTTAAATGAAAAAAGAAAAAAAAAAAAGAAGACAAATAGGTCTAAATAAGTCCATCTGTCCATTTTTAAATTTAAAAAAAAAAAAAAAAGAAGAGACAAATACATTCAGATAGATTTAATTGTCCACTTTTAATAAAAAAAAAAATTTGGCAAAAAGATCTGGATATGAAGACAAATTTTTTTTTAAAAAAAATTAAGGGCTTGAATGAATAAAGAAAATTTTTATCCACCCAAAAAGAATAAAGAAAATTTTCAATTCAGTGGGTGTTTAAAAATATAATTACAAATAGGAGTAGCAAATTTTGTAAATATTAATAATTAAAATTCATATTTTTTTTTTTAATGAATATGTAATAATTCTGTACAATTGAATAGTAATTTGGAAAAATTATTTATAAATCCTATTTGGAAGACTTATTTAATGTGAAATCTTCTGAATATTCTTTTAGAGTTTGAAATCTTATTTACATAGGAACGTGTTCCATAAGGTCCTATGAGTTGTAAATAAATGGTATTAGTGTACTATTATATCCCTAATTTATTTCCATTACCTTATTTTCTTATTCATTATATCACGTTTGGAAAGGTTTTTAGGAAAGAGTTTACAAGTAACAACCGTGCGAGTTTTTTTTTTTTTTGCCTTGATCGCGGAATTGAAATGCATTTCAAAATGTTGCTTAAATGTATTTGGGTATGGTTGATGATATTGTAAACACAAATTTCGTAGCCTGCAATTAAGATACGGAATAAATGCACAAAATAATTAATTTTATTGATTATAATAAATGGATACAATTCTCTATGGTTTGCTCTATTACAAAAGAGCAAATTCTCTGATTCGATCTCCGAAATTGGCGTAATTCAACAATTGTAAAAACTTGTTGTTGAACTAGACAAGTTAATGAATTTCTTCAAGTCTTCGAATGGAGAAACTTAGAGAAAAAAGGCGTAATCGAGGGCTTGAACGGCTTGATTTCAAACGAGTCTTGAAATGATCTCTTTGAAAAGAGTGACCAAATTTGCATTTGTAACTTAAAAGGATTGACATAAGTTTAGAGTTCTTGATAATCCTTTCTTTTTAGTTTGAGGAACTTTAGAAAGAATTTTAAGAAGAACATTTGGCAGAATCTCGAGATTGCTTAGAAGCTTGCGAGACCATTAGCCAAAGAATCTGTCTCCCCCTCCTTACGGTGACAACCTTTATTTATAAGCTTAGGAGAGAAGGATCAATTTTGAAAACTCCAAAATTGATTTGAATTTACAAGGAAATAACAATTTATTTCTTAATTTATGGACATGATTTGTATTCAAATTTAAATTCAAATTTGAATTTAAATTTGAATTACTCCACCAAATTTTGACAAAATATTTTTGTGGGCCCCACACTTTTTGGGTTGCCCCAATTATCAAAATAGGTTCACTTTTCTTTTGGCATGACCCATAACTTGAATGGATTAAAATCCACAATTTTAGTAGGACCCACATCCATTTAAAAATTTTGACCATCTTAATTTTGACCAATCAAAAAAATTTATTTGTTTGATTAATCAGACGGTGATCAAGACACATAAAAATTGAAGTGTCTACAAATTGCCCCTACTTCAGAACTCTAATTTGATGCTTGCTTACTAATATCAAAGGTGAGGTTTGAAGTAGATTGATCACGTTCACGAGGTAAGGATTTTAATTTGATCACTTTTTTTTTTTTTTTTTTTTTTTTTTGCGTGAGCACTGAGTAGCTTTTTTCTCTTCATATGGAAATAATAATAACAATCATACTAGGGTTTGCGCAGCCTATACGTATCACTACTCTCTATTTAATTGATTGATGATGAGTTCCTTTAGACTTTCTGCACATTAGCCTTTAATTCAAGCCACGTTGATAAGTTGCAGCAGCTGCCTTGTCCCTAACAACAAGAGGTAAGGCTTTTATGAGTTCAGATCCTCTACAGCCAAATCCTCCAGCCCTTTCTCCAGTTAAGGGCCAGGATTTGGCCACGTCCCTTAAGAGAAGATCTACGAATCAGATGCTAAAAAAAAAATTGAATTTATTTCATTCAACATAGCAACAACTTCCCTCCCATTCACTTCACTTTTTCGCTCCCTCTTCGAAGCTCTGGTGAACGATGATTGGCGAAGTCGGCAACGAACATCGACGACGATCGGCGGCGAATCGAAGTCAGCGGTGAACATCGACGGTCTCTTCCTCTCTCCCGTTGTTTTACTCCAAATGTTTCAATCACGATTTCAGCCGCCGGTCTCTCCCTCTGTCTTACTCTGAACATTTAAGCTGCGAGTTCAGCCACGAACCAAGCTCCAGCGAACCATGAACCAGAGCTGCACTTCATCAAACTGAAGGTAATATTTTTTTTCATTAATTTTTTCCAAATAATCTGCCATGTTCAAAGTTGCCATTTTTTAAACTTGTAGTTGATGTGTGTTTCCTATTCAAAGCAATTACGTTTCATGGTTTGCCATTTTCATTGTTTAATAGGCCCAAATAAATAAATAAATAAATAATAAATGCAGAGGGAGAATGAAAATGGTAGAGAAGAGACCGAAAACATTGGACTTGATTTTTTCAATTTTTATGCCTAAGTTTGATGGTTTGGCGTAGAATTTCATAATATACATATATATATATATATATAGTGTAATATGTAATGTGGTTTTGCAAGATCACATTCTGAATATAGCATAGTTGTTATTTGTTTGTGTTTATTAGTTGGTTCCAAATAAATAAATAAAATACTTCAAAGAAGACGTTCAAAGCAATTATATGATGGTTCTTAGAAAGCAATTAAAAATGTGGTAGAAGAAAATTATGCTAATGTATTCAAATTGAGTTCATATTCAGATAAAAAAATTCTCCCCCAAAAAAGGTAGTCTTGAATTACTGAGCATACAGTGATTGAGCTAACAAAACTTCTAAAACCCAACTAATTTTACTTTATTATTCTGTATTGATAATTCTCCCATTTCATTGCCTTACTTTTTAGTTGCATTTTCATATGGATATGGAACTTGACGATGATTGTGGTTGGAAACCAAAAGAAAGAATGACCTTTGATTCGGAAGAAGGTGCGTATGATTTTTATAATGTGTATGGAGGAAGAATGGGATTTAGCATAAAAATGGAATATTGTAAGAACAAGTTTACAAAACAAATTATTTCTAGAAATTTTGTTTGCAACAATGAGGGATTTCAAAAGGTTGACAAGCGAGACCCATTGACAAAAATCCCTAGAGCTAAAACTAGGACTGGTTGTGAGGCTCGGCTTTTTGTTAAATTGGATGTCAGTATTGGGAAATTAGTTGTGATTGATTTCAAAGAAAAACACAACCATGAACTTGTATCTCTTGATTGTGCCCATATGTTGCCATCTCAAAGAAAGATATCAGGTACCCAAGCAATTCAGTTAGACTTAGCCTCAAAGTCTGGTCTTCGTTTAGGGCAGTCTTTTGAACTCATGGGTAGAGAAGCTGATGGGAGGCAGTCTCTTGGGTTTACGAAATTAGATCAAAAAAATTACTTGAGAACCAAAAGGCAAAAAAGTTTAGCATATAGGGAAGTAGGTAATGTGTTGCAATACTTTCAACAAAAATCTTTGGAGAATCCATCTTATTTTATTTTATTTTATTTTTTTCTGCTTTCCAATTAGACAATCAAGAACAAATAACGAATATGTTTTGAGCCGATGCACAAATGATCATGGATTATGCCCAATTTGGCGATGTAGTTTCATTTGATACTACCTACAAGTTAAATAAAGAGCATAGGCCATTTGCATCTTTTGTGGGATTTAATCATCATAGAGAAACAGTTGTTTTCGGTGCTGCTTTGTTGTATGATGAGACTGTCTAAACATTTGTATGGTTATTTCAAATGTTTTTAGAGGCTATGTCAAAAATGCACCAAAAACTTTGTTTACCTATCAAGATGTTGCAATAGCTAAAGCCATACCCATTGTCATGCTTGACACGAGTTACTGTTTGTGTACTTGGCATTTGATGCAAAATGCATTAAGGCATGTTAATTGTCTCTTTCAAGATAAGAGGGTGAAAGGTGTATTGAACAGATTCATGTTTGATATTGAGGATGAAAATGAATGGAAAATGAAGTGGGGGGAAATGCTTGATACATATGATGCTCATGATAATCATTGGTTGAAGTTGACTTTTGGGGTGAAGGAAAAATGGGGCTGGCCATATGTTAAATCAACATGGGCTGCGAGAATGAGTACAACATAACTTAGTGAATCTTTTAATGCTTTTTTGAAGGATTACATTCGTTCTGATTTTAATTTAAATGAATTCTTCATGCATTTTGAAAGGTTACTTTGTGAGAATCGGTACAAGGAGTTAGAAGCTGGATATACTTTATGCCAAAGGTTGCCAAGGGTGAGAGCGTCATTCATAATATTAAGTCAAATGGGTAATGTGTACACTAAAAATATTTTTGAGGAGTTTCAAGATGAGTATTTTCTTTTTGTTGAATCAAACATACAAACAATTGTATACGATGATGGTTGTAGCCTATACACAATTGTTGATGCTATTGGGAAAAATGCATGGAAAGTAAAGATGGAGATGGATGGCTTTTTGACTTGTAGTTGTACAAAGTTGAAAGGAAAGGGATTTTGTGTAGTTACTGTTTGAAGGTTATGAGAGAAATATTGAAGCTAAAAGAGATTCGTTTACAATACATTATGAAGAGGTGGACCAAACAAGTAAGAGTAGAAGCTGTGAAAGCAAGTTAGGGAATGAGATTCAAGTAGATGTCAAAATCCAACAAGCCTCACGGTATATGACATTGATGACCGCATTTAGAGCAACAGCATGTAGAGCTGCTGAAACTGAGGAAACTTATGATTTTTGTTGTTCACAACTCGCTGCATTAGGTGCAAATGTTGAAAGCAAGATAAGTGCCCATTTTTGTATCGAAAAAAAAGAAGCAAGTTTTGATGATCAGCCTCAAAGCTTGGAACTGGGTTCTGAAGACAACAATCATCTTGTGTAAATTCCAACAGGATTGAAGAAAAAAACATCCAACTAGTAAGGGCAAAAGGAGGATAAAAGGTCCATGTGAGCTGGCAATGCAAGCAAGCTTTAAAAAGAAATGCCATGCTACATTTGTGAGTTCTTTACAACCTGTTGCTGCTCCAACAGTGAGACCTTCTCCATTATCTGTTGGAGGAGATGTCCACATTCATGAAAAATGTTACTCCTTTTCATCCTCCTCTTGCTCCCCCTCCTCTTCATTCCTTTGCCATGGGTGGTATAACCAAACATTTCAGGTTGAAGTACAATAGTTATGGACAATATCACTATTTTCGGTCAAGTAAGTGTTCTTTTATTTATTTTTATTTTTTTAATTAATTATTTATTTATTTTTTCTCCCTCCATAGAAATTTAAATACCTCTCTTATAATGTAAGGCCTATTTATTTATTTATTTTAAACTTATCATATCTAATTTTCTTCTAATAAATGTTTTTTCCCTTACACTTTATAGGTGGATGAAGACTTACGCCGAACGGTAACATCAAGAAATAAATGATTTTTTTTTCTTATTTATGTGTACAAAATTTTATTTATCACTCTAAAGTTTTTGTATATATAGATTCAATTTCTTCAAGAAAAAATGTTAATGTTGTTGTCCGCGACGAGCGTGACTTTAATGCTATTCGCATTCGTGAGGTAAGCCTACAAGTAATTTATATTCGCATGCATTTTCTTATTATTTTAAAAAAATATTTGAATTATATATTCTACTAATTTTTTATGGGGAAAGGAAAAGGAAAAACGTAAAGCAATATCAAAAGAGACAGAAAAGGCTATCCCTTCTGGCAAAGGAAAGGAACATGCAAATCCCGCAGTATGGTTTCTTAACATTTAAAAAAAATTTGTTTTTCAAATATTTATTATTATTTTTATATAGATTTTTGTTAGAATTGCATAGTGTTATACACTCTTTTTTTTATATATATTTTTATGAGTTATTGTTTTTAAAATATTTATTCAATTGTTTTGACTGATTGTAAAATATTTTTCTAAACCATGTTAAAGTAAGCATTTGTATAACATGTAAATGCATTTGTCTGAATATTAATTTGAACACATGTTGCAATATTAATAATTTATGTTAATTAATACCAATATTAATTAAAGGATGTGATACCAATATTAATAATTTATGTTAATTGACTTTTGTAGAATATGTGTACCAATATTATTTACACCGTGCCTTTAGGCATTGGTATACATTAGATGGATAGTGTCTTTTTGGCATTTGGTGAAAGTCCATGAGTTTTTTTCCTCCCTTTTTAAATTTTATCAATACACACATTGGTTCTTATGTGACTAACAACTCAACCGAGTGAAAAAGAAAAGTTAGTTAAACTTTTGAGAACAAATACATGATAAAAGGGAAGCAAGAGATGGGACAATCTTCATATTTCATGCATCTAATTATATAATATTCTCATTTTAGGCACACAATGATAATGTGTTATCAAAAGCTGCATTGGCTCAACGTGCATGGCGAGAACGTGAAAAAAATCAAAACTCATGTTCTGCATACCAATTAGGACAACACATGCGACGAGAACGAGAGAGATCAAATGAATCTATTAACTCAAGACAACCTTCTGTAACACCCAATTGGTAAACAACTCAGTTTAATTTTTGCAATATATACTCTTACTATTACCACTTTATTATACAGATTTTAATTTATTCACAATCCATTTTTGTAGGCCTGCTCCTACAACCCCATCTAGAAATGTTGGTGTGGTCATTCGTGATGAGCATGACCTTAATGTTATTTGTGTTCGTGCGGTAAGTACAAAATTAAGTAAAACACTGTATGTATTTTTATTTATATAAGATTTTTTAAAATCTTTTCAATATTTTATTTATATTTGTTAGGCAAAAGAAAAAGAAAAGGTCAACCCAATGTCTAAGGGAAAAGAAAAGGTGACTCCTTCTGGCAAGAGAATGACAAATGCATGTCAACTGGTATATATTCCTTTTAAAAAATATGAAGCAAAACTATGTAAATTTGTTGCTTTATGTTTCTGCCCGTAGAGTGATTGTAATATATTTTCCTATAATTTGCTATTATTTATGTGTTTTCCAAATTTATTTATTTTTATTTAGCATAGATACATGTACATTTATAATGTAACATGTGAAAAAAAAAAAAAAAAAAAAAACGAAAAAATAAAGACAAACTATGTAATGAAAGAATAAACTAAATAAGATAGATTTTTTATTTCTTCTTTATTTTTTTTTTTATAAAAAACAAAATGCATAAATAAAGAAATAAATACAGATAACACTATTAAAGGTATAAAACAAATAAAATATAAAACAAAATTAAGAGAAACAAAATAAACAAAAAGATATTTCATGTTAAGTACAAAATATTCACATATTTTGCACCAATGATAAAATATTTTCATTTTAGGCACAAAATGATAATGTAATATCAAAAGCTGCTTTGGCCCAACGTGCACGACGAGAGCGTGAAATAAATGAAAAATCATACTTTCAATGCTCGCAACGAGAATAAGAGGGATCAAAAGAATGTATTCAACCAATACACCCTTCGTTAGCACCAGATCGTCGCAATCGCGGTTGCTTGGAATGGGAAACAATAACTGAAGATTCTCATTCTGCACAAAAACGAACAATGGTTGCCCATCATTCTACATGTTCGTTTTCTATGCCAAGCACGTCTTTACCTCCACAAAGGAATCGGTAAACTACTATGTCTAATCTTCAAATACATATTCTTACCATTTTGTTTTATATAATTTTATTTATACACAAATATTCGTAGGTCTACTTCTATAAATCAATTTCTTCAAGAAGATCTATGTACTGATGATGAATTAGAAGATATGCCTATGAGTACATCAATTGATGCCCGAGCACACAACAATTCTTGCCCCCATTATCTTGGCAAGATGGACGTATTATGTCCTTATTGTTCGGCCTTACATTGGATGGATGAAAAATTGACCAAATCATCTATAAAGCGCCCCTTATTCGGAACTTGCTGTTTGGAAGGGAAAATTAGGCTACCTTTACTTATTACACCTCCTCCATCACTTCAAGCGTTGTATGATGGGAATAATGATCAATCAAAATCCTTTCGAAGTTATACTCGATTGTACAATGCAGCCAATGCTTTTACAAGTCTTGGTGCTACATTGGATCCTAGAGTACTCAGTGGAAGGGGTCCTACATCATTCACAATTCATGGGGAATTACGACATCGAACAGGATCACTATAACCACAACTAGGGCAGGATGCGAGTTATGCTCAACTGTATATCTATTACCCTGATTCAGCGTTAGAAATTCATAATCGTAGAAATCCTAACTTGAGAAGGAATGTGCTCAAAACTATTCAGGATAGTTTGTTGCAAGTCAATGCATTTGTAGCTAAATTTCGCCAGGCTCATGCCATTTTACATCAATTAGACGCGGCAGGACACAATCTACCTGCTCATCTTCATTACAATTCAACAACTGATCGACGTCGGTATAACTTACCAACTGCATATGAGATTGCGATTGTAATACCAGGTGATGGAACAGAGGTCAATGGAATGAGAGATATTATCTTACATTTCCAAGGAACTAATGAGCTTATGCAAATTAATGAATGTCACCCAGCATACTTGCCATTACATTATGTTCTATTATTTCCTTATGGTGAGCTTGGATGGGAACCTGAGTTGAAATTGTGGAATGTTCAATATGATCGACCTTCAACTGATCGACTTACTCAAATGGATTTTTATAGTTATCGTTTGTTTGAACGACCCACAGAGTATTCAACTATTTTGAGAGGTGGGAAACTATTTCAAGAGTTTTTGGTACATGCATGGGCCTGGCCGAGCAAAATCGATTGACATACTACAAGCTTAATCAAGGGAAACTTCGGGTTGAGCTTTACCAAGAGTTGTCAGATATTGATCCAGATTATGTGCGACCTGGTCAAATTGGTCAAAGGTTTGTTTTGCCATCTTCATTTACTGGTAGTCCTAGACATATATTTGAAATCTTTCAAGATTCAATGGCTATCACGCGATACAACCAACACCCAGATATTTTTCTTACCATGACTGCAAACCCTAATTGGCCAGAAATTACTTCAGCGTTATTATCACATCAAAAACCTATTGATCGTCCTGATTTAATTGTCCGTGTTTTTGAGTTGAAAAGAAAATGTTTGATGAAGGAGATAGAAGCAAATAAAGTGTTTGGAAATAAAGTTGCACATGTTTTTACAATTGAATTTCAAAAACGAGGCCTTCCCCATATGCATGCACTTTTATTTCTTAAGGGTCCGGACAAAATTCGGACATGTGCTCAAGTAGACAAATTGGTCTGTGCAGAGTTTCCAGACCCAAAATATGATCCTATGCTTTTTGAAACTGTCAAATGTTGTATGGTACATGGACCATGTGGTGCTTGACATCCTCATGCACCATGTATGGAAAATGGTAGATGCAGTAAGAGATATCCTCGAGCTTTCACAGAAACAACAACTATGGATCAAGATGGATACCCCATCTATCGTCGTCGCAATAATGGCCAAGTACATACTGTGAGGGGGCAAGAAGTTGATAACAGGGATGTCGTACCATACAATGCATATCTTTCTAAACTTTTCAACTGTCATATAAATGTAGAAGTATGTGCCGGAATGAGATGTGTCAAGTATATACATAAGTACATTTACAAAGGTTATGATTGTACAACGATGGTGTTGGGATCGATAAATGAGATTCAACAATATCTCGATGCAAGGTATATTGGACCTCCAGAAGCTGCTTGGCGAATATTTGGTCATCCTTTGCATGCAGAGATACCAACAGTTGTACGATTGGCACTTCATTTACATTCGAATGCATCGCGTTGTTTTTAACCCGAAGAGTCATTACAAACGATTCAATCTAGAATTTGGTCAACAAATGTCAACTCTTCTTGGCTTCTTTGCATATTGTCTTGCCGGTGAAGATGAATGTCCATTCACTTATCAAGAATTTCCACAGCATTTTGTATGGCTCAAGTCAGAAAAGAGATGGAAATCAAGAGAAAGAGAATATGCAATTGGTAGAATGTACTTTGCCAGTCCTAATTGTGGTGAAAGATTTTATCTGCGTTTGTTACTAACTGTTGTCAAAGGACCAAAGTCATTTCGGTCTTTACGTACGGTCGATAATGTTGTGCATGATACATTTAAATTAGCATGTGTTGCAAGGGGGCTTTTAGAAGATGATGAAGAATGGATACAATGCTTGAAAGAGGCTGCAGTTATGAAAACTAGATACCAATTGAGGAGATTGTTTAGTGTTATTCTCACCCAGTGCTCTCCACTAAATCCATGTGCATTATGGAATCAATTCTCAACGCATATATGTGATGATCTTGCACATAAGATTCGTACATTGTTTGCCATTTCTAACCCAACTGAGGCTCAAATTGAAGATTATGGTCTCCATCTTTTGAATCAAATGCTTCATGAATCAGGCAAATGTTTAATTGACTTCCCACCCATGCCACAACCTACTGCAAATTGGAGTGCAGTAGTTGGTAATCGATTGATATTCGAACATCAACAACTGCAGAATGAGGCACAACAGGCAGATCCAGAAATTACTATTGATTGTCTCAATAATGGACAACGGAATGCTTATAACACAATCACTTCTTCAATTTTTCAAAATAAAGGAACTGTTTTCTTTCTTAATGGGGGTGCTGGAACAGGGAAAACATTTCTGTACAATATGATTGCATTAAAATGTCGTAGCCTTGGGCATATCGTTGTTACTGTGGCTTCATCTAGAATTGCATCATTGTTATTGGTAGGAGGTCGCACTGCACATTCAACATTTTCCATTCCGTTAGATGTCTTGGAAAATTCACTTTGTGGGTTTACCAAACAATCATTACAAGCTGAGTTGTTTAGAGAAACAAAACTTATAATTTGGGATGAAGTTCCTATGCAACATAGACATTGTGTTGAGGCGGTTGATCGTACGTTGAGGGATATTCGTGATAGTGAAAAGCCATTTGGGGGTATTACTGTTGTTCTTGGTGGAGACTTTCGACAAATCTTACCAGTTATACCCAAATGAATTCGTGAGCAAATTGTGAATGCTTCATTAAGACACTCTGTTCTATGGAAGCATATACATATCTTAACTTTGGATTTGAATATGCGCTTAAATCATGGAGACCATGAAAATGCTATTTTTGCAAATTTCTTGATGGAGGTAACACTACTTTAACCTTTTTCTTTATTATATAGATTATTTTAAATTAATAAATTGTTTTTACACTCATATTTTTTTTAATTGATTTCACTTTTTTTAGATTGGGACTAATCCTCAGGAAATCATCAACCTTCCATCAATAATACACAAATGTCAAGATTTGAATGAATTGCTCTCTACAGTTTACCCACAGTTGAATATGATAGAGACGTCGACTCCAACATTTTTAACTGAACGCACCATTCTATCTGCGCGCAACGATGATGTCAGTGACATTAATACTATTGCGTTGAATATCTTTCCAGGGAGATTATATACTTATTTTGCAGCAGATAAAATGTCTAAAGATAATGAAATTGATCCTACCATTACAAATAGATATCCTAATGAATATTTAAATTCATTGGATCCTCTCGGGCTACCAACTTTTAAGTTAGAGTTGAAAGTGGGTTGTCCTATAATATTGTTAAGAAATATTGCACCGAAAGATGGACTATGTAATGGTACAAGATTGATGGTTACTAGGTGCGACACTCGCATAATTGAAGCTTAAATTTTAACTGGAGAAAAGTTTGGCAATTTGACATTCATACCAAGGATATCTTTGACACCATCTTCTTTAGAAATGCCTTTCCAAATGACAAGACGTCAATTTCCAGTCCAATTAGCATATGCCTTGACCATTAATAAATCTCAAGGACAATCTGTGAAATTTATTGGGGTTGATTTGCGCATACCAGTGTTTAGCCATGGCCAATTATATGTGGCATTATCCAGATGTACATCCTTTGATCGTATAAGTATCCTCCTCCCTAAAGATAGTTTGGATTCTACTACAAATATTGTTTATCCTGAAGTGTTGTTGTAGTGTTCCATGTTCATTAAATCATGTTTTATCAAAAGGTAACCATGTAGATTTATTTCTATTGATTATATATCTAGATTTTTTTTTAATAAAATTTCAATCTAATAATAATTGGAAATATGGATTTTTTAAGGATTGGATCGAAAAATTTATGGAGCTTAAAAGGAGAAATACAACTAGCTTGCTTCGATGGGGATGTAATAAGGTAATTTCAATCTCAAAGTATTTTGATATGTATATTTCCAACAAATATACCAATCTATATATATATATATATATTTTGTTTCTACAAATTACCAGATTGTTGTGCATGTTCCTCATTGGGGATGCATACAAGTTGATACAAAGACTTTTTCGAAAGTAATGAGGAGGAAGTTTGGGCAAATACATGTTTGAAGACACATTATTGACACATCTTTTGTGAAGCATACGTATTCTGGAAAGCTTCGACCCACTTTTTTTTTTATAGAGTTTTAACTCACTCTTTTGGCGTATGACAATTTAATGTTTGTTTTTCTTATATAGTTAGAATTTGATTGGCAGCAGTAACACTAACTGATGTGCATTTTAATTTTAATTTCTTTTAAATTGCAGAGTATTGGCTGGTGTGCATTATTTGATATTTAATTTTTTTTTATATTTGATTTGTTTGAAATTGTAAAGTGTAGTCTATTAAATATATTTTTATAATTGCATTTTAATCTTAAATTTAAATAGTGTTGCGATTACAATTATATTATAATCCTAACATTATTTATACTGTGCCTTCAAGCACGGGCATACGCTAGTAATATTATAGTATATAAAATAGAATTTACCCTTCTTTTTTTTTCCTCTCTCATAAATAGTACTTACGTGGCACTCTCTATACTCTTATTTTTTAAAAATGCCATGTCATAAGTAGGAGTGTTAAAAAAAACGGTGGAATTGGTAAATCAATTCAATCCGGTCTAAATTGTTGTTTGGTCCCGTTTTTATTAGCTTCGGTTCTGGTTCCGATTCCAAAAATAGGTGAATCGTTCCAATCAGTCCAGTTCTCGATCTTAACTGAATCGCTAATAGTTCTGTTCTGATTCTAATTTTTCTAGAACTGTTAGAACCAGTTCGGTTTGTGATTACTCTAAAACCGGATCAATCCGATCCGTAAATCAAAATAATGAGATTAAAATATAAATCAAAATAAATTATTAAAACATAATGTTAAGATTTTTCTTTTCAATGGTGGTGGACAGTGACAGAACAGAAGTGGCAATGAGTCCCTTAGTTCAACACCCATTTCAAAAAAATTTCAAATTTTCTTAAGTTTTGTGAGTAAATTTTAATTTCTACTATATTAAAATTCAGCTCATTAAATTTATTTAAATTTTTATTAAAAAATTATAAAATTAAATGTTAGTATTTTATGATGAAATGTCTTCAAATTATTCTAATATCAAAGTTAATATTTTTTATAAAAATTATTAATTTTGTTGAATTTATATTAAAAATAATACATGATATAGCAGTTTGGTTTGATTTTTTAAATTATTTTTTGATTTTTTTGAAAAAATAGAAATTAATTTGACAAAAATAAATTGTTTGGTTTGATTTTTCAAAAATTGTTTTAAAGGTATTTTCATTTATTTTATTGGATTTTTTTTTTTTTTTTTTTTTTTTTTTTTTTTTTTTTGTATTTTACTCATTTTTTTATACTTTTTAAATGCACCTAATCTAAATATATTTGAAAAGTAAAACAAATTGTGGTGGACAATGACAGAACTCATGTTCTGCATACCAATTAGGACAACGAAAGCATTGAAATGTTCTGCATACCAATTAGAATAACACTAGTATATGCCTGTGCCTGAAGGCACGGTGCAATTAATGATGACATTAAAATATAAATCAAAATTAGAGAGGGATGTATTCAATTTTTTTTTTTTTTTTTCTCTTTTCAAAGAGTAGGTAATGAATTCACGAGAAGGAAAAAAAATCCCTAAATGAAGACATGAAATTTAAATGAAACGTCAATTTATTAGTAACCCAAATAAATTTTAAGAACCCTCAAAATTAGGAACATTCATGACTCTCAAAATGATGTGGACCAATCATATATTTTTATTTTTTTTCTTTCCTTCCTAGACCAATCGCAAGTGAGTGAGAGTTATAAAGTTGTATTTTTTAAAAAATATGTAACATTTTTGATATTTTTAATAATAATTAAAAAAAATCTTCCCAAGATAAATTACACTTCTCCCAAATTGAAACACTTCCTATCAGAGCATTAATCATATTTGAACCACTTCAATCTCATTTATGCTATATTTGGTACACTGAAATTAAATGAAATGGTAATTCCTTACACTTTCCTATGGAATGATCATCTCCTTATAATAGTTAATGATGACTCTCATTGTAATAAATTTTTTATTATTATTTTAGTCAACCAAACATGAGAAATGTAAGGAATGTTTGAACTTTATTATAGTGAACCAAATAGTACCTAATTGATCAATTATCAGGAGTAAAGTCCTATCAATCAATCGTTGAAACTAATTGATTAAGTGATTTGATTTTCTAAATTATTATGTAAATGAATTATTATATATATACTCTTATATATTTCCCACTTTCAACCCAATTTATTAAAAAAAAAAATTAACTGGAATATTAATTATGAAAGATGATAGTTATTGTGTGTGCACCTATATATGCAAAAATAACTAAAACTTATTTAATAGTGCATGCTTACTATCTCGCACATGATCAACACTACTATATATGCGAATATAATAGATGAATAGTGATTTGGTAAAAAAAATCAAAGACTCATGTTTCAAAGACCAGGAAAAGTTATTAATTTTTTTTTTTAAAAAAAAAAACAAAGAAATAATCGTAAGCCATCACATGCAACAGTTTTTGATAAAATCACACAATGTAAAATTACATCCAAAGAACAAAATATCCTCACAAAGGAGAAAAAAAAAAAAACGGACAATTCAAGAAATGGGTATTGATAAGAATACAAACACAATTCTAGATCTTCAATTTGCACGAACAAAATGATAAAATAATAATAATAATTAAAAGGGAAAAAAAAAGGAAAAAGAAACAGGATGAATCAATGAATGAATAAGGAACTGGTACAAACATCCATCCAAACAATGGTGTTATAGAGATGGAGGCCAATAGATTTGCGCCAAACGACCGTTGTTTCTCTCTGATTGGTGAGTCCGATTGCCTTAAGTCCACTGTCAACATTGTGCCCATCTATAGTGGCTTTGTCAATTGCCTTGCTCATACAAATCTTCACTCTCTATAATCTCCATCGGATCGTGCTCTATCCATCTGCAGATTCACAAACAAAACAACAATAAAAAAAAGAGCAATCATAGAGAGAGATAGATAGATAGAGAGTGAGTTCTTCATTGATGAACAAAATTGCAAAAGCATGAATAAAGGTAATTACCATAAAAAATCTCACACACACTCTTCCGAAGCATGTAGTAAAGACTCCGAAATGCATCCTCCCATGCCAATTGTCGTTTGCTTAAAGAAATCCATTTGGACTGAACAAAGAAAAAAAAAATTAAGGATTTAAATTTTAGAATTAAAACAAAAAATGGTATTATAAAACGTTACTATTCTTCCATTTTTTATCCTTCACTCTTATCTACCAATTCGTCTACTTTATATTTCTATAAAACAACAAAACCCAATAAAAATACGTCAAAAAAATATTAAGAATTTTCAACATAAAATAAAATCAATAAAAAATTCATAAAATTTAAATATGTACCTGAATTCTGTTGGTGGTGGTCCCTAATTGAATCTGATTAATAAAAATTTTAAGATGACCACAAAGAGTGAAAAAGAATATTTGCACCTAATTTATAGAGAAATTATTTTCAAATAGAGAAGCATACATATAGAAAGATAGATTGGTTACATAACATAACAATTTTGAATTTTGAATTTGGGTTTTTCACATTATATGTGGGATGTATGAATGGAGGAGGATAAAAGGTCCATGTGAGCTGGCATTGCAAGCAAGCTTTAAAAAGAAATGCCATGCTACATTTGTGAGTTCTTCACAACCTGTTGCTGCTCCAACAGTGAGACCTTCTCCATTATCTGTTGGAGGAGATGTCTACATTCATGAAAAATGTTACTCCTTTTCATCCTCCTCTTGCTCCCCCTCCTCTTCACTCCTTTGCCATGGGTGGTATTTCAATTCCTCCTCCATTCATACATCCCACATATAATGTGAATGAGATTTTGTCAATTAGTTTTTCTTTTCGTGTTTTTTTTTTGGTGGGTATAATATGGTTATTTGTATCTTCTTATGAAGCCTAATATAATATGAATTCATTGTAGGCAAACAATTTGGCATATTGTGCTCAACCAACATTTATGACACTACTTCAAGGTGGATATGACATTGGGTTTCAAGATTCTGAAGCCTCAAATATAAATTGTCAACCAATAAATAATTGGCAGCTGTCTACTGAGGTACTTTTGCTACTGTTTTCATGTTGTTTTTGTTGAATTTTGTGTTGAAATTAATGTTGTTTGTTACTGCTGAATTGTTGTTGTTTTGGTGGTGAATTACTATTATTTTCTCCTCGAAAGTGCTGCTAAATTTGTGTTGTGTTGCTGCTATCTTTGGTCGTTTTTTGTGCTAAAATTAATGTTGTTTGTTGCTGTTGAATTGCTGCTGTTTTGGTGGTGAATTACTGTTATTTTGTGTTCCAAAGTGCTGCTAAATTTGTGCTGTGTTGCTGCTATTTTTTGTACTAAAATTATTGTTGTTTGTTGCTGCTGAATTACTGCTGTTTTGGTGGTGAATTACTATTATTTTGTGCTCCAAAGTGCTGCTGAATTTGTGCTATGTTGCTGCTATTTTTTGTTCTGAAATGGTGCTGTTTTGGTGCTGAATTGCTGGTTTTCAATTTTAAATTTTTTTTTTCCAGGGCTTGGATGGCCATCAATAGGTGGAAGGCACTTCAAATTTCAAACATAGGAGATGCCTTTGATGCTACTATTTGTGTTGTTTTGTTGTTGTTTGTGCCTCACAATTGGCTGAATGTTTTGTTTATAGTTCATGTTGTAGTCCATTTGTAGTCACTAGGCAATTGACCTGTCACTATACAGGTCAAATTTGTTTGTTAAATTTGTTTTGTTTTTGTTTGGGATAGGTCACTAGGCACGTCCATTTGTTTTGTTTTGTTTTTAGTTCATGTTGTAGGTCAAATTTGTTTTGTTTTCAGATGAATGCACTTGGATTCTTGTAGAATTTAAGATGTGTTTATTAATAATTTAAGATGAATGCACTTGGATTCCCTTGCACAATCATGAAATAATTTATGCATGCCACTATTGAAGACATTATAATTAGTTTCTTGATTATTTGCATTAAAAAAAAAAATCTCTCAAATCTCAACTTCAAATAAGAGCAATAGTACTATCCACATCCTTCAGTAATTGGCCAAGACTTGCAACCAGGTGTGTCAATGGGTAAAAGATGTGTAATTGACGCAAATACCTCCATCTCAAATCTCAACTTCAAATAAGAGCCGTAGTACTATCCATATCCAAATAATTACTACTTAGTGTAATTGACAAAATTAAACTCACAATTTGCTAATATTTTACAAGTTCTCTTTCCATATATTTTCAATAATGAAGGTGAATATTAAATGTGTACATAAAACATAGATCATTAATAAAAAAAAGCCACTACATTCATTACCACTTCAACAAAATAGGAATAGTTCACCATACATTACAAACACATTCAACCTACAATACAAGTCATAGTCATTGTACCCTACATTACATACACTATCTTAAATACACTAGAATGACAACTACCACCAACAACAGAACAATAAAAGCAAAGACGTAATTCAACTTATCACTAACTCTTTCAATCACCATTGCCAAGTCTATATATTGTTTCCTACTCTTCACAGTCATGCCATTCAGCTCCCTATTCAAGATAATTACTTCTCTAAGAGTAGACAACACATCCATGCGTTCTTCAAGAAGATCATTCTCGACCACCTTCAAATTATGCTGCATGTGGAAGGATCCACCACTCAAAGAACTTACAACCATTTGGTGAATTGAGGCATACAAAATATAAGCAATTTGGGTTATCCGTTGATTGAGAAATCTTAACCATAGCTTTGCTGCCACATCGACAATTGCGGCTGTTGAATCTAACTTCATGAATGCTGCCCATACTTGCATTTATGCTTGACATTGACATTGACCTTTCTAAAAATATCAAATAACAAAGCATATCAAGACATCTCTCAGGAAAATTTCCTTCATTCAACCATACAAAAGCACATCAAGGCACCAAATGACCCAGCTAAATTTCCACAACTCCTGCTTCTTTTTTTCTTTTGCAGTCTCAGATTTTTTTTTCTAACCCAAACAACATCAAAAATATTTTTTTGTCATTCATAGACTTCATAAGTGCAAAACATAAAAAATATGGCTTCCAATCTCCATATGAGTAATATAAACATTTCACTAAACTAATATATATGTTTCATGTACCACTTCACTTGGTACATAGATCCTCCAATCTTCCATATGAATATATAAAATTTGAATTACAAAATGAACATGTACCAACATTACACTTAACAACAAAAATATAGTCTGTTTCATGTGGCATTTGATGCATTTGAGAACATCATCACTAAATGTTAGCAGATATTTTAATATTATAATGTGTTATAGGTTTGATTTTCTTTTCTTTTCCACCAAGTTTTCTTTTCTTTCTTTCCAATGTTTGCTAGCCCACCAAGTCAAGTCTTCAAGTCAAGTCTTCATTCTTGTCCACTAAGTCTCCTAGAAAACTTGGCCACCAAGAAAACTTGCCCTCTAAGTTTTCCTTTCCTATAAATTGAGCCTTTCACCTCTCTTGTTCGGAGCACCAAAAAAAAAAAAAAAAAAAAATGACCTAAGGGAGAGAGGAATCTGGAGTTTTAAAAAACAAACAAAATAGAAGTGTTTGCTAGTTTCTTATTTGAGAGATTATCAGGCAAAGAAATAAATGGTATATGTGATGAAGCTTTGGGTTCAACCAATTGTGCAGTATTGGTGAATCATACGACTTTGTCAGGCAGTTGTATCCTGAGGGTGACAAGTCACAGTTTTTTTGCTATGTCGGTGTGAGGCTTTGCCTAATCCAGAGAGCTTGAATCTCCTTAAATAGAGCGAATTTCCCGCGCCTCAGCCCTTTCAATAATTATTGTAATTTGTATTTTCTGGTGTTTTATTTATAATTATCACCAACAATTTTAAGGAGATTCAAATAGTAAAATTCATGGAGCCAATATTGGAGAAGCCCAACGAGAATACCGACGATCTTAACAAGCCCTTTTGGTTCAAGGGAGCCCATATCAAGAGATAAAAAGGCAAGGTGCTTTTCTACCTCAGTCTCCTCAAGGTGGCCTATATCCTGACCGAGAAAAATCCGAACAAAGTCTCCACTGAAGAGATAACCGACAAGGAGTATGCCGTTCATTTTGAAAAAATTGAGTAATACAACACAGATGAGTATAAATGTCAGTATTATCTTTTGAATTGTCTTTTGGATCAATTTTATGATTATTATGATAGTACTTACACCACTGCCAAGAAAATTTGAAAAGCCTTGCAGAATAATTATGACACTGAAGAGGTAGGCGCTAAAAAATATGCTGCAAGCCATTTTTTCCGCTATCAGATGATAGATGGAAAATTAGTGGTGGAGCAAGTTCAAGATTTTTAGATGCTAGTGGCTGAAGTTAGATCCGAAGGCATCAAAATTGGAGACAATCTTGTTGTAGCAGGTATTATTGACAAACTACTATCATCTTGGAGGGAGTTCCAGAAGTCAATGCATCACAAGCAAAAAGAGACGTCCTTAGAAACTCTAATCACATGGATTCGGGTGGAAGAGAAAGCACGAGGGCAAGATGCGCTTATGACACAAGAGCATTCCACTGCAAAGGTAAATTAAACTTTTGGAAATACTTTACCTAAAGGTCGATTTCATAAAAGTAGTCACTTAAAGCCAGTTAAGAAAATTTGGAAAAATACTAGAAGGCCACAAAATAAAAATTAACCGAGGCAAAAGAAATGGAATCAAGAACCCCTTTCACAAGATTTAACAAATGTGACATGTCTTGTGTGTGGCAAAAGTGGGCATATTGCTCGAACTTGCAAATTTCAGAAACAACAGCCTCGACCACAAGCTAATGTTACCGAGAAACCATTTTTGGCTATGATTACAAACATTTTTATGGTTCAATCTGTGGAAAGGTGGTGGGCAAACTCTGGTACCAATAGGCCTGTCTGCTATGATAAAGATTGGTTCAAAGATTTTACTCTTTTTAATGAGGAGAAGACTGTTATGCTTAGTGACTCCAGTTTAACTAAGGTGCTCTGGTGTGAGGATGTTGAGCTAAAATTTACCTCTAGACTTGTGCTTGTTTTAAAAGATGTGTTGTACACACCGTCCATGAGAAAAAATTTGATGTCAAGTTATTTGCTCAACAACGCTGGTTTCAAGCAGATTATTGAATCTGATCAATATGTAATCTCTAAAAAAGGCATATTTGTGGGAAAACGATATGCATGTGATGGAATGTTTAAATTAAATATTGAGAATAAGAAAGTAGATGTTTCTATTTACATGTAGTCTTCTATGAATTTTTGGCATGCTCGTCTGTGTCATATTAATAGTCGATATGTGGAAGTTATGAACAGTTTAAGATTAATTCCCAGACCAACAAATAATTTTGAGAAATGTGAAGTTTGCAGTCAAGCAAAAATAACTAAAAGGCTTCATAAAAGTGTGGTGAGAAATACTGAATAGCTAGAATTAATTCACATTGATTTATGTGAATTTGAAAGAATTTTAACACGCGGTGGAAATAGATATTTTATCACTTTTATTGATGATTTTTCAAAATACACTTATGTATTCTTGTTGAAAAATAAAAGTGATGCTTTTGAAAAATTTTAAAATTCCTTCTTGAAGTTGAAAATCAATTCGGTAAAAAGATTAAAAGATGTAGAAGTGATAGAGGCCGGGAGTATGAATTTTTTGGATTTAACTTGTTTGCTCAGCCTTTGGGAATAATCTATGAAACTACTCCACCATATTCTCCTACATCTAATGGTGTAGTAGAAAGGAAAAATAGAAGTTTAATTGATTTAACAAATGCTATGCTAATTGAAGCAGGTGCTCCTTCAAATTTGTGTGGAGAAGCAATTTTAACTGCTTGTTATGTTATGAATAGAGTGCCACATAAAAAAAAACAAAAGTTACACCTTTTGAGTTGTAGAAAGGGCATAAGCCAAATATGGGATATTTTAGGGTTTAGGATTGTCTAGCTTTTGTTAGTCTTGTAGACCCTAAACGACCTAAATTAGGTGTGAAAGCTGCCACTTGTGCCTTTCTTGGATATGCAACAAATAGTACAGCCTATAGATTTTTTGATATTGAAAACAAAATAGTTTTTGAATCAAGAGATGCAATTTTTCATGAAGAAAAATTTCTTTTTAAATCTAAAAATGGTGGGGGTCAAAATTATTAATAAAATATTTTATCTAAAATCGGCTCCTCTACTCATTTTTTACAAAACCAAGATACTGTAGTTTTTGAACCTAGAAGGAGTAAAAGAGCCAGATTTGAAAAAGATTTTGGCCCTGATTATCATGTTTTTAATGTGGAGGAAACTGCATTAACTTTACAAGAAGCTTTGGCATCTCCTGATTCTATTTTTTGGAACGAGGCTGTAAATGATGAGATGAAATCATTATTATCCAATAAAACTTAGGTATTAGTAGATTTACCATCAGGTTGTAAAACTATTGGCCGTAAATGGGTTTTGAGGAAAAAACTTAAACCGGATGGAACTATTGATAAATATAAAGCAAGGCTTGTTGCAAAAGGTTTTAAACAATAAGCAGATCTTGACTTTTTTGATACATTTTCTTCGGTTACTGGAGTTACATCCATTAGATTATTAATTGCAGTGGCTGCAATCTATGGTCTAAAAATTCATCAAATGGATGTTAAAACAGCCTTTTTAAATGGAGACCTGGATGAAGAACTTTATATGGATCAACCTGAGGGTTTTGTGGAACCCGATCAAGAAAGTAAAGTGTGCAAGCTAGTTAAATCCCTATATGGCTTAAAACAGGCCCCTAAACAGTGGCATGGGAAATTTGATTCCTGCATGATTGAGAATGGCTATAAAACTAATGAATGTGATAAATGCATCTACTATAAGTCTGAAGAAAATTCACATGTCATTATTAGCCTTTACGTGGATGATTTACTTATATTTGCCTCTAATTTGCATATCATCATGGAAACTAAAAATATACTGCCGTTTTGATATGAAAGATCTTGGTGAGGCTAATTATATTTTGGGAATGAAAATTACCAAAACATGTGATGGTATTTTTCTTAATCAGTCGCATTATGTTGAGAAAATTTTAAGAAAATATAATTTTTATAAGTGCAAGCATGTTCTTACTCCTTTTGATCCTCATATGCGTTTATTTCCTGTTAAAAATGATGAGGATGTAATTAATCAAAAGGAATATGCTAGTATGATTGGTAGCGTGCGTTATGTGACTGACTGTACTAGACCTGAGATTGCCTATGCAATTGGAGTACTTAAGAGGTTTACTAGCAAGCCTGGCTGTGATCACTGGCTAGCCATTGAGCGGATTATGAAATATTTATTTGGTACCATAAAATATAGCTTGTTTTATAATAAGTATACTACAGTACTTGAAGGTTACAGTGATGCCGATTGGAATACTTTGTCAGGTGATTCATTATCAACCATTGGTTACTTATTTACCTTGGGAGGTAGTGCTATAAGTTGGAAATTGAAAAAACAAACCATTATTGCTAATTCAACAATGGAGGCTGAACTTATTGCTTTAGCTACAGCTAGTGAATAAGCAATTGGTTAAGAGATTTGTTAAATGAAATCTCTTGTTGGGAAAAACCGATTCCACCTATATTGATTCATTATAGCACCGCAGCAATTGGTCGAGTTAATAATCGTTATTATAACAGTAAATCCAGACCTACCATAAGAAAACACAGTACTATGAGATCTTATATGAATAATGGCATCATAAATGTGGATTATATTAAATCTAGTGATAATCTTGTAGATCCAGTAACCAAGGCCTTAGCAAGAGATAGAGTCTGGAATACATCGAGGAGGATGGGGTTGAAACCCATTGAATATAACAAGAGCCATGTATGAGGATACTTAACCCAGGGACTAGAGATCCTGTAACTGGGTTCAATGAGAAAAATGATCATATGATGGCCATGAGAAATGCACTAAATTACTTTTTACCCATCCCTATGATGTAAGTGCATTTATCTTGTAACGTTGTAGAGGTTGAGTTATTAAAAATTTTTTTAATGAATTTATGTAGCTCTTATTGAGTGGGGTGTCATAGTTATAGGAGCACCCTTGACAAAATTCACCTATGTGAGTGTGGTAATGGAGCCGCTACCTATGAGATTTGGGCTAATTCTCAAACACACTCATGAATCCTGGGATCACACAAGGCCGTAATGTGCTAGCTATTAAAGCTTATATGAACACCTAGAATATTATGTGTATGCAATAATTATTTATTTCCCTTAAGTAGTCATAATTCAATACTGAGCATACTATTGACTCTGGAGTAGATATTATTGTTTTACTAATGGAGGTTCAATGTAGAACACACTTATCATGATGCATAATATCCTTCTTTGCCTAATAATCTTAGATGTTGTTACCTATAATATTAAAATAGGTAGGAGAATATTAGCAGATATTTTAATATTATGATGTGTTATAGGTTTGATTTTCTTTTCTTTCTCTCCAATGTTTGCTTGCTCACCAGGTCAAGTCTTCAAGTCAAGTCTTCATTTTTATCCACCAAGTCTCTAGGAAAACTTGCCCTCCAAGTTTCCTCTCTTATAATTGAGCCTTTCACCTCTCTTATTCGGAGCACAAAAAAAAAAAAAAAACTAACCTAAGGGAGAGAAATCTGGAGTTTTAAAAAACAAACAAAATAGAAGTGTTTGCTAGTTTCTTATTTGAGACATTATCAGGCAAAGAAATAAAGGATATATGTAATGAAGCTTTGGGTTCAATCAATTGTGTAGTATTGGTGAATCATACAACTTTGTCAGGCTTTTTTGTACCCTGGGGGGGACAAGTCAAGGTTTTTCTGCTGCACCGGTATGAGGCTTTGCCTAACTGTAGAATGCTTGAATCTCCTTAAAGAGACTGAATTTTTCATCTCAGCCCTTTCAATAATTATTGTAATTTGTATTTTCTGGTGTTTTATTTGTAATTATCACCAACACTAAATAATTTATAAAATATAGCTTGGAGGAACATCAATAATATAGCTTTGGAGTGTTTTATTTATTTATTTGGAACCAATTAATAAAGACCAACAAATAACAATTGATGCTATTTTAAAAAAAAAATGATCTTGCAAAACCACATTATAAATATATGTATATTCATAAATTCTACACCAAACCATCAAACTTAGGCATAAAAATCGAAAAAATCAAAGTCCAGTGTTTTCAGTGTCTTCTCTGCCATTTTCATTCTCCTTTCTGCATTTATTATTATTTATTTATTTATTTATTGGGGCCTATTAAACAATAAAAATGGCAAACCATGAAACGTAATTGCTTTGAATAAGAAACACACATCAACTACAAGTTTAAAAATGACAGCTTTGAACATGGCAGATTGTTTGAACATGGCAGATTATTTGGGGAAAAATTAATGAAAAAAATATTACCTTTAGTTTGATGAAGTGCAGCTCTGGTTAGCAGGGTCACTAGAGCTTGGTTCGCGGCTGAACTCGCGGTGTAAATGTTCGGAGTAAGATAGAGGGAGAGACCGGTGGCTGAAATCGCAGTTGAGACCTTCAGCGTAAGATAGCGGGAGAAAGAGAGAGAGAGACCGTCGATGTTTTCCACTGACTTCGATTTGCTGCCGATCGTAGTTGATGTTCGCCATCAACTTCGCCGATCGTCTTTCACCAGAGCTTTGAAGAAGGAGGGAAAAAGTGAAGTGAATATAAGGGAAGTTGTTACTGTGTAGAATGAAATAAATTCAAATTTTTTTTTTAGCATCTGAGCCGTAGATCTTCTCTTAAGGGACGTGGCCAAATCTTGGCCCTTGACCGGAGGAAGGGCTGGAGGATTTGGCTGGAGAGGATCTAAACTCGGCTTATATATATATATATATATGTCATGGTGCCTTGGCCTTTTTTTTTTTTTTTTTGTCATGGTGCTTTTCTTGTGCCTTGTGCAAACTTTTCTATATATATATAAGTGTACATGATGTCATCTTGGTGTGATATCACCATAAATTCCATGAATACTTTTCTTTACTTGTTTGATTACATCATCAATCTGTGTAGTGAACGATTATTTATTTATTTATTTATTTTTTTGGGAAATTGTATTTTATTATTGCCCACAAGAATAATGATTTTACAAAAATAATTGAGTAATATATCCCACTACCCTTTCACCATAATTGGTTATTTTGACTTATGTGGGGGATGCGCCAATCGAGCTAGCTGCTTGGACATTGGGCTAGTGAAGTAGACATTTCCACCACCACCACCACCACCACCACCACCCATTCGATTGTAAGCGATTGGTTTGAATTACGTGGGTGAATGCGTCTATTGAACTAGCCACTTGGATATTGGGCTAATGAAGTACACATTTCCACCACTACTCATTTGGCCACATGTGATTAGTTTGACTTATGTGGGAGATGCGCCTATCAAGCTAGCTGCTTGGACATTGGGCTAGTGAAGTAAACACTTTCACCACCACCTATTCGATCATAGGCGATTAGTTTGACTTATGTAGGGGAATGCATCTATCGAACTAGTCACTTGGATATTGGGCTAATGAAGTAGACATTTCCACCACCACCCATTTGACCATAGGTGACTAGTTTGACTTATGTGGGGGAATGCATCTATTAAACTAGCCACTTGGGTATTGGGCTAATCAAGTAGACACTTCCACCACCACCCATTTGACTATAAGTGATTAGCTTGACTTATGTGGGGGAATGCATCTATCGAACCAGCCGCTTGGATATTGGGCTAATAAAGTAGACACTTCCACCACCATCCATTTGACCATAGGTGATTAGTTTGACTCATGTGAGGGAATGTGCCTATCGAGCTAGCCGATTGTACATTGGGCTAGTGAAGTAGACACTTCCACCACCACCCATTTGACTATAGGTGATTAGTTTGACTCATGTGGGGGAATGCTCTTATCGAGCTAACTGCCTATACATTGGGCTAGTGAAGTAGACACTTCCACCACTCATTCGACCATAGGTGATTATTTTGACTCATGTCATGATCATGTATCATATATGTCTCTTCACAACACATGTTTTTATTTTTATTAATTGTTTGGCTTTGTCACTCAGTGATGGTGTACTTCAAGACTTTCAAGAAGGGATACTTAACCATTCTTGAGGACTCTAGTGACGCTATTGAGGAGGGGACTACTCTTCCAATTCGTTTTCCTTTGCTTGGTGCTTGGAGCTTGAAGTTCGAGTCACTTGATGGTTTTTTTCATTTGGCGCACTGGGCTTGTGAGACTTCATGTCAATTGGTTAAAGGTCTATCACACTCTAGGGTTTTATTATTAAAATCATCTAACCATGAAGAAATTAAGGATCTTAGCCAATTTCCTAGCCTTGAGAGTGCGGTTTGAGCTCAGAAAGTGGCATAGGGCACTATTTTCAAGGCCATAGCAGAACCTTCTTTTTGTGAAGGATATTGGGAGTGGTTAGAGGATGCACTGGAGTAACATCGTGAGGTACTACAACAGGCTGGCATTTATGATGCAATTTATGCCTCATTGTTCTTGTATGACCTACTACATAGTGTTATGCAGGCCTTTTGTGAGCTTTGGTGTCCATCCACTAATACCCTTCACACTTTTATAGGCAAAATGTCTATCTCGTTGTGGGATTTGCACCAGCTTGGTGGACTTTCTATTAAGGGTGCAATATACGATGAAGCGGGGCCAAATGCCTAAGAATTGGCCAGCAATATGAGGGACAAGAATTTCCTTCTTTCTGTCATTTGCGGATATTTATTCCTTGTTTACCATCGACTTTGTAAGGAGTCGAAGAAGAATGCGATGAGGATTACTAGCTGGATAAAATTTTGGTTAAAAGGGGAAGTCAAGTACCATAAATCAACCAAGCGGGCTTCAAGGAACAAGACTCAACCCCCTAAGGATACTAGCAACCCTTCTAGTATTATTAACACAACTCGGTCTCGAACTGTGCAAGGGAAGAAAGTCTTCAGTGACTTAGGGATTGTTAGTGCAGCAAAGACTTATCTATAAGCTTTCCTTGTTTGTTGGTCTTGCAAATTTGTTCTACCCCGTGGGGATGGCGACTTGATTAGACCTGGGGTGTTTAAGGTTACTAGTATGATGGCTTGTGGTCGGTCATTCAGCCTTGCTATTCCTGTACTTGCTAGCATCTACAAAGGGCTTAATAGAATTGTTTTTTCTTCTAATCTAGGAAAGTGCGATGCCATGTTCCCGATCCATTATATTTATTCTTGGTTAGCAAAGTATTTCAACACACACTTTAGTATTGAATCTTCTCTGAAGCCTCGAATGACGAGATATGCTGGTGAAAGGATGGCTAAACATTTTGAGAAGTTAGAGGCCTATGAATTATTTTAATCATGCAAAGATATGACCTTGAACCGTTTGGTGTATAGCGAGGGCAATCCCAAGGAATTGGTTGAAGACAGTTATCTTTCTAACTCAGACTTAGAGTATTTCATCAGCGTCTGCTCAAGCTATTTGACTTTGCGAAGTTTGTCCGCTATGGTCATTGACCCATACAGTCTTCACAGGTTTAGCAGGCAATTTGGTTTTATTCAAGCTATCCCGGGTAAACTTAAGGTTGATCTTCGGGATGGTAGTTTATAGAACATTATTTAGCATTGGGATTCTTGTGTTCGTGATGGTACCCATTTTGTATTAAGGTTACCAGTGCATTTTGATTTCCCGTCTTGTTCCACTACCAAGGCTTATTTAGAATGGTGGTCCCAGCTTTATGTAGACTATTTCTCCAACAAAGAAAATTTTATTCCAAGGAGCAAATGCTCGGTATCACCAAATCAAGAGATGGTAAAAGCGAAGAAAGTACAATTGCTAAGAAAAATTATAATCCCAAGACCAACGAAATGGTTCGAGGAAGTGTTGATGGGACTCTTGGTGGAGTAGTAGACGAGGACCCTAGTCACGATGATCGTAATTGGTGTCACTTAGGAAAGAAATCTGGTACTGGCACCGTTGGAAGGAACACCACTACTTTTAATGATGTGGAGTCATTTTTGATCTGTGTTCCTAGCACTTCTCAACCAATGGCTCCCAGTGTTGTACCAGTAATGATAAAATTTATATTTGTCATTTCAATTTATTGTTTTTTTTTTCTTTTCTTTTTAATTTTTTTTTATGACCCATCTTCAACTTGTTTTGACAGTTGCCAAATGATGACTTTGATTTGGCACCTGGTAATGAGGACATGAGACTTCTTGATGAGTTCTCATATAATAAAGAATCAATGCATAGGCCATCGGCCTTTGATTTAGTGATTAGTCGTAAGAGTTGTCTCTCAATTGACCCAGCTCCAATTGTCCAAACTTCTTCCTTACCTATTGCTCCGACATTGAGTCAAGTTGCATCTTCTGTGGCTTCTACCATTGATATAAGAAGCATGATCCTTAATGCTCGTCGCTTATCAGCTTCAATACTTGATAACCATATTAAAGGCTTATTGAGCAAAACTCCTATTCAAAAAGTTTCAGCATTGGGCCCAAAGCTCCAAGAGCTTTATAATGAGCTCTCAAAGCTTCAGATAGATTATTTTTTGTTGCAAAGCCAAATTGAGAAGTACGTACAAAATGTTACTACGTACATCTTTGTGAAATCAGCGTTTGCTCAGGGGATGACTTTAGAGCTACATGATCAGCGTTTGGCGGATGTTAGTCAGCGTGTCAATCATGCTTTAGCTCTTGAGACTGAAGGAATTAAGTAGGTTCACTTGCTGAAGTTTGATTTGGGTAGCCTTGCAGCAAAGAAGACAAAATTGTTAAAGGCGTTGGAACATTTAGATGAACAATCACAACAACTAGAGACTACAATTAGTGTTGCTGAAGCTGAAGTAGTTCAAAGATGAGCCATTGTTTCCACTCTAAGGGACGAACAAGCTACAATAGAAGCAGGTGAGGTGATAAGAAGCGAGGATATCGATGTCACCAATAAGTTGGAGCAGCTCTTGAATGTTGAACAATGCGAGATCTAGAGTTTATCATGGTTGCCATGATTTATTTATTTAATTTTTCTTTTCATGAAATGTAGCTCGAAACCAAGTACTTCATTATAAAATAATTGCTCTAGCAAACACTTTATTTATGAAATAAATATTATAATTCGAAGCAAAATACTCTTATTGTAAAACACATTTGGTTTATTGATTTATTAGCCGTTCATAGTTTATACTCATGCGGACCAAGAGTAGCATAATTTTTTTTTATATAAAAAAAAAACTTTATTTTATATGGGCCAAGAGCATCATGTAGTTTATGCTCATACGATTAGGAGCGTTACATTCTCACTAATAGTAGCGTTTTAGGAATTTGTAATTGATTGGGCCAACTCCTATACCTTCTTTATCAACAATCTTGTATCCTCCATTAGTGTAAACTTCAGTTACCATGTATGGACCATCCCACTTGGACAAGAACTGGTTGCCCGTTCAGTGGGTAATGATGATAGGTCTTCGAACAACCAATACCAATTCTCCAACTTGAAAAGATCGGGGTCTGTTGTGCTTCCAATCTCTTCTCATCCAATGCTTCTAACTTAGCAAGGCGTAATTTTGCATTCTCATCATCAGTGAGACTTTCCTGTATAGCTATCTTTAATAAGGGAATTTGTTGTTCCAAAGGAAGAACCGCTTCAACACCATACACAAGGGATTATGGGGTGGCTTGTGTTGGGGTACGATGTGTCGTACGGTATGCCCAGAGTGCTTCTCCAATTCTTTCATGCTAATCCCGCTTTGATTTGGTAACTACCTTTTTCAATAGGTTGCCCAAAGTTTTGTTAAACGCCTCTGCCAGTCCATTGGCAGGTGCACTGTACATTGAGTAATTGCGTTGCTTAAATCTAAATTTTTCACAAAGTTTATCCATTAGACTGTTATAGAAAGGCTTTTTGTTATTGGTGATGATGTAGCGAAGTACACATGCCGATAAATAATGTAAGATTTGATGAAGTCAACAACAGTTTCTTTCTTGAATTCTTTAAGTGGGACGGCTTTAACCCACTTGGAGAAGTAATCTGTGGTGGCCAAGATGTATAAGTGGCCTGCAGAAGACTTGGTTAATGGGCCAACTACATCTAGACCCCATGCATCAAATGGCCAAGAAGCAATTGTTGGATGTAAAGGTTCTGGTGGTTGATGGATAAAGTTTGTATGAAACTGGCAAGGTTGACACTTTCTTGAGTAGTCCAAGCAATCTTTATCCATCGTAGGCCAATAGTAACCCATCATTTTTACTCGAAAGTGAAGTTTAGGACCAGACTAATGCGCTCTACATATCCCAGAATGGGCTTCTTCCATGGCTTGTTGAGCTTCATCATCCCCTAGGCAACGAAGAAAAATTCCTTCAAATGATCGTCGGAATAAAGTTCGCTTGTAGTAGATAAATCGAGGAGCTTGACGTCTTATTTCAGTTCTATGGCGAGAATCATCAGGGAGCTTCCTGTGTTCAAGGTAGTCTATAATTGGCATTCTCCAATCATCGACTTCAATGGCTAGTACTGAAATTGTGTTTGTTGCTACAAGGCGACATTCTAACAATTATGACAATACCCATCATTGGCATACAGGGACACTAACTTGTTCACCTTCTAACAATGCCAGTGTAGCTGCTAAATTGGCAACTGCATCAGCCATGCGATTCTCTTTCCTTAGAACATGTTCGAGTACCACCTCCTCAAATTTTTTAATGAGATGAGTTGCATACCGGAAATATGGGACTAAGTTGTCTTTCTTGACTTCATAATCCCCCCAGAGCTGATTAATTATTAACTTAGAATCCCCATAGATATTGAGGTCAATAATTTTTAGCTCTGTTGCCATTTGTAAACCAATGATTAAGGCCTAGTACTTAGCAACATTGTTTGAGCAATTTTTTCCAAGAATAAATGAGTAAGGCAAAATGTGCCTCTGTGGTGAAACAAAAATGACACCTGCTCATGCCCCTTATTTCCTCACAGCCCCATTAAAGAACATCATCCAAGGTTGTAAGACTTCTATGAATAATAAATCTTCATTGGGGAATTCCTCAGAAATTTCCCAATCAGCAGGGATGGGATGGTCGGCCAAGAAGTCTGCAAGGGCCTGCCCTTTCACCGCTTTCTTGGCACGTAAATTATCTTAAATTCATTAAAGAGGAGAGATCATCTTGCTAAGCGTCCTAAGAGGATGGGCTTAGACATAACATACTTTATTGGGTTAGCACTTGCAATGAAATGCACTGTATGTGCTTGGAAATAATGTCTCAATTTTTGAGAGGCAAAAACAAGCACAAAACACATTTTCTCAATGGGTGAGCACTTGAGTTCATTTTCAGTTAATCTGCGACTCAAGTAACAGAGTGCTCGCTCTTTATTTTCTTTGTTATTTTGGGCTAGCATCGCTCCAAGAGACTCTTCTTGAGTAGCAATGTAAAGTATCAATGGTTTCCCTTGAATAAGAGCTCCTAATACTGGTGGATGAAGCAAGTATCTCTTAATATTGTCGAAAGCATTTTGACATGCTTGATCCCAAACAAATGGAGCCTTTATTTTTATTAGTCGACTGAAAGGTTAACAACGGCCTGCCAAGTTTGCAATGAATCTGCGGATATATGCCAAGTGACCTTGGAGGCTTCTAAGTTCCTTCAGGTTTTTTGGTGGTGGCATCTTTTGTATAGCATTGATTTTGGACTGATCAACCTCAATGCCTCTTTGTTGAACAATAAGGCCGAGGAACTCTCCAGATGTGACTCCAAATGCGCATTTGAGTGGATTCATCTTCAAGTCATACTTTCTCAGCCGATTGAAGACTGTACGAAGGTCATCTAGTTAATTTTCCCTTTTCTTAGTTTTGACCACCAAATTATCAACATAGCACTCAACAAATTTATGGAGCATGTCATCGAAGATCTTTTGCATGGCACGTTGATAGGTGCCACCGGCATTCTTGAGTCCGAAAAGCATCACTTTATAACAATAGATGCCTTTTGTGGTATGAAATGTAGTTAACTCTTCATTCTCAGGTGCCATATGTATTTGGTTGTATCCTAAACACCTACCCATGAAGGACAACACCTCGTGTCCGGTAGTGGCGTTTATCATTAATTCCATAATAGAAAGTGGAAAGTCATCCTTGGGACATGCTTCCTTCAAATTTTGAAGTCGACACATATTTTAGTCTGTCTATTCTTCTTGACTATCGGGACCATAATTGATATCCATGTTGGATATTTTACTTCATGTATGAACCCAGCTTCGATCAACTTGTTGACTTCTTCTTCCACTTTAAGGATGCGCTCAGGTTTGATGTATCGATGAGCCTACTTTACTGGTCACATATCATGTTTGATCCCAAGGTGATGGACAACAACTTTTGGACTCAAACCTGGCATCTCCTTGTACGTTTATGTGAAGACATCTTTATATTCGAGGAGTAGTTTAAAAAATGTCTTTTCTTCCTCAGGCGTTAAGAGTGTTCCCACAAAGATTGGTCGAGGGTCATCAGGAGTTCCCAAGTTGAGTTCTCTCAAATTGTCAACAGTTGATTGCCCTCTGTCTTCAAGTTCTGGAGGAGCTTCTTGGAGATTATCATCCTCTGAATCTGAGTTAGAATTCAATTGTTACATGGTAAGAAGCAACATGTTCAATTTCTTCTTCTCTTTTTACTTTCTGCTTGAGTCTTAATTTCTCCAGTTAGTATGATAGTGTGCCTTTTGACCTTAAGCGAACCTTCAACACTAACTTCAAGTGACATCATGTGTTTTATGTAAGAAGGAATCAAACTTCGAGTCTCATCATCCTCCTTTGTAGAATTCAACTCAATTGTTGTTGTGCTTTTCTTATTCTTGCCTTTTCTAGGTGATGTATTCATATCGCCAAGTCGAGCGAAAATGGACTTTCGTGACCCGGAAGTTTGTTTTTCATCCCCTTCCTTAGTAATGCCTAATCTATTAAAAACTAAAGGTTGAGAAGTTGTACCTTTATCTATCTTATCAACAGTGCTCAACCTATTAAAAATCGAGGTTCGAGGTGCAGTAGCTTCAATACAGTCAAACATTGAGACTCGAGGAGTTGGGCTTGGACTTTTTTCTTCCTTTACTTCTTCTACAGTGATATGTTGTACGTCTTCCTTCTTTCCTTTTCTTTTGGTAAAGATATGAATGGGTTCAGTTGGCATGAATCCGACTCTAGTTTTTGGGGGGCTCACCTTGTACCCTTGTTACCTTAACTTTTTTTTGAGTTTCATTGAGATTGTGAACTTTTTCACCTGTAAGTTTAGGACTTAACTCTCCTAGTGATGAGGGATTAGCAAAGTCATAACCTGACTTGGCTAGAAGCTTGTAAGCTTGTGGATTCAAGCCTTCCATTCGTCTTTCAGGTAAGGAGCCATGTTTGATATAATTTTACGCGGTCTTAACAAATCCCTTTAGTGGAGGTTTAATTAGGCTTGACAATCCCACCTGTGGAATTGGAATTGTTACATCTGCTCTTAGTAGCTATAGATTTTCTTTTATTGCTAAGTGAACAAAGTCTCATTTAACTTTTGCGGGCGTTGTGACTTCTTTAAACGGCGACTACCCTTCTTTCCGTTGAGACTTCGGCACATACTTGAAGACTTTTGTCATTGTATGGCCTTTTGAGGATGAAGGCTATTTTTGTGGTGACGCGACCTCAGGTGCTCTTTTGCCGCTTGATACGTCTTCCCTTGAGAAGTCCAACACAACTTGCTTTTCTTTATTCATTTTCTCCTTCCTTGCAGAAGGGATTTCAGCTGGAATAACTTCAAGTATCCCATTGGAATCCAAATAGAATTTTGCATCAGCGAAGTGAGACTCAGTTTCTATAAATGGCTTGTCATTTGCTAGCACTGTCTTTATTTCACCTTGGTCAAATTTAAAATATTGATGGAGAGTTGACACAACTACACCATTTTCATGGACCCAAGGTCACCCAAGCAACAAATTATAGGACATTCTTGCATCGATGACGTGAAATAAAGTACTGGTTGTGAGTTCTCCAACGGTGAGGTTCAAACGAATCATACCAATTGCACATTGCCCCCCTTGGTTGAAACCTTGAATAACCAAATGACTTTGGGCTAACTCGTCCATTGGGATTCCAAGTTTCTTCATGCTGAACTTTGGCATGACTGTTGAGCCTCCATCAACAAGGATGCGGTTAAATTTTCATTCACTAATAAAACCATAGACAAACAATGGGCGATCGTGTGGTCTTGAACCTAGTTGAAGGTCTTCATCAGTGAAGGTGATTGTTGTGCAACAAAGAACAGAAGTGATGGAGTTCACCTTGGGATAATCTAGCTCATTAACAACAAACTCATATTTTCCAGGATCTTCTAACACTCGAACAAGTGCAAGTTGTACAGATCTAGAGAGTTGAGACGTTTCACACAAACTGAAGCTTGGGGGTAATTCTTTCAAGGTTGTCAGGACATCAATTTCCTCCTTGTCTGGCGTTGCCTTAATGATGTGAACTTGTTCCACACCTGCTTCAATGGTTGAAACCATGTAAGCTGCCTTGACCAAGTCATCTCCAAAATACCCAATGGGGAAATGATTGGGGTAGGCGAGTTTTCTTCAAGAAATCTATCTACTTGTTGCATCTTTTTTTTATTCTTCCTTTTGTCCATCACCTCCTTCTTAGAATGTCGATTTGAGTTCTTTTTTTCTTTTACCTTCTTGAGTGAGAAATGTTGAGTCTTAGACTTACTTCTTCGTGACTTTCTTCGTGTCACAGGAGTCCAACTTTTATCTTCTCCAATAGTTAAGACTTCTTTAAAACTATCATGGGCATACATGTCTTGATTTGGAACTTGAATAATGATAGGTTCAAGTGAACCAAACTAGATGACTTTGGGAATTGCTGTCACTGTTGGGATTACAGACTGTAACATTTCTATCTTGGATTTTGAGGATGGAGAATTTGGAGGTCCTATAATAACCGTCGCATGGTTGGATTTTGCCGATTCATCAAAGTCCAAGAGGATTTTGTTCTTCTTGGCCAAGTCCATGAGTAATTCCTTTAACACGAAGCATTTTTTAGTAGGATGACTAACTATCCGATGATAGTGGTAGTACTTCAGATCCTTCACGTGACCTATTTCTTCAAGACGTTTGCACTCAGGGAGTTAAATGACTTTCTTTTCAAGTAAATCTTTTAACATCCCTAGTACGTCAGAGTTAGGAAAGAGATACTTCTTTTCTTGTAGTGCTTTTAGAGATGGGCGTGTTTTCTTTCTTTCTTCTTTCTTCTTGTCTGTCGTTGAAATCTTGATTGGAGCTGTGGTTACCACTATTGCTTCTTTGGTGGTACTTTTGAAAGGCTTGCCTCATTTTTTCACTTCTTTGTTATCTTTCCTTTGTTTAAGAATGGGAAGGTCTTTCCCGCCATGGCTGGCTATGCTAATTTCTATGTCATGTGAACGTGTAGCTAACTCTTCAAATGTTTGTGGTTTTATCCCTTGAAGGATGTAAAAGAGACCCCAATGCATGCCTTGTATGCACATCTCCACAGTTGAGATCTTAGAGAGTCGGTCTTTACAATCTAGACTTAGAGCATGCCAACGGTTGTTGTAGTCTACCATAAGCTCGTCCTTCTATTACTTGCTACTGGTTAATTCCATCATGTTTACTATACGACGGGTGCTATAGAAACGATTAAGGAATTCACATTCTATTTGCTCCCAATTGTCGATTGACTCAGCCTCCAAATTGGTGTACCAATCAAAGGCATTTCCTTTGAGCGACCGAACAAATTGTTTGACAAGTAGATCTCTGTCTGTCTCGGCATTGTTGCAAGTTTCCACAAAGTGAGCGACATGTTGTTTAGGATTACTTTTTCCGTCGAACTACTGGAACTTGGGTGGTTGGTATCCACTAGGCATTCTAAGAATGTCTATCCTCTTTGTGTAAGGCTTGGAGTACATGAAAGCATTTTGCGAGGGCCCATCATATTGTGCTCGGATGGTATTTGCAATCATGTCTTGGAGTTGTTGAGCAGACAAAGAAACAATGGATATTGGTTGATTACTTGTGCTAATCTCTTGACTCACAATAAATGTATGGCAAGTTTCCTCACCAATAACTGGCTTGGACTTAGATGTAGGTTCACCTTCTCAACAAACGTGCCTTGTGGTGTAAAGCCGGGTGGATGAGAATTGTCTTGACTTGTCTCGTCATCATTTTGTGCTTCTAAATTGTTCATCAAGGTGGCAATTTGAAGATCTTTCTCTTCCACAGTTTTGGTGAGCTTGTCAATGGCATGAGCCACGGTCGCCAATTGTTCTTTGACTGAAGTGGTGCCAGTGGTCATGACTTGTATAGCCATCGAGTGAGACAAATCTAAGTGATTTGATGAAATTGAACATTGAGGACTACTAGGAGATGATCCTGAGTGTGAGCCTGTACTTAAGTATGCATTAGAAGCTACGAGTATTGGGTGTGGGGAGAGAAACCTTCTAGTAGAGAATCCTTTGAGACAGAAGTGGACTTTTTCCATTCCCTCATTTCTTTTTGCCTAGCCCCAGATGTGGATACCGTGATAGATTTATGGGACTTTCCTTGTGCTTGCTTTGTTGCATTGGTGGTCGGCATGACCCCATTAGTGGAGAGAGCAATGGTAGCCTTGGTCTTGCTACGAGTGATTAGACCCATAGAAGTGCCGTTGTTGCTAGTTGTGACAGCGGCATTCTTGCAAGCTTTCTTATTGATTGGAGCAATTTGAACTTTCTTTGAAGCCATTATGCTTGATCAAACAAAGCTTTGGGAAGATGCTTTAGGAGAAAGAGATGAGAGGTAGAGAGGTCCCACTAGGCATGCCAAAATTGTAAACACAAATTTTGTAGCCTGCAATTAAGACACAGAATAAATACACAAAATAATTAATTTTATTGATTATAATAAATGGACACAATTCTCTGTGGTTTGCTCTATTACAAAAGAGCAAATCCTCTGATTCGATCTCTGAAATTGGCATAATTCAACAACTGCAAAAGCTTGTTGTTGAACTAGACAAGTTGATGGATTTCTTCAAGTCTTCAAATGGAGAAACTTGGAGAAGAAAGGCTTGATCGAGGGCTTGAACGGCATGATTTCGAACGAGTCTTGAAATGATCTCTTTGAAAAGAGTGACCAAATTTGTATTTGTAACTTGAAAGGATTGGCAAAAGTTTAGAGTGCTTGATAATCCTTTCTTTTAAGTTTGAGGAAGTTTAGGGAGAATTTTAAGAAGAGAATTTGGCAGAGTCTCGAGATTGCTTAGGAGCTTACGAGATTATTAGCCAAAGAATCTGTCTTCCTCTCCTCATGGTGAGAGCCACTATTTATAAGCTTAGGAGAGAATGATCAAATTTTGAAAACTCAAAAATTGATTTGAATTTAGAAGGAAATGACAATTTATTTCTTAATTTATGGACGTGATTTGCATTAAAATTAAAATTAAAATTTGAATTATTCCACCAAATTTTGACAAAATATTTTTGTGGGCCCAACACTTTTTGGGTTAACCCAATTATCAAAATAGGTTCACTTTTTTTTTTTTTTTTTTTTTTGGCGTGACCCATAACTTAAAATGGATTAAGATCCATAATTTTAGTAGAACCCACATCCATTTAAAAATTTTGACCATCTTAATTTTAACCAATCAAGAAAATTTATTTGTTTTGATTAATTAGACGGTGATCAAGACACATAAAAATTTAAGTGTCTTCAGATATGATGAAATTTGAGGGTTGTGTGTTGATTCCTTTGACAGATTTCGACTCCAATCGGTCAAGGGAAAAATGTATCTTTTTTTTTTTGGAAATGTGTTGCTATTTGTTGAAATGTGGATTGTTCATCTTTAATATAGCATTAACAATTTATTACACTCATTGGTAGGCACACTTTAGCCAATGTTCTGATTGAATGTGTGTATTTGACATTGAGATGATCGATGATATGTTCGATGTGTGGAGTGGTGTGTATGGGTTTAAGGGTCGGGTTAGGGGTATTTGGTTTTGGTTGTTAATTAGATGTCGAATGTGAATTACGTCGTAGAATGACAATTGTACATTGGGACCTGGATGATCGTGTTAAGATGCATGTTACATTTAGTGTGTAACGTTAATTCACATAAACCATGTAATAGATGACATTTGTGTGTTTGTTCGGTTGTATATGTGTTTCAATGTGTATCGTGTTTTTGTTGTAATCAGTGTTTGCATATATGTCACAGTGTGTTACCTAAAATTATTAGAAATTTGGGTTTGTAATTTAATGTAGATTGAATCTCATCGCTTGATGTTGAAGTTACGATAAGTTGGGGGTGATGTTGGTTCAATACATGGGTTGGGTTGGGATATTACAAGTTAGATTTAGGAGGTTACACTATTCATAATTCAACGGTGGAATATTGGAATGTCACGTTGGGTTTGGGATGAGAACCATATGGGAATGTCATGGTGGGTTTGGAATGTTACATGTTAGATTTATGTTGGGTTTGGGATGAGAAGCATATGAGAATGTCACATTGGGTTTGGGATATTATATGTTACATTTATGTTTTGAATTTCAAATTTTCAACTATATATATATATAATCACATTCTATGGTAACATTGGATTTCTTATATATGGTATTGCCATTAATCAAGTTATTTTAAATTTCAGAAGTATATAGGAATGTCACGTGGGTTTGGGAATGTCATGTGGGTTTGGGAATGTCACATTGAGTTTGAGATGTTACACGTTACATTTACATTTCAAATTTCAAATTTCCAACCATATAGATATGATCACAAGTTATGGTAATATTGGATTTCTCATATATGATATTGCCATTAATTAGATTATTTTGAATTTCAAATTTCTAACCGTATAATTATGATCACAATCTATGTTAATATTAGATTTTCCATATATGGTATTAACATTAATTAGATTATTAATTAATTAAGATTAGGGGTAGATATATCTATAAGAAAACCACAGGACCTATTAGATTATAAATTTTTGGGCAAATTACACTAATAGTCCCTGTATTTTACCTCTTGTGTCATTTTTGTCCTTGTATTTTCAATTTACTCGATTTTGACCCTCAATTTTTACTTTCATTTCATTTTGGTCCAATCAATAACTTTTGTTAAAAAATTTAATAAAAAATAATCATGTGCACAACATGTGATCAATTTTCAAGGGCAAAACAGACATTTCAATCCTAACCCTTCCCCATTCCATCTCTGTAACACCCACCACTTGTGCCTTTCTTCTTCCTCCTCCATTTATCATCAACTCCACTCCACCACCGCCATTGCTAAACACGACTACCACCATCTGCCACCAAACAACACCACCAATCACAAATCAAAATAAAAAGAACAAAGATGAGGGTTTTACAGTTCGACGTCGTTGATTTCGATGATTTTTCGTTCGTCGTTCTTGGATGATCGCGATCACAATCGCAATCACAATCTACAGAGCTCACACAGTGTGGGTTCTCCCATTGCTAAATCTGTTCACCTTCTCCTTCCAATGGGGATAGCACTGAGTCGACCATTTCCAATGGAGATAACATTAGTCCAGTGCTTGGCTGAGCCACCAAACCTAACTTCTAGAGGCCTCGAAGCCTCCTCTTCAACCAAACTAGGTTCCCACAAGTCTTCAGTCTAGGTCTCCACACCATAACCCAATCACCATCTGCCATTTTTGGACCCAAATCGAAAAAACCCAAAAACAGAAAAGAGTAAAGAGAATGAAGAAGAGAGTGAGACAAATGAGGTAGAAGAATGGAGGAGGGAAATAGTAGGCAATGTGGAAGAGAGATGAAGAGATGACAGCGAAAAAGTGGCCACTGCCATCAACGGCTATACATTCATGGAGAGTGAGGGAGGCATGGGCATGGCACAACAGCAATCAGAAGAGAAAGACCCCACGAGTTCAATTCGACTCTGTTGCTCACACGGTGTGGGTTTCTTCGTTGCTAGATCTGTGTACCTTCTCCACTCCCAGCAAGCTCTCAGCTTCGTTCCTCAACAGCAGCAGCGACAACAACCCTCATGTGCCTTTTCCTTCTCTTTCTCTTCATTGGTCAGATGGGTGACTACGGAGATAGAGAAAAAATTAGGAGCTGAACGAGGACGATCTATTCAACAAATTGGTAATCTAGGTAACGAATAGTACTAGGTTTGATGGGGTGGAGGTGGATGGTGCTGATTTTGGGTTTGACTATGGATGATTTTGGTAGTGCAGGAAGGCAATGGTGGTAGGTGTGTTGCAGAGAGTCCAAAAAGAAAAAGATGGTGAAACAAGGATAGGGTAGTGCAATGTCCATATTGCCCTTGAAAAAGGGTCATGTGCATCTCACATGTTTGTTTTCCGTCAATAATTTTAACCGGTGTTAACAATTGGATTAAAATGATACACAATTAAAAATTGAGGGTTAAAATCGAGCAAATTGAAAATACAGGGACTAAAATGACACAAGAGGTAAAATACAAGGACTATTAGGGTAATTTACCCTAAATTTTTCATAAGATCATATCTTATATAAATCTTCCAAATAGGACTTATAAATAATTTACCCTAATAATTTCTCCAATAAATAATTCAAGTATTTCATAATTGCTGATTAATTAAATTTGTGATTATGGTGGCCTTTATGAGATAAAAAAATTAGCGCAAGTTACCAAACACATGAATTTCATAAAGTGGTATTTGCATGTTCAATGTTCAACTTGGCTAAATATAAATAAATTTATCAAAAATGTTAGAAATTCTAAACGTTCTATCAAATGTTTTACATGGTATAAGACTCACACCATGTGAGACTCACATTCATATAAGACATTTGATAGAAATTTTAATAAAATTTTTAGGATATCTAGCATTATTCTAAATTTATTTATCATTTTAAAAATTTTGAAGGCATTTGAATTTCACATCCTACTAGCTAGTGCACTACAACATGCTTCTAGGCCTACCAAATAGTTCCCACTTCGTAGGGGAAGTTATTTTGGGAAGTTGGTTAACAATTAATTTTCTAATTTTAAAATTTTTTTATTTTTGAAAAAATATGTTTAAAAAAATAAAAAAATAATATGATTTAAAATAGATTAAAATTCAAAATTTAGCTTTTAGTCAAATTTCCAAATTAATCCATTGTCAACATGACGTTTCAATAGAGAAGTGCTCTTCATGAAAAAAAAAAAAAAAAAAAAAAAAAAAAAAAACTACTTCTTTATGAAGTGCTCTTTTTTTTTTTTTTTTATATAAAAATAAAAATACACTTGATGTTGCAACAAAAGTTGTATACATACAGTTAGATACAACAAATGTTTTACATTATTAAGTGCTGGTCCAATATAGGATAGTGAGCACCTTTTTGTTATTATGCATTAATGTAATTATTAGTGTATTATTCAGAATTGAGGTCAGTAGTGCAATTCAAACAAAATTTTTAATTAATTTTTGATACTTCTAAATGTAACAAATGAGTTGTTTGTATCATATTATTTTAGTGAGTCATATTTTAAATATTAAATTTTAAAGTTGAATGTAGTTTATGAAGTTGTAAGAGTATCTTCAATAGTACAGTAATTTTATAATAGATAATAAATGTATTTTTATTAAATAGTTTATTTTTTGTGACAAACATGATAAATTAAATAAGTTATGATCATATAATACTTTCTTTTTTTTTTTTTCTGTAGATAATATACATAAAGTGTTTGATAAATTAAATGATTTGAATTATCCAAATAAGACTGATAATAAATTTTATGGACCCGAACAGCAGTACTCTCCAATCCATATGAACTAAAGGAAATGCACCTCCATAAAGATTAACGCAAAAAAATATTACACTATTGAAATATATATGCTATTTTAACACTTTAAATGCTATAAACTACTAAAACAATTTATAACAAATCTATATAAAATGTACTTTTATTTGGCTAAAATTGTATTTAAAAAAAAATACCCCACCACTAAAAGGTGTTGCTCAGAAGCATTTTTCGAAAGAAAATGTTTTATAACTCTAATTATAGAGTACTAATTATAATTTTAATGAGTTGATGGTGAGGCCATCACTAAAGATATGATACATTTATCTTGTTTTTTATTAATTTTTTTTTTCTTCCTGCCACCTCACTCGAGTCCAGGCCGGCCCTGGCATGAGGCAGATAAGGCCTCCGCCTTAGGCCCCCAATTTTGGCCCAAGAAAAGGGCCCCAAAATTTAAAAAATTGTTATAGGTCTAATTTTTTTTTTTTTTTGGTTTTAAGATCAATTTAAAGGGCCCCAAATGTTTTATTGGGCTCATGTATAATTTAGCCCATACTTATTTATAAATATGTTTGGCCCATATTTGTTAAAATGAAAATATATAAATAAAAAAAAAAAAAAACAAAAACTGAAAATGTGTTTTACCCAATCCAAAGTTTATGTGTTAGTGTTTGGCCCAATCCAAAGTTTAAAGGGCCCCAAAACTGATCAAATGTATTTAAAGGCCCCAAAATGTGTTTAGCCCAACCTAACCCAAACCAAACCATACATAGAAATACAATATACATAGTATAGCAGTGAGTGATGAAACAAACGAAGTGCCTCTGTTTTCATTCTGTGTTCTGTTCAACGAAACAAAGTGAATCACTCTCGACTCTCCCTCTTGAAGGCAGGCGACAAAGAGCATAGCATAGACTCACTCTCCTTCTTTCACACACTCCTCCTCCAGCGATTCACTCTCTCTCACACACTCTCTCTCATGTAAGTCCTCTCTCTCATTATCAGATTTTATTAAATAAAGTTGCCCTAAATTTTTTTTTTATATTCTTTCTCTATCAATTAGTGGAATAATAAATTTGCCCTAATTTTTTATTACCTTCTTTATCCATTAGATTTTAGTGGAATAAATAATTTAGCCCTAATTTTTTTACCTAAGTATTTATCAGTTTTAATTCAATAATTTGTTTGCCCCAATTTGTTTCATTAAATTATTTTTTTGTAATTTATTTGCTATTAGATCAGTGGATTGTGATTTGTGGATTGAAGTGTTTGTGATTTGTGGATTGATTTGAAGTGTTTGTGATTTGTGGATTGAAGTGTTTTGTGATTATAGCCATGTTTCCTAGGAAGTATAGTTCTGGAAATGAAAAAAGAAAGAAGAGAATGAAAGTAGAGCAATTAATTCAATCTCAATCTGGAGCACTTGATAAATATTTTGGTACCAAGAAACAAGTAGATATTTTGGGTTCAAATGACAATGATGATGAAAATGTGGTAATTGAAGAGCCTACTCATTGTGTGAGTAATAATGAGAATGATGATTTGGTGATTGAACAACCTAGTGAACATATGAATGAGAACGAGAATGAGAATGAGAATGAGAATGAAGATTTGGGGAATGTAGAATCTAGTGAAAGTAAAGATGTCAATGTTGAATGTGGACCTCTAAACATTTATGACCCTAGTAATTGGGATAAGATTGATCAAAATTTAAGGGATTTACTAGTTGAAAGAGGTCCAATAAGAGATAATGGTGTGAATTTTTCCCTAGATGACAAGGATAGGCATTTTTCTTCTACATTTTACATGCGACAGTTACCAAATGGAGAGAAGCAGGATAGGAAGTGGCTAGTATATTCAAATGCTTCAGACAAAGTGTTTTGCTTTTGTTGCAAGTTGTTTAAGCAAGATGGGAATAATATTCATTTGGCTACTGATGGATTGAAAGATTGGAAGAATATGGGCAATAGGCTTAGAAGTCATGAAACTAGTAATGAGCACTTTATTTGCATGAGCAAATGGGTTGAGTTGGAAAGTAGATTGAAGAAGAATGAAACAATTGATAGAAGTGTTCAAGAACAAATCAACAAAGAGAGGGAACATTGGAGACAAGTGTTACTAAGGATAATTGCTATTGTGATCACTCTTGCTAAAAATAATTTAGCTTTTCGTGGAGACAATGAGAAGATTTATCAAGAAAGAAATGGAATCTTTTTAAGCTTAATTGAAATGCTTGCTAAATTTGATCCAGTAATGCAAGAGCACATTCAACGTATTCAAAGGAGTGAAATTCATTACCATTATCTTGGCCACAAAATCCAAAATGAATTGATACAAATGTTAGCGAGTGAGATCAAGAGTACGATTGTGGCAAGAATCAAAGAAGCGAAATATTTTTCAATTATTCTTGATTGTACTCCAGATGTTAGTCATGAAGAACAAATGTCTCTTGTGATAAGATGTGTAGATGTTTCAACTAGTCCGGTAAAGGTAGAAGAATTCTTTTTAGAATTTTTGAAAGTGGATGATACATCGGGGTTGGAACTTTTTAATGTACTTAGAGAGGCATTGCACACACTCCAGCTTGATATTGGTGATATAAGAGGGTAAGGATATGATAATGGCTCTAATATGAAAGGGAGACACAAAGGTGTACAAAAAAGAGCACTTGAAATAAATCCAAGAGCATTCTACACGCCATGTGGGTGTCATAGTCTTAATCTTGCCCTTTGTGATATGGCTACCTCTTGTTCCAAAGCTATTTATTTCTTTAGAGTGGTACAACGCATATATGTGTTGTTTTCATCTTCTACAAAGAGGTGGAAAATTTTCAAAGACAATGTGGAAGGTCTCACACTTAAGCCATTATCACAAACTCGTTGGGAAAGTTGCATTGAAAGTGTTAAAGCTATACGGTACCAAGCTTCACAAATTAGAGATGCTTTAATTCAGTTGGAAAAAGAAGCTGATGATGCCAATACAAAGTGTGAAGCTGAATCCTTAGTTACATCTGAAATTGAGAACTTTGAGTTTTTGCTTGGCATGATTATTTGGCACAATCTGTTGTTTGCTATTAATTCTGTTAGCAAGACATTTCAAGCTGAAGACATGCATATTGATGTTGCTATACATCAATTAAAAGGACTCATTACATTTCTTGAAAAGTATAGAGAAATTGGATTTTTGAAGGCCATGATTGAAGCTAAAGAAGTTGCAATTGAAATGGAGATTGAGCCTACATTTCGTGAAAGGCGTGTCATTCGTAGAAAGAAACATTTTGATGAGAATGTTAGTGAGGAGGTTGCACAATCAGCTGAAGAATCCTTTAGAGTTAATTATTTCATATATATAATCGATCAAGCTTTTTCTTCACTTAAGAGTAGATTTGAACAATTTCAAATATATGATGAAACTTTTGGATTTTTGTTGATTTGAAGAAGTTAAATTCTACTAATGATGAGTGCTTGAAGACTTATTGTGCTAATCTTGAAGACTTTTTGAAACATGATGGGCTTATGAATGTTGATGGGAGAGATTTATTTTCTGAGTTGAAGGTCTTCAAAGAAATTTTGCCAAAAGAAATCAATAGGCCAATTGAGGTGATGAATTATTTGAAATTGATGGATGGTTGTTTTCCAAATGCCTGGATTGTGTATAGAATATTATTGACTATTCCAGTTACCGTTGCCTCTGGAGAAAGAAGTTTTTCAAAGTTAAAATTGATCAAATCCTACCTTCGATCAACAATGTCACAAGAAAGATTGAATGGATTAGCTATATTGTCTATTGAAAAGGATTTGGTAGATAAATTAGATTATACAAACTTAATTAGTGATTTTGCAGCTAAAAATGCAAGAAGAATAGTATTTAAGTGATCGTTGGGTTAATTGTAAGCTGGATATTGCTAAACTATAAAGTAACAAAACTAGTTTTTAATATTTTTGAATCATTGTACTGATTTCTTCCTATCTTAATATATGAAAGTAAATTTTAATTTATAATTTTAATGATTATATGTTCAAGTATACTTAAATAAAAAATTTATGAATACTTACCATTTTATACATAAATTTTTTGTTAAAAATAATATATTAGAGATGTCTCATTTTCACAGTGCGCCTTAGGTCCCATAAATTTCAGGGCCGGTACTGCTCGAGTCCTGAATCATTGTTGTTTTCCGAATGTGGAACGCCCCGAAGGTGGTGGTGCTGGTGTGGGTCCTAATTTTCAGAGGGGCTCATGATATCATGAACTTTGGAACCCACCCACTACAAAACATGGAATATCCTTTACTCTCTTTACATGGATCATGCATTCGGTTTGTTTAGTTTAAATTTTTAAAAATTATTTTTAAATAAATTTTTGATTATTTTTATTTTAGTCAATTTTTTTTTTTAGATACATCAAAATTAGATATATTTATAAAAGTTTAAAAAAAAATATGAAAAAAAAATTTACTAAAAATAAACAAAAAGTCGAACAAAAATGTATATAAAATTTTATTTTTAATTATTTTGTAAAATATTTTATTCAATTTATTTTGCTTTTTAGATGTATCTAAATTAAGTACAACTAAAAAAATTCTAAAATATGAAAAAAAAAAATCTCTAAACATGAACTGCAATTCATTTAAAAATAATTTTTTTAAAATCAAACTAAACATTTTTTCATATTTTGATTTTGACTACATTGTTTGTGTCTTTGTTTGTGCCTTACAAAGACAATAAATAACAAGCAGATCACGCCTCCAGAGAACACAGATCTCATCAATCTTCTAATCCAAATGATATTATCTATGGAGCAAGGATCCTCGGCCGCCCTTTTTGGGCAGCCGTTCCATCAGCCCCCCAAAACGACGTCGTTTTGGGGGGTTTTTGAATTTTTTTGAATTTTTTTTTCTTCTTCCTCGTCGAGCTCCGGTGGGAGGAGGGAAGGAAGGAGAGAGGGAGGGAGGGGTGGGCCTGACCGAGGGGCCTAATCATCGGGGAGGAGGAGGAGGAGGAGGAGGAGGAGGCGGCCGAGGCGGCGACGGCGAAGCTCGACGAAAGCCGCGACGAGGGCGCATGATAAGGCGAAGCTCGACGAAGCTGGCGACGGCGAAGCTCGCCTGAAAGCAACCATGGCGACGGGCGAGCTCGGGCGAACGAAGAAGAAGAAAAGAAAAAAACCCCCAAAACGACGTCGTTTTGGGGGGCTGCCGGGTAGGGCTGCCGGGTAGGGCGGCCGGTGATCCGAATTCATTATCTATGCCCCCACAGATTGACAATATCTATGGTACAAATTCTGATTCCTTTTGCGCTTGCTTTTACTACGTTTATATTGGTCAAAGTGTACAATGTTTGAAAGTTTTACGAAACTAATTAAAGACAATAAATTAGTAGAGTAGTAGATTATTTAATTTTATTTTAAAAAATTAATGAATTTCAAAATATATTTAGCTTGTTTACCTTTTAAAACAATTTCAAATGAGTTTTAATTGAGAGTTCAATTTAATTCATTTAATTTTTTATAATTCATATAATTCTATCAAATTGAATAATAACATGTTCAAGTTCAACTTGCGATGACGGACTTAAATTGAGTTGTAGTTGATTTTAACTTAAAATTTATACCTGTCTAAACAAATTTGAATAAATTGTAAATGAGTTCTTATTTTTCAAAAGTAAGACCTTTCAAATAAAATAAATTTAAGTAGGTGATTGCGGATTTGGATGGGTCGAGTACATCCTATCCATCATTCGTTCAAAATTAGACGGATTAGAAAAAATAATCCTCATTTGTCCACCGGCTTGGTGGATACGGATTGAGCAGACCGTATAGGTTGACGGATGGATGCTATGGATTTGGCGGTTTGGACTTTACAAATTTTAGACATTTTTTCGAATTATAATTCATTACTTTTACAATCTCCAATAACTATTAACCTAAAAAATATGTATTATTTATTTATAATAGGTCATGGCATCATGTTTGCATATTTTTAAGATATTGTTTTATATTTTCACAAAATATATATTTTATTATTTCTACTTAAGTTGTTAATTTGTAGCAGTTCCTTTTTTTTTTTTTTTTTTTGAATTTCATTTATAGGCGGATTGGATTTATACGAGTGTAGGATGGTTGATTATTCAAACCGTATTCATAAATTTTAAAATATTTTATCTACATCCGTTCTCCAAAAAATACTATCTACTCAAAATCAATAAAATTAAATTGGATTGAACAAATGAGATTAGGTGAATCCATGATTACCTAGGTCATGCAAAAGCATTGATATTTTGAACACTACAACAAAACTAATCTATGGTAACGAAAATTAGTGAAGAACATAAATTTCGTCATTAAATAAAAATAATCCATGAGGAATTATAAAATTTTGTCATATATAATAAAAAAATAAAAATAATGGGTGACGAAATTTATTTTCGTCAATAAATACTTCTTTTTAGGTGAGGAAAAATTGAGTTTCGTCACTGAAGGTTTTCCTTCTATTTTTTTGGGTGGCGCTAAAATTTTGAGACTTTTGGTGAGAAAAATTTTTGCTACCAATTATAAAATTATTAGTGAGGAATATACTTTTGTCACTAATAATTTTAAACATTTCTTTTTATTTTTAATATTTTGAGACTTTTGGCGATGAAATTATTTTGTCACCAATTTTTGAGGGAGAATTTTGAGATATTGGCGGTAATTGAAAAAAAAAAAAAAGGTTAATACCCCCCCCCCTTTTTTTCTTTATTTTTTTCATTAGTTTTCCTCTCATCCCTTTCTCACAAAACATAGCGCCCTTCTCCTCCTCTAGCTCGTTCTCCTCTTTTTGCGCCACCACCGACGTCACCCATTCTCCTCCTTCAATGCTGCTACTGACGTCACCCACGTTCTCCTCCGAGCAATCGTCAGTGCTGTTGACGTCACTTCGAGTAGTATTCTATTATTTCTCTATTTTTCTATTTTCAGGTATGGGTCCTCTCTCTCTCTCTCTCTCTCTCACTCACACACACACACACACACACACACACACACAATTTCTCTATTTTTCTATTTTTGTTGCTAATTTCCCTTGTTTATTGAACATCTGCACTTATTAATTTTCATTAGAAGTACAAACTTTGAACATCTTAAAAAAGAAGTAAATACACACTTCATTATGGGTAATATTTGAAACAACAATGGAAGAACCTCAATGGAACCCTACCCTTTGAATTCAATTGAACTGTGCATTCAAGATTTAATTGGTTTGTAGGTTCCATAATTTTTGTCAATAGTCATTTATCCAAAATCCTACGAGATTTACAGTGATTGCCTATGAATAATGAATTCCATGTTTTAATTTGAAGGTTCACACCTTGAGCAGTGGTTAATGTGATTGTTTTTGCTATTCATTGAGCAGTGGTCAATGAATCCCATGTACTGTAATTTTTGTTGATAGTCATGTTTTAATACAAGATTTAATTGGTTTGTAGGTTCTGTAATTTTTGTTGATAGTCATTCTTTTTGTCTATAAATACAAATCATCGAGGGTCAAGTCTAAGATTCTATTACCTAGTATATTAGAATTCCCTGCAATAATTATCTTTACACTAATCTTTCAATGGTATTTTAAGTAAATAGCGCCAAAATTCAATTATCCTTGGAATTATCTCTTCACGAAAAATAGATTGATTATAATTTATTTGGTTTGCTTGAAGATGTTAAAGTGCTGTTAACCTTTTAATAAAAGAAGAATTTAACAGAGACATTGAGCTCATAATGTTCTTCATTCTGTCGAATTGTATTTCTCTTATCAATTGTTTGATGGTGCTAGGGGTATTAAAATACAAAATACTCCGTTAAATATTAACTTTTCTTCTATGAAGCACCTTTTCTACCCAAAAAAAAAAAAAAAAAAAAACTAGGTTCATGAGAATGGGTGTGAAGTCGGCCTATGTTCTTGCTAGGGCTGCTCTAGGTAAAGGTTAAAAAAAACACAAATTAGATTCAAAACACACTTAATTCAAGAGAACTAACAAAACAATAAGACTTAAATCAACTAATAAGCCTCTCCTTCATGGATCCTCAGCCAAACTTTTGAATTTTTTTTTTTTTTTTTTCAAGAAACTGTCAATTTTCTCTTTCACCAATTTCTCAAGATTGAAATAGAATTCATGTGGCTGGCTTTCCTGCTCTATACCCAAAATCCCGGATATATGACTTATTGACTCTTCCAAAAATGTTTTGTCATCATCACATGAATTACACTTAAACCCATATCTAGTTAGCTTCACTTCACTCATTAATTTCATGAATTGCTTCATGTAGCCAAAAAGCTTCTGCAAGTGCTCCACTAGAGAACTCAATAAATTCTTCTATTCAGCTTTCACACTGAAGAGCAAAACAAGCCCAAAATTGAAAACATGAAATTTTTAGCTTTTGCAATAGTTGAGTCAATCTTGGTCTTGCATTTGACAATGGCTTCTTAGAACTTTTTGGCAAAGTTTTCGAAGAATCTCCTTACATTTTCCAAAGTACTTTTTGTCACTTTTATTCTTCAACATGAACATGGTGTGGCCTCGGCCGGGGAGGTGAAGGGTGCTAACATAGACTTTGATGTGGCACAAAGTATTGAACCTATCAATTAAGAGTTTACACAACATGCAATATTGATTGATCTACACACAACCAAGAGAGCACAGTGTTCATAACATATCCATACCATATGTTTATATACCCACCTTTGTTCTGTGATCACCGACGACATCCTTTATTTTCTGCATCAATGTGAAATGTATAATACAAATGTTTAGCAGAATTTACCATTACAAACATCCTCAAACTTGGACAACCCACATGTAGATTGGAAAAATAAGTTTATGGTGAATTGGTTATCAAAACCCTATATCTGCCATTTACTGCTTATAATAGAGAATTATAAATTATAATTATCACTGCATTTGATAAGAGATGAAATACTCTTTTTGGCAGTGGGATATATATATTTAATGAAAATTGGAATATTACACCCTTAAATTAGCATATCTTGCTTTAACTTCTCTGGACTTCGTATATAGTTGAGTAAAGAGAAAATCAAACAGAGTACAAATTGAAGTAATAGGCCATAAGTACTAAATTTTAATCTTGGGTGATTTGTTGGAATTGTTGCATGTGGCTATCAATTCTATTGGCATCGTTCATTTCTTATATGCATAGCTCCTTAAGTACATTCTTAAGTTCCTCTGCAAAATTTAATCTCATTTTGTTTACCGAGCGCAATGTGAGCCAGATTACTTATTGTTTCCCAATGTATTCTTTTTTCAATATCCCAATTTAGTTGATAGATGTGTCAACTTTGTTATTTGGGGCATATATATATTTTTTCTAATACGTGCAGTTCAATCATAAGATTTTGCATTTGGATATTTGAGTACTTAAATTGACTGCTTTAGAAACTCAATGTGGCATATTGTGGGTTTTCTTTTTGTGTCATGTTATCTGCTTTTTACTCTTAGCTCACCGCTTTATTGGTTAAATTTTCTCTAAATTATGTTATTTGTCTTCTTATTGATGGTTATTTTGCCATGGGTTCTAATTTGGTTTTGAATACTTCTCCTGTTTATGCTAAATTGCTTTGTCTATTTCCTTGTGTGATTTATGTGTGGTTGTCATTTATATAACTCAGTATAATCATTGAACTTCAAAATTTTTTAATTAAAATATTTATTTTTGATTTTTTAATATATAAAATTTGTCCTATTCACCTAACTTTAATTAACTCGACATAGTCAGACATGGACAAGAGTTGGATTGCACTAGGTAGCACAGTTGATGGAAGGATAAGTCAGGCATATTATGATAGGGTAATATCATTTCTTCATTTTGCAATGGTGGTTATGGATTGAGATGGTAAAATTTTGTACCCTTGTCAAAAGTGTGTGAATGTTGTTTGACAAAATTTTTAAATTGTTCAAATTCATTTGCTGCAACATAGGATTATTCCAACTTACACTATCTGGCACATGCATAGGGAACCCCGTGAATCAAATTAGGCTCATCATCATGATATACTCGTTGAAAGTAATGAGGTTTTGGGAGGTATTGATGCCTTAGTGGAAGATCAAATAAGAAAGGGATCAACTAATATAACCTAGGGGAGGAGGTTTGCACTTTTGATAAATTGTTGAATGATGCCACATGTGAGGTGTATCCAAGTTGCACAAATTACACTTTGTTAAATTTTGTCATTGAGATACTTAATATGAAGGTAACAAACCATTGGAGTAATAAGTCAGTTGACATGATGATAGAGTTTTTAACAAAACTTTTACCGAAGGATAATTTGGTTCCAAAGTCAACTTATGAAGCTAAAAAAATACTACGTGAATTAGGTTTGTCATACGAGCTCATTAATGCTTCTGTAAATGATTGTGTGCTCTTTTGGAAGGCGAATGCAACACTGGATAAATGTCTAAATTGTAAGGCTTCTAGATACAAGACAGATCATGGTAGAGGTAAGAAGATCTCTCGTAAGGTCCTTCGATATTTCCCGTTAACATTGAGATTGAAAAGGTTGTAGATGTTCAGGAAGAGAGCCGAGGATATGAAATGGTTCAAGAAAAAATATCTAGATGACAGTGTATTGAAACATCCAGTAGATAGTGATGAGTGGAAGGAATTCGATTCATAACATCCTGAATTCGCCTTGGAGCCTCGAAATGTGAGGCTAGGGTTGGCTACTAATGGGTTCAACCCTTTCAGAAATATGAATAACTCATATAGTTTGTGGCCTGTCGTACTCATTTCGTACAACTTGCCACCGTGGTTGGCTATGAAGGATCCATTTTTTATGTTGTCATTACTTATTCCTGGTGAATCACAACCAGGAATTGATATTGATGTCTACATGACACCTTTAGTGGATGAATTGAATGAATTACGAAAAAATGGTAAATTAACCAATGATGCCTCGACTGCTGAGACTTTCTACATACGTGCAGCTTTGTTGTGGATGATACTGAAGTGCATCGTCCAACTCCCCAGTGCACTTCTTCTCTAGTTTACTCAAGATGACTTTTATAGTTTATTTAGTTTACTATTTGGTTTTGTTTCTCTTGTATAGCTCTAGTTTTTTTAGTTTGGTGTTGTAAGACTTGGGGAATGCCCTTTGTATATCTCTATATTTTATCATTGTATTTTATAACTTATTCACAAAAAAAAAAAAAGGTAACTTATATTGCTTTTATGATTTTGCTTTAATTAGTTACTAACCAATCAATATTATGTCTTTAAAACAGTGCTTAGTAGACACCCTCATGACTTAACATGGGGGCTGAAGGTTCAAGCAATGGTTGAGAAATATGGAAAGTTCAAAGTTCCCATACCATAGGAGTATCATGCGCCAGTGGGGGATCATGCCTCTCAATTAGTCTCCAAAATTGGTGTTGAGGTCCATACACCCTTGCCAGACTTTAGCATTCGTAGGTGGAAACATGTCAATGAAGAAGTTACGGCACCTATGTTTTAGCATCTAACGGTAAAAGTATTACATAATTGATTGAATTCATATAATACAATTAATTACAACTTACAATATTTGTGGCTGTTGCTAGGATCAATTTGAGATGCAAGGTGAATCCATGGATGTTAACGAAGTAGTGGCAACAAAGTGTGGACGGAGCTTGAGTACCCACACCTATAGACTACGGAAAAAAATACTTGAGCCTTAAGAGTGCTAAGGGAGAGGAGTATGCTAGAAGCCATCCACCGCCTAGATGTCACCTTGAGAAATGGAAAAACTTTATTGATAGGAAGTTGAATGATAGTAATTGGCTGGTAAACTTTTCTTATGTTTATTTATTGTTGACAATTACCTTACATCTTCCTAATATATATATTTTTCTATTGGAACTTGCTTATTGTAGAAGCAATCAATAGCTACATTGACGATAGAAAACAATTGAAGACGAAGCATAGATGTAGGTTGAAGTCTCTTCTAATTAGGGTACATAAGGCGATGCATCTTCTTTAATTTTTTATTTTTTATTTTATAATATGGTTCTATTACCATCATTCTTATTTAACTTACTAGTTGAAGAACAAAAATAAATAAATAAAATCAGGCAATCGCAAATGGGGACCGACTGCCAGAGTTGCCATGTGTTTACAAATCCACACACTTTAATGATGTCACAAAGGAATGGATTTCTCCGGGGTGCGAAAAGAATAATGTATGTATATTTACCTTTTGTATTAGGATGATTGCAATTTTTATTGTATCTTTATTCACTTTTCTTTCTTTTTTTTTTCTTTTCTTTTCAAAATGATAGGATAATATGATAAAGATCCAAGATGAACATTGCTCTCAACCTGGTGTGGTTCCAATTACTCCGAAGGAGCTATCTGTGAAGGTGCTCAAGCGAAGATCGGGATATTTTAAAGGACTTAGGTTGAGGCCTTCCTTCTCTATCAAAACTACTAGTGCTTTGACTGATAGTGACTATGTACGGTGTCTAGAGATGGAAATACAAGAGCAAAAAGTGGAAATTCATTCACAAAAAAAAGAAATTACAGCACAAAAATATGGAATTCAAGCACAAAAAGAGGAAATTCACAAAATAATGTGATAGCGAAGATGAATAGGTCGAGTGAGGAGCATTTGGAGATGACATCAAGCATCATGGCGTTTCTTAAGAAGCAAGGTTTCAAAGGACAATTTAGAGGATGAGGCATCCCATGAACTCGAAGATTGCCTTTTTTGTAAGTCTCGCTTGTTTTATCTTTTCATTTTTCTAATGTTGGTTAATATATACTAGTTAAAGCACAATAGTTTGAGTAATTATTAACTAAGATTTAACAAGTTCCAAGATGTATTTAATGAAAATAGATTCATTAGTTACTTCTTACTTAGCATGACCCTTGCTAAAATACACATTAACCAAAGTAGTTAGACAAAACTACGTGTTTACTTTTTCGTGTACTTTTGCTAGGCGGTGTTGGAGTTTCTATAAGTAAGTGATATAATTAATAGGACCTTGCCATGTACAAAGGAACTTCTAGTTGTTAAGCTGGACTCATTGTAAACACAATTTGTATTGACATAGATAGAGAGGTCTATACAATGTATTTGTTTGTCATTTCATCTATTTGACAATAATTGGGTAGGGTATCATAGGAGGCATCATAAAAATATAGGTCTTGATCATTTCTTGCACCTTTCATCAGTTGGTAGCATTTTTTCCCCTTTACTCCTTTTATTTTATTTTTTTTTATTTTTCATGTTGGTAGCATTTTTCCATCAGTTGTATTGACATAGATAGAAAGGTTTAGCATTTTTTTTCCATCATTCCACTAACTTTGGGACCATTTAGAGATATTTTATTCAATTTTGAACATCAAACCATTCAACATAGACTAATCATTTTAAATTTTTTGGGTAAAAATTTGTTCCCCAATTTTCACTTGTTAATAGCCAGAGTTAAACAGGAAATAAAACAAGCATAGCCAACCAAAAAACAAAAACAAAATCTAGCCAAGTCATTAACTGAGCAAGTTTATTAGGAAGGGAATTTGTTTATTGATGTAGTATATCATTGTGTGAGTCAATTTCCATTTAATCGCCAAAGCAGTACTCAGCTAGAGAGCACCGGCAGAATAGATTGCCCGAACGACCTGTCACAGAAAAGAAAAGATTTCGGCGGTGGTTCGTCCACCCGGGGGCACTCCGACGATCAAGTCAGTAAAATATCTCTCAAAGATAGCCAATGGTGCTTAACTCACTAGACAGAGTATAAAAGACATACCTTAGACCCATGTGAGTGCCTCTCTTTTATAGCCAACATAATCCTAGTCCTAATAGAAGCCTAGCTCCAATGGATTTAGGATTACTGCTAATCTTGGACTCCCAGTAGGATTAGGATAAACTCTCTAAGAGTTTTATTTTTACCCAAACTGAAGTCTTCTCCCATTCTAGGACTTTTGTCCCTTATCCGCTTATCCCGGATTCCGGTATTTTCGTAGATAACCTCGGCCTAGCCAAGATCATCTCAGCATCATGACTAGGACACGTGGCACTTCGGCGACACCTCGGTGTAGACACCCCATTTTTTACCGTTCTCAAAACTTGGTTGTGCTTGCAAGTACACCCAACAATTAGTTCGATTGCTCGCCGAGTACTCGACTGCCGCGGTGGAACATCACAGGTTTGAGCTTTCCAAACCCTGTATCCTTCCTGCCCTTTTTTTGGACCTTTTATTAGCCCTTTCTTCATGCTTTGTGGAAGGCACTGCCGGCCTCTTTTTGGCCCTGCCGGCCATGCCTTTGCCACTGCCGGCCATTGATGATGCCCGGGCCATCATCGAGCCAACGGCCATCATCGATGGCGGCAGACTCTCAGCCAGGTTTCACGCCAGATCTTTTAAGCCAGTTGGTTTTCACTTCTTTCCCCTCCATACAGTGTATGGAGGGATGAACCTCTTACCAAGCTTGTTTAACAAGCTTTGCATTGTTTTTCTTCTATATAAGGAGAGGCCCTCTCTCCTTAGCAGAGGTTCAGCCATTTTAGAGAAGAAAGATCTATATATATATATATATTTCTCCCTCTCTCTCTCTCTCTCTATTGCATAGAATAGTGCTCTAAAGTCTATTTTTCTTACATTTTTGCACTACAACACATAGAGATACACCACCATCTTTGAGCTGAGGTTTTTGAGGGGGTTACTCGAGCTCTAAAACTTGGTTTTTGGCCCCTGAGATTATAGGCTTCGAAGTTGGTCTTCAAGGGTGAGTTTCTTCCCCTTTTTAGCATTTATTTGTACCTCATTTTGGCCATCCTTGCATATTGTTTTAGGCCTTGCTTTCAATTGAAAAAAGTTCTGTGTTTAAGTGCTTTTGAAGTTTGTTTAAAGTCTTTTTGGTGTTAGGGGTGTACAACCCTCTTGTATGCTTTGTTTGGCCTTGTTTTGAGCCTTGCTTTAAGGCCTTTGAGCTAGGATTTTTTTGGCCTTCTAGCCACTGAAATCCAATGGATTTTCAGTGGTAGGCATGTGGTTTTAAGGTCCAAAACTAGAGGGGGGGTGACCCCCTCCCTTTTTGTTTTGTTTGTTTGTTTGTATTATTGGCCTATCAAAGGAGCATGTATCCCTTTACTCTTGAGGTTTGGTTTAGGCCCTTTTTTGTGACTTTTAGGACCTTACTTGACTCTCTCCATGGCTGGTTTGGTCATATTTTGCATGCTTTATGCATGTGTAGTGTAATCTCATTTGTAGCTCATCGAAGTAGCATGTTTCCCTAGCTTATGTTGAGTCCATTTCAGTGTGTTTTTGGTGATGTTTTTCCATGACATAACTCTGTCTAAAGTGGGTTTGGTCATCTTTTGCATGCTCCACATACTTGTAGAACAAATCTTGCTTACTAGCTTTATGTGCATGATGTTTTGACTCATCATTCTAGCATGTTTTTCTCTGCTCCAGCATGATTTTATTCTTATTTTGGGCTGTTCTAAGACTATCTTGGGTTGCCATGGTCATATCACTTATGTTTTGTATAGCTATAGTGTAAATGCTTTGGCTAGCCTTGGGTTTTGAGGCCCCTACCATGTCATGCATGTGATGTTTCCATGCTTTGCCATCATTTTGAATGTTATTTCAGTCCATGAAATGTGGTCATACACCTGCATTTGACATGCTTTCAATGTCTTAGAGAGTTTGTATTTTATGCCTCATGAATGAATCATTGTGCATGCCTCTATGCTTAGGTCTTTGGGATGTCATCTCAGTGGGTTTTTGGTGTTATTATTCCATGATATAACTTTATTTTTCATTGGTTAAGTCATCCCATGCTTAGTCTTGGTAGGTGTAGTGTAAACCACCTTATTTGCCTCGCATTCATCATGCCTTATGCCCCTCATGCTAGCTTGTTTTGGCTTACTTCCATACATGTTTTAGTCTTATATTAACATGTACTAGGACTATTTTTGGTTGCCCTTGCCATATCCTTCATGCTTTGTATAGCTGTAGTGTAATTGGCCTTGCAAGCTTTATGTTTTGTTGACTCATGCATGTTATCTTTGAGCTATTTAGATGATTTGGCATCACTTAATACTTCATTTTAGAGCCTATAGCATTGCCATATTCCCATTTCAATCATGCTTTAAGTACCTTTGAGTGTTGTGCATTATTGTCTAGTTTGTGGCTTAGCTTGTATGCTCGCATGCCTAGGTCTTTGGGCCCTTATCTCAACATGTTTAGGTACTCATTTTGACCTATTTAAGCTCTGTCCATGCTTAGTTCATGCATTTGTGCCATGTATTGCATGCCTCCTTTGTAATCCTCTTTGATAGCTCCATGCTTTAAGGACCTTCGCATGCTTTACTTGTGTTGTTTAAATGATTTGGCATCGTTTATCATCTCATTTCAGTGCACTTAGTGTTGTTACACTTCCATGCTTTTCACTTTTTAGGTGTTCTTGAGAGTTGCACCTTTATGCCTCAATTGGTGAGCCAATTGGCATGCATGCTTGTATGTGTTTTCGGTGCCTTCATCTTAGCATTATGGCCACTGATTTGGGCATAGTTGAGGTCTACCCATTTTGGTTTAAGTCCACCCTTGCATGTTGTTGCATGCTTGTCTTGCATATTGTTTTATGCTTGCTCCATCTTTGCATGTTGTCGCATACTAGTTCCATTACATGTTGTTGCATGTTTATTACATTGCATTTTGTATGCTTAAGTCATATTGCATTATTGCATGTTCAAGTTAGCATTGTGTATGCCATCCTTGCATTGCATTATTGTTTGGATTAAGTGTTAATCCGAGCACGAGAAACGAGAAACGTTTCATACTTCAACTGATGAAACGTGTCTCAATTCTCGGTCGCCGACGCTCTTGATTATCCATGATAGAGTTCTAGGCACTTATGTGTTTATTTGTGCGTTCATTTCACATTGATTTGCACAAGTTGGATCTTTGGCCATCATACATCGGGATGCGTGATTAATGTTCATGGATCCGATTATGCCTCTCCCTTGATGTTTTGAGATGATATGGGGTGGCATAATGCGTACATACCCTTCGGAGACCCTCCATTTTCTCTATTTTGTATTCTGCTGCAGCTTGGTGCCCCAGCACATCAGTGGCCAGCAGTGCCCTACAGATGGCCGGCAGATGGTCGGCAGCATCTTTCCATGGCAGGCAGGCCACTGATGCATTCCCCAGACTGGTTTTTGGTAAGGTTCAGCAGGAATTCCTTGAGGACACCCTGCAGACATAGCCTCTAAAGAGCAATTGGAGAGCTTATCGGGACGAGAACTGAGCATGCATATTCACCTTCTTCAGCTTGCCGAGGCAACATTGTTTAAATTGCTTACTTGTTAGTTAGCATTCGATTTTGTAACTTATTTAATTTGTTAATTAGTTAAAGGTTTTGTAATAATTAGTTGTAGCTAGTTATTCATTCGGTTATGTAATAATTAATTAGCTTGTTAGTTAGTTAATTAGTTGGCATGTATTATTCATTCGGACCCTCCGTCGAGAGGGCGAATTTTGTAATAAGTGTGCGTGCGTGTGTGCATGTCTTTCAACCTCACGTCTTTCTCCTTTGACTTACCTGCTTTCGATGGTTAGTTCTAGGTCATTTTCAATTAGCATACTTATGCTTGCATGTTTGCATCATCCATCTATATTGCATGCACCAGGCTCAGCGCATCATATTAACTGCATCGTATTTCAATTCCAAGTTGAATACATGTTATCTAAATTGCATCTCACATGACATCTTAGGATAGTCGAGCCTATTTCTAGTTGCATTTTGCATGTGTTGCATTAGTCATCTTTAACATGAACTAGGATCATGCATTGATTACTAACTAGTTCACTATTTTGGCTCGGAGTACACTGTGAGTGTTTATGCTTTAGTATACTGCATGTGTGTTATTGATTGCCATGAAAGTATGCTTGCCATGAGGCTAACTGCTTATTTTTTATAACTACCTGAATGCCTGTGGGTGAAGGTTGGATTACTTGAATTGGAACGATTCATTGAAATCCGTGTTTTAGCCTACTTGCAAGTAGCAAACTTCAAACCGTTTTCAAACAAACGAATATGCAATGTTTTGTTCCAAATTAGGCGATCTAGTCTATACTTGTGTGTTGTGCGTATCACATAGTAATTCTAGCTAATTAACCAGAATAAGAACGCATGTGTTTTCAAAAACAAGATATCATGTTTAGTAGTGGCTGATCTTTGATCGGGCGAGCGAAGGTGATCATAGATGACCTTCCCCAATCATATCCAAGTTCCCGAGCCGAGGCAACTTTGGTGATGACGGACACGTGGCCTTAGGCACGAGTCAGGGTTTCCTAAATTCCCCCAAAATAAAATATTTAGATGGCGACTCTGTATCTGGCAAACCAATCCATGTTTGGCATTTCTTTCTTAAAAATCAGTTTTCCAAAACGATTTGCCGGATTTGAACTCTTTGGTGATTTATCAATCTCACATTGCACATTGTGAGATCAGATTAAGAACCGTGACAATTTGAGTCCGAACTGTAGTATGAGGCCCAAGGGCGCGTCTACACTCGGCCAAGTATTGTCATTCAAAAATTATGTCCTCACAACTGCCCCCTAGGTTCTATTATCTTGACATCTTGAGGTGATGGAACCTATATCATTCATTCCTTTAATCATGACCCCGGTTTAATTTTAGTTTGTAAATTTTTAAAATTTCAACAAGTGTTAAACATGTCCTAGGTTTAACTTCAACTTGTAAATTTTTAAAATTTCAACAAGTGTTAAACATGACCTCGGTTTAACTTCAACTTGTAAATTTTTAACATTTCAACAAGTGTTAAACATGACCTCGGTTTAACTTCAAATTGTAAATTTTTAAAATTTCATTAAGTGTTAAACATGACCTCGGTTTAGTTTCAACTTGTAAATTTATAAAATTTCAACAAGTGTTAAACCAACCTTAGCTTGTAAATTCCAACTCCCAAGCATCATTCTCCAGCCCTCTTTGATTCTCTATGCCCGACCTCCCGTGAAGGTCGGTGAGAATGTCCCTTGGTCCCGTCGTGTTGAGAGACTGCAGGAACCGTTTTCTGCCCCCTTTCTGGGCACCTTTCTTGGCCGTTGGAATCGATGTATCTTGTAACAGGAATGGTGGCTGCATGACGTTGTTCTGCATCATGAAATTGACAACCGCTTGCAGATTCGCCAATTTGTTTGCCATTCCCTTTATCTCGTTGTCCCTCCGCAGGCATCTTTCTTTCCACACCTGGAGGCCGTCCTCGTTATAATACCCGCTTCGGTCTGATTTCTTTGGCACGTCGCCCTTCTGGCTGACGTCCTTTTCTTCGTGATTCTTATCACGAGTCTCTTTGTTGCAGTTGTCTTCTTCGATGTCAAGGTCAATATGTTTCCCACTCCCAGTAGGGGTGTCATTCCCAACTTTCTCTTTCTGTCCGTCGTTGGCCATCTATTCTCCTTTCTTTTCCACAGATGGTGCCAAATTGTGTGAGTCAATTTCCGACCACACTGCCAAACAGGTACCCAGCTAGAGAGCACCAGCAGAATAGATTGCCTGAACGACCTGTCACAGAAAAGAAAAGATTCCAGCAGTGGTTCGTCCACCCATGGGCACCCCGACGATCAAGTTAGTAAAATACCTCTCAAAGATAACCAATAGTGCTTACCTCACTAGACAGAGCATAAAAGACATACCTTAGACCCATGGAGGTGCTTCCCTTTTATAGCCAACATAATCCTAATTCTAATAGAAGCCTAGCTCCAATGGACTTAGGATTACTGCTAATCTTGGACTCCTAGTAGGATTAGGATAAACTCTCTAAGAGTCTTATCTTTACCCAAACTAAAGTCTTCTCCCATTCTAGGACACTTGTTCCTTATCCGCTTATCCTGAATTTCGGTATTCTGGCAGATAACCTCGGCTTAGCCGAGATCATCTCAGCATCATGACCAGGACACGTGGCACTTCGGTGACACCTCGGCCAAGTATTGTCATTCAAAAATTATGTCCCCACAATCATCATTAATTATAACTATGTCATGTTAAAGTAAGCTTACAGGTAGCACACCTAAATCTTAGATCTCTGAAAAAGGGTTGACTGTCTTGAACCCATGATTCTCAAGTAGAGGTCCATTTCCTGACCGCACAGAAATTATCACCTCCAAACCTGAAACATGTATTAGAATACAAGTACCAATGGTTAAGGCAATCTCAACCAATACCTTAGGGAATTTTTTAACATGAGTCCCAACGTTCAAATTTCAGCTATTCTGCCTAACCAATGGTTTGGATCATTCAAACCTTTCCAAAAGATCAAAAGTTAAGCATCTTACTTGCTGCCTTGGTAGCTATAGCTTCTTGATAGACATCAGTCACAAATAAGATCTCTGATGGCCTATCTACTCCCATAGATTTTGATATTTCAACATAACTACTTGTTTCTTTCTTGTTCCTGGACATAATAGTATTGAATGATGATTCAGCTAGAATGAAACATTAATAGAATAGCTTTTTAAAACAAAGAAATGCATTCAAGGAGTGTGCAATATACCTCACTATGGTATCGAAAAATCCACACTAGTATTTTCTTAAGTCCCCATAATTCGTATCACCAAATATGAGCCTTTGTGCCAATCTGCTACCGCTGGAATATATGTAAACCTGAGGAAAGATAAACAAGAGTAATAGTAACTTACACAAACAGCCATGGGAAATTAATTAAGTGCATGTCGAGGGAAATCAAAGTCGCATAATCAAACCACCAAATTAGCAAAGCAACAACAAATGACCACAAGTCTTGCAAGATAATTGCAACCCATTCTAGGGCACAGAAACACACCAGAAAATAAAGTTGGGGAAACAATTAATGAAAAAAAAAGGAAAAATCTCAAACCAACCTTGGTGCCTAAAGCATGCCACTTCTCAAGAGCTTCAGGTACATCATCAAAAACTATGGTCTTCAGTTCATTATTTTGGAATCCAGTTCTCCATATATGGCCATGGGCACAAATTGTTCTAAAAAAAATGCCATTTCATCAGTTTTTTTTCTCATCAGTTGGTAGCATTTTTTCCTCCCCCGTGATATGGAGTGAAGTACAAATTTTAACTCCGTTAAGAAATTTTGTGAAAAGTCAACATTACCCTTAATTTTCTATAAAATTTCCTTGTCTATGACATCACTACCACATCCTTTATAACTTTGTCTTTCTAGTTTTCTTTCTTTTTCTTTTCTTTTATTTTTCTTCCCCTTTCTTGTCCCATGGTCTGTCCTATATCATTCCTCTCCCTCCTCTCATATAACACCTACACACCTCTTGCCTTGAGAGATTAATTTATTTACAGTGATTTTTTTCAGTACTAATTTAAGTTATCTACTGTTAATTGTTAGTGATTGCTTTCTTGTCCCTTGTTCCTAACATAAAGTTTGCTTTTATTGATGCAATCTTTTATTATCAAATTTGTTATCCATGTTGCTTATCATCAAGGATCACCTCAACTCTTTGAAGTTTTGGATTGTTATATGTATTTCTGCTAAATTGGTTTATAAAATAAATTATTTAAATATGATTTTAGATGTAATTGCTAATATATTAATGTTTTCCATATTTATTTTCTTTGCCGATTAGTTTTTGACGTTTGGAAGCATACTTGCAAATCAATCAAGTGTTGAATTATTTTTTCCTGAACTGATACTTAGTTCTAGTTGCAAATCAAGATCAAGTGTTGATTTTTTATTTTTTATTTTTTTGTAGACTCCACGTTAGTTCATTTTGGGATTTGCTATGATGATTTTTTTTTTTATTATACTTCATGGATTATTATTAAATTTGTTGGATGGATATATTTTGACTTATACTATAAATTGTTTAGTGAATTTTGTTTGGAGTAGTGTATAATAGCTAGTCAATTTCATTGTACATTTAAAAGGATATTGTGATATGAGCAGGAATATTTGTGAAATAATAATTTTAATTGAAATATGAAATATGGAACAACAAGTTTAGTGACGAATTTTTTTGTCATATATACTTATTATTATGACAAAGTGATTATTCGTCGCTAATAAATATTTTTTGTGACAATTTATCGCAATTTATTTATGAATGTTTCATTGATTGTGTTATTTGGTGAATAAAAATTTTGTCACATATACATATTTTTACCACGAAATATATTTCGTCACCCATGTCTGACTTTTGGAGACAAAAAACTTCGTCAACCTTACATCTTACTGTGACAAAATTATTTCCTCATCAATGATCAATATGTGATAAATTTATTTGTTAACTAAAGTTATAAATATAGTATTGAATAACTAATTAGTGATGAAAATGAGGATTTTTGGTGCTAAAATTTTTCGTCACTAAAGTAATTTCATTAGTGATGAAATTATTTTTCCTCATGGAGAGTTTTAGTGATAAATATTCAATGACAAAACCAATGATGAAAATATTTCCTCAGGGCATCTCCAATGGTTCACCAAAAATTTTATCAAATCTAAGTAAAAAAAGGGCGAATTTCTCTATTTGATATCGCCTACTCCAATGGAGGGATTTGGCTTTTCATCAAATTATTGGTCGACCGGACGGACGATCGGGAGGACAACCAGTTAGTCAACTAGTCAGTGCAAAATTTTCACTTGAGTTTACATCTGAGAATGATACTTTTTGGTTGTTTATCCAACCATTTTCTATTCTGTTTCCACCATTGTTTTGGGTCAAGGAAGCCATGTTAGAGAAGTATCCCAGAGAGGGGAGAGAGTAATCTCTCTTTAGAGTTGTTGTTCTCGAATTTCAATGCCTTTTTTTTTTTTTTTCACAATCAAACCAAACAGAGCGTAGGAAAGAAAATTAGAGAAATTGAGATGAACCCAGTTTCACATACCGGGTTATGAGCATATTGAAGAAGGTACAGATTGTGTTTGGAAGCAAGACGATTGGTGTGCTTGTGGTGGGTGGCTGTGAAGGCGGCTTTTGAGACTGTTTAGCCATGGCAAGTACCTTGTGAGGGGAGTGAATGGGTCATCGGATTTGGACTGAAAAAGGCCAAGAAAGTAAGGCAACTCGTAGAATCTTGTGGTGGGAGAGAGAAAGCGGCGAAGAGATGAATGGAATGGAATAGGAGTCTTTGGATACAAATCCATGACATACAGAGCTCAATACATGGACACCTACATTCTCAAAGCATATCAAAATCTAGACCTGTTTTGGCAAATGTTCGATTAATCGGATGATCGGGGGGACAATCGGCTAGACGTACGACCGGTCGTTCAGTGGGTCCCACGCCCAACGTCTACGAATAGTAAACTGATGAATGCTTCCCAGATGTTTAGTTTGATAAAACATTTTATATTTTCTCAATTTGATACCGTTATGATGAAATCATTAGAACATAAAAAATATCTCATTTTTATCAAATTTAAATTTAATGATGCATCTGATGAACCATTAAAGATAATCTTACAAATATCTAAAATGGCGAAATTAGTTTTTTAAAGAAAAAAAAGTATCATTCAACATCCAACTTAGTGTACTGGAATCTGAGAAACGAAAGTTCTTCCACATTCTCGTGTGGAGAGAGAAAATAGTACTATGATTAAAATTTGTGTGACAATCCATGTGACCTACTACTTGCCCAATAAAATGTTAAATTAGCAACCAAGAATATCAGGAGACTAAAGACAAAAAACGACTTAAAAATAATACACATTGTCACATTGACTTGACGCGACATCTTCAGAAGATGCCAACCACCACTCCACTCGTGACTCCCAAAAGCCTTCCGACAGCCACCTTCTCAATAGCAACGAGCAAGGATTTTTTAAAGTTTTTTTTTTTATTTTTTGTTTTTTCTGTTTTTTTAAAATTTTTTTAGGATAACGCATTGTGTGGTTGAAATTTAATAATAAATTATATTGATTTTTTAGTATTAAATCTCAACTATATAATACACTACTTTAAAAAACTTTATAAAAAAAAAACATTCTAAAAAATCCTTAGTGAATAGGAACGAGCATGAGCATCATCAACGGTTAATTGATAAAAAATAAAGTCAAAGTTAGAAGTATGAGCACCATCATCGGCTAATTGATGGAAAATAAAGTTAAAATTAAATTTTAATAATTAACAGTGTAAAATTTTTTATAGAATAATAAGGTTGTTTCAATGGTAAAATTATTATTTTTTAATTTAAGGTCTCGTTTGGGAACATGTTATTTTAATAATTTTTTGACTTTTTACGAAAAGATGTGCAGAAAAATAGAGAAGTGATGTGACTAGTTTTAGTTGACTTTTTGACTAAAATAATCATTCCCCAAACGAGGCCTAAGTGAATGATTGAAGAGAAGGTCGATTGAAAGGTTGGCATGCTTTAAAATTCTGCAACTTTAACACTTTCTATAACTTCAATTGGTTAACCAGTTAGTCGACCACTAATTTTTTAAAAGTGTTGCGTTGACAGTTTAATTATAAATAAAATTAATATCACATTTAAAAAAAAAAGCATATAATTTAACAGTTCTGATAGTTCACCGTTGAAAATTAAAATAAAAAAGAAGTAAACTTTATACTATTTTATAGGGTAAATTACTAATACACCTCCCGAGATTTGATTAAAATACAAATCACCCCCGTAGTTTTAGAAATTACATTCAATCCCCTGAGGTTTCTAATTGCATAAGAAATCTCTATTTTATTAATAAATCATCAAGTCAATTTACAATTTTTAATAATGCTATAAATATGTTTCAGTTAATAATTTAGGTAATTTTGTTATTATATATAAGAGAAATTATGATTTTCTTTATAGTTAATTCTGTTAAATAAATTTTTTTTAATAAGGGAATATTTATAATTTTTCAAACTATAGGAAACAATCTATACTTTAAGCAAATCTTAAGAGGTGTATTTATAATTTACCCTATTTTATAACAATAGCAACTCCAATACTTCACCGTTGAAATTGCTCTAAGGTTCTTGATCTACATGGTAACTAGCATATGCACATGCATGTTGTAAATAATATTAGAATTAGAATATAATTGTAATCCCAACACTATTTAAATTTATTTTTTAATTTGATAAAATCACAAATTTATTATAAAATTTTAGAGTTCTCACAAAATTCCTCACGAAAACTCGCTTGTACTTATATAATATATCACTAGATAGATAGATGTGCCTGACATATATATAATTTCCATGAATATACATACAATATTGTTTTTGCTTATATAATTATATAGAAATTGTATGTATGCCCGTAATGTTCTAGTGTATTATAAGCATACATATATTGTATGGAAATATATATAAAATATATTGAACAAAAATGAGAAAATAAAAAAAATAAAAAAACAAATAGAGAGAAAAATAAAAACGGAAGAAAATAAAAAGATAAAAAGAAAAGAGAAAGGAATGTGGGATCATGAGATCATGGGATCATGGAAGGATGTGTGAGAAAATGAAAAAGTAAGAGAGAAGCGGGAAAATAGAAAATGTACATGTAGGACATTTTTTAGAAAATACATTTCAGCCATTGTTTTATAATTTGAACAAATCTGAGCCATTCAAATATCCTAGTAGGACAAAAATATGCTGAAGATTCAAAAACCATCTTACTTTATTATATAAATGTTGAAAATTCATATAAGGTCTAAATTTATCAAATCTATCACGTATTCAATATATTTAAAAATAATAATTAATTGTTAAAATTCATTTAATTTGTGGACTAAAAAATTCATTAATATAAATTCCATTACACACAGTAAAATTTGACTCCTAATTCTGGGATCTCGGACTTTTCCATATAATATGAATAAAAATAAGTGAACAAAAAGGAGAAAATAAAAAAAATAAATAGAGAGAAAAATAAAAATGAGAGAAAATAAAAAAAAAATTAAAAAAAAAAGAGAGAAGAAGGTGGGATCATAGGATCATAGAAGGATGGGTGAGAAAAGTAAAAAGTAAGAGAGAGAAGCAGAAAAATAAAAAATGTACATGTAGGATATTTTTTGAAAAATTTATCTCAGTTGTTGTTTTATAATTTGAATATATTTAAGCCGTCCAAATGTTTTAATAGGACAAACGTGTGTAAGATAAATTCAAAAATCATCTTACTTTATTATATAGATGGCAAAATACGCATTTATAAAAATAAATAAATAAATAATATGATAGAGATATTTATCAAATAATAAATTATTTTGACCTATCTTTTAATTTAAAATGATTGGATACAAGTCTACTACAATACCCCTAAAAATAAATTTTTTAAAAAAAGGACAAAATGGAAAGGTGGAAAATAAGAGTCATTTCATGAGCAGTTAAATCACTGTAGAAAATGACTCAATTTCCTTATTATACGGCAGATTGATATAATTTATTTATTTATTTGTATATAATTATTTATATATACAATGACCTAACCAAGGCAATCAAAAGAGTTACAGTAATGATAGAGACTTTTACAAAACATAATTCTCATATTCCCCAAAATAATATGAACCATTTATGTCAGACACAACTCTAAAAAAAAATTTAAACACATCAATGATCAATACATTAGTGGGGTTATGAAGGTCATCTTTTGCGGAGATCCTAAATATTTTCCAAAAAGTTAAACAAAGATAGATTAGATATATGGAGTTTTCTTAGGTGTGCAACCCACAAAAGGTGTAAGTGGGTTGCACACCATGTGCCACTAACGCAAAATGTGTAAGTGTAAGGTGTAAGTGTAAGTGGAAGGTATAAATGAAATGTATAAGTTGCACACCATGTGCCACTTACACAAAAGGTGTAAGTGCAAGGTAAAAAAGGTGTAAGTATAAGGTGTAAGTGAACACAAAAAAATGTAAGGTGTAAGTTGCACACTATAGCATTACCCTATATATATTTACTTTATTTATGCATTGATAGAGACCCTTCCAATCACTCACCCCCACACGTGGCGGGTGATGATTGGAGGAGAAAGAAAAAAAAAAAAAAAAAAAAAACTAATCAATGGAAGGGAAAGGGGTCACAGGGGTGAGAGAAAAAGGAGTCTCAAACATTTTTTTATTTATTTTTTAAAACAGGGAAGCAATGAACTGATACACTGCCTAAAAAAGCAAAGCAGTTACATTTTCTTTGGCTTTGCTCTTTTACCTATTTAACTTGCAAGCCAGTTCCATTCTTTCATTTTCTTTACCTTTCCTCTTCACCTTCAACTCCTTTTCCCCTCATTTGAATCTCTCTGCCTTCATTCCCAACTGCCAAAGCAATCTCAGCATCAGCCTCCTCTGCTTTCTCTCTATACTTCTTATATATATCCCCTTTGTAAAATTCTCGAGTTCTCACAACCAAGATTAGTGAAGCAAGAGCTCCAAAGAAGGTCACACTAGCCAAAATCACAAAAGCAATTCTATAACAATGATCACCAATGCAAGTCAATTCCTTCACAGACGATCGAGTCAATCCCTTTCTCTCTAGCTCCTTCAATGCCTCGCGGTCATATAAAGGCCCGGTGGCCTTCACATTTAGAATGTAGGACCCAAGAGGACTAGCCAATTGCCCACAATTGAACAACGTAGAGTAGTACTTTAGCCCAAAGAGCTCCGATATGATTGCGAAAAGCAATGGCAATTGTGCTCCAAATGAGAACCCAATGATCACTGATGCCACGTAGACTGAACCTGGGACTGGGAATGCGATGAGGAGGAGGCCGATGCACGACAAAAAAAGGACTAGCGTCATCATAAGCGTCCTCGGAAATCTGTACTTTGCGAGCAAGGTTTCAGAAACGAAGCCAGCGAAGATTCTGCCGAAGTAATTCCATATGCTTAAAAGCGAAACGAATGTCTTTATTGTTTTCTGTGGGTATCCAAGTGACTCCCCAATCTGTCCTAAATTGTCCACAGCGGTAAGACTCGAACCCAGACCGCAAAATGTTGCAAGAAACAGAATCAGCATGTCAGTGCTTAAAAGTGCTTGTAAGATTGTGTAGTCCTCTCCTCTTTCCGGCTTATTAAAAAAGGTCTCTGCAAAGCAAGAAGAAGAAGAAGTCTTTTTCTCTTCTGGCTTTACTGTCGGTTCTTCTGAGTGTTTTGGCTCTGCAATTGATTGAATCTGGGTTGATATTGAAGTGGGATTTTTGCCTTGGGCTTTCCAAAGAACAAGCTCTTCTCTAATCGCGATAAAAAGAGGAACAAAGAGTAAAGCACAAACAACAGCAACACTACCCGCATAAGCAGCTTGTGGAAAAGTCACCAGTTTCTGACATATAGTCATGACCATTAAAAACAGAGCTAGCGCAATCGAAACATAGAGAAAATGGTAGAAGATTGTGAGTTCATTGGGCTGCCTGACAACCTTCAAATTCCGAATTGTATACACAAACACCACCGATATTGCGGCGGGAAGCCAAGCGATGAGGAGGATGAGAGACTTGGAGTCATTTCCATAGATGGCTAAGTAAATTTGAGTCATGATAGCTCCACTTAGCCCTGTAAAGCCCTTCAAGAGTCCCAGCATTATGCCCCGGCTCTCCGGGAAGTTCCTGACGGAGGTGACCAGAGCTCCGGTATTGGCAAAGTTCTGGGAATTGGCTCCGATGCAGATGTAAAGACACATCTGCCAGACTTTTGGCTTGCCGATTTTTCCGGTGACGGCCAGCCATATCATGAGGTAGCCAGTGAAATTCATCGCCGAGCCAACTAAGAGGACGAACCATGTCGGAGTTACCTCGGCGATGAGGCCGGAGAGGACACCAACATTGGCGCCGAGGTCTTTGAAGAAACCTAGGAGGTTGAGGGTGGTTTGGTCGTATCCGAGGGAGGATTTTATGTCTTTGGAGTAAACTCCGAAAAGGTATGTTGCACCGGCTCCGGCCATGATGAGGAAGGAGGCGAAGAGGGAGAACCACCGCCCGCGGACGACGTGGACTGTGAAACCGAAGATATCAAAGCCCCGGCCGCCACTGCGGGCAGCGGAGGCTGTGGTGGTTGGGGCTTCACCCATTTTTTTAGTTTCTTAGATGAGAAGTTGCAAAAGATTAAGGCAAGAGAAGATAATATATAGACTTTCGGTATGGATTTTCTGTCTAAAAAATTATGTGTTCTTTTTAAATTTGTTTATAATTGATGAACAAAAATGTTTCCCATCCTCAATATTTTATTAAAATTATATTAAATACTTGTATGGATATCAGTCTCACGTATATAAGTTTTACACTCATGTAAATATTAAGTAAATTTTTTAGAAAATATTTTGTATTTTTAATATTAGTTATGGAGAATGTAAAAATCTTAAATACAAAAATCTCAGTTAATCAATTGATTGAAAAGATGTATTGGTCAGTACAGGAAGACACATATATCAACAATGATTGAGATTCTTATTTTTTAGAGACTCTCATAACTCCCTTTAGATCTCCACAATTGATGGTGTGGGTCTCACACATGCATGAATAGATCTCATAAATACATCAATGGTTAAGATCTAAAGAGAATTGTAGAGATTTTAAAAAAAAGATGTCTCATCCATTTTTCAAATATACATTGGGGTACTTACTAGTGGGCTGGTAAAAGGGTGGGGCAGGAGGTTTAATGAATATCTAAATTGGAGCATGGAAAGGCCGCTCCTCTAATTCCCTCCTTGAAATGATAACAGTAGAGAGAGATAACAAACTATAACAAGCATGAGGCAAGAATAAGTCAACACAAACGGCATGACTGAGGAGTTTGTGGTAACTCTGCTAATTTGCCATAAAAAACTATAACAAGCGTGAGGCAAGAATAAGTCTACACACACAGCATGACTGAGGAGTTTGTGGTAGTTAATTTGCCATAAATCTAGGAGAGTGAATTGGAAGATCTTTGGTTATTAGAATGGGTTTGGTTATGGTGTACAACTTACACCTTACACTTTATACCTTACACTTACACCTTTTGTGAAAAATTAAACCTTACACTTACACATTTTTTGAGGTTGCACACCATATGCAACTCACTTACACCTTACACCTTACATTTACACCTTACACTTACACCTTATACTTATACTTACACCTTACACTTACACTTTTTGTGTAAGTGACACATGGTGTGCACTTGCACACTTAAGAAAACTCCTATCAGTATTCCCAATTTCTTTCTGTGATTTATTTTGTTGGGCATGAATTTCTCCTCTCTTTCTCTCTCTCTCTCTCTCTCTCCACCTTTTATATGAATTTATTCACATGTGACACTTGTATTATGTGTAAAATACGATGAATTTTTTTGCCGAATCTGAAAAGTGCTTTCAAATTTATTGTTTCCGTAAATAATTCACTACTTAGAAAACACCCAAAAGGTATTTTTTGAAATTTTGAAAATTGTTTGGCGCAAAAACGAAGACATTGGTGTTTTAGAGCAACGCTATTTTGACTTTTCTCCACTCCTTTTGTCTGTGCTTTCACCGAATTTTTCAGTCTGTTTTATATACATAAAATAAATAAAGGCAACAAGAAGCAAGTTTCTGGAATCGCTCGGCTAAAGAAATATTTTATAAAGAGGAATCAGGGAATTCCATGTTTGCTTGAATACCAATACGTTACGCTACTTGAAACATGTCAATTGAACTGAATTGTTTCTATTTAAAATATTGATAGCCGTTTTTTATTTTATTTTATTTTTTGAGGGCGGAGGGAATCATCCCTGATCTGAATAGAATCATGTGGCTGCCGAAATAGACCCCACTTGGTGAAGGTATATGGTATATGTAATAATGGGGATATTATATAGCACTTGATTATTATTGTATATGTAATAATGAGATACCTTAAAATGGTCATGTGACGTGAGCAGCAAAGAAATGAATTATTGGTTGTGAGTATTTATAACAAGGAGTAGCAATCCGAATATTGTATTGTGTATAATATTTTATAATGATTTCATTTTGGGAAGGAAAAGAAGTAAGAAGCATGTTTTTTTTTTTTTTTCTTTTGGATAGAAAATTTATATATTTTTTAATTAATTACTGTAGAGATATATTTTTTGAGTACCGACACGTGAAAAGGTGATGCCGACGTATCAGTCGAGGTGCCACGTGTTCTGATCATTATGCCGAGGTGATCTCGGTGTTGTCGGGGTGACCTCCGAAGATATCGCAATCCGAGATGAGCAGATAGGGGACAAGAGTCCAAGAATGAAAAAAGACTTCAAGATGGATAATGATAGTATTTCTAGGGAGCCTATCCTTATCTCTTGTAGAGTCCAAAGTAAACACTAAATGGGAGTCCATAGAAGTCAGGCTTCTAGTGGGACTAGGATTGAGTAAAAACTATAAAAGGGAGGCACCCCATAGGTCTAAGGTACGCAATTTATGCTTTGAGCAGTGAATTTAGTACTTGATTATCTTTGAGATATACTGACTTGATCGTCGGAGTACCCCGAGTGGAAGAACCACTGCCGGAATCTTCACTTTTTGTTGCAAGTTAGTCAGGTGTCATCTATTCTGCTAGTTCTCTCCAACTGATCACTGAATTGGCAGTGTGATCAGAAAATTACTCATATAATTATATTTTGTATATTATTAACCCATTACAAGAAAATGTATGAAGAAAATCGTTATCGTAGTGAATGTGATCGTTAGTCGATTTCATCGCGAGACACCCCCACTATGCGGGCGAGAACATGGTAGTGGCCTGGTGCGGCAAACCCACTCAATAATTGTCACCACACAATTTTCTTATCTTCTTGTTAATATTTCTCTCTTTGATTTTATTTATTTATTTTTTTTCACAATTAAACATTTGGCTGCAATTTATAAATTCACTTATTTTTAAATTTTATTTTGTATAAATTACTGCTTCTTCTTTAACATTGAGTTAATTTTATATTTTATTTTTTTAGATCTTTTTAGGATAGACTTTCCTGAAAATTTATTTATTTATTTTCCTTTAAAAATCCACTTAAGACAGAAATGAGTCAACCTTTTAAGTTTTCTTCGAATAATTTTTATTTTTTTATTTTTTAGAGGACGAATGTAAATGATTATATTCAACAAAACACCTCACCATATTAGTTGTCAGCTCATGAACTGGTTTAATTACACATACGTATTATCAAACAAAAACTTGAGATACACATCTAACATGGTTAATAATGTGAGAATTAAAATAATTTTAATTCAAAAAGAAGAATACGTTCTGTCATGATGTTTAAGTCTTTAAATCCTTGAGTGATCAAATCTTGAATGTATAAAGAAGCCCACTTACTGAACACTTTTACAGAATCATATAGGAAAAGTGAAAGGAACAGAGTTTCAAACCTATTATATTCACAAAACAACGTCTCTATTTGATGGCTATCACAAGCATATATATAGATAGATTTGGACTCATATCCAAGTGTAACTCCTTATAACTTTCCACCATTAGAGAAGTTGTAAAGTCCCATAAAACCACCATATGGGATAGTGAACAGACATTAGTTATCCATTTGTCATTAAACCAATTAAATATATATAATAAATATATAGAAATATATAAATAAAACAAACATGTGGCATATGCGTCACTTTATGGATATTCTTACATTCTCCTACTTGGCACATATAACACACATTGTTGACTGTCGAGTAACTAACAAACTGATGATGGCCATTAAATAAAAATACCCAAACCTTAGAGGTATAATACACGAATCATGGCGGTTATACTCTATCAATTAAGTATTTCCTTCCATGTATTACATTGTATCACACTCTCAACTTTATGTGGTATCATTCTTTATGAATAACTTCTAATAAGTTATTCTTGGTCCAATGATCTCTATGGATTAATAGTCCTAATGGACTGCATAGCATCACAAATACTTTAGGTGCACAAAATGATGCTTTTCACTAATAATAATCAAAATGTCATGACAAAACAAAATAAAACAACAACTAAAAAATTATTGAGCTAACCAATCAGGCCCATACCCTCAACGTGTTTTGAAAACACCTTTACAGAAAGACCTTTGGTCATGGGATCTGCAATCATCATATCTGTACTAATATGCTCAATGCTGACTTCTTGCTTCTTAATACGATCTCGAATAGTAAGATACTTTATGTCAATATGCTTGCTTCGGCTACCACTTTTGTTGTTGTTAGAGAAGAAAACCGCAGCTGAATTATCACCGTAAACCTTTAATGGCCTAGAAATTGAATCCACAATTTGAAACCCTGTGATAAAATTCCTTAACCAAATAGCATGTGAGGTTGCTTCAAAGCAGGCTATAAACTCTGCTTCCATTGTTGACAATGCAATTATCGTCTCTTTGGCGCTCTTCCATGAAACAGCACCGCCTACTAGCAGATAGACATATCCTAAAGTGGATTTTCTGGAATCTTGACAACTCGCAAAATCCGAGTTTGAATATCCAACCACCTCAAGACAGTCAACATGCTTGTAAGTAAGCATGTAGTCCTTGGTTCCCTTTAAGTACCTCATGATTTTCTTTGCAGCCTTCCAATGTTCAATTCCTAGATTACTTTGGTATCTTCCAGGCATTCCAACTCAAATGCAATGTTAGGTCGTGTACAAACCAAAGTATGCATTAAACTGCCTACGGTAGATGCATAGGGAATGCTAACCATTTGTTCCTTTTCCAAGTCATTCTACGGACATTGACTTAAACTGAATTTGTCACTCTTTAAAAGGGGCGCTGCATTAGGAGTGCAATCACTCATCTTGAATTTTTCCAAAACTCTTTCAATGTAGGCTTTATGAGATAGTCCTAATGTCCTTTTGGACCTATCTCTGTGAATCTCTATGCCAATGACATAAGAAGATTCACCCATATCCTTCATTTCAAAATTTTGAGAAAGAAATTGTTTAGTATCATGCAACAATCCCAAATCATTAGATGCAAGTAAAATGTCATCCACATATAGAACCAAAAAAATGTATTTGCTCCCACTAACCTTAAGGTATATACAGTTGTCCACAACATTTTTCGTAAAACCATATGAAGTAATAACATTGTGGAACTTTAAATACTACTATCGGGAAGCTTGTTTTAGTCCATATATGGATTTCTTGAGCTTGCAAACTAAGTGACTATCTTTATCAGAACAAAAACCTTTAGGTTAGTTCATGTATACTTCTTCCTCAAGATCTCCAATGAAAAATGCCGTTTTCACATCTATTTGATGTAGCTCTAAATCAAAATGAGCTACTAATGCCATGATAATTCAAAACGAATCCTTTTTACAAACCAGAGAAAATGTATTATGATAATCGATGCCTTTTCTTTGAGTGAAACCTTTAGCTATGAGTCTAGCTTAATATCGTTTAATATTGCCATTTGAGTTTTTCTTGGTCTTATAGACCCTTTTATAGCCAACCGCTTTAACTCCTTTAGACAACTCGACAATTTCCTAAACTTGATTCTTAGCCATAGATTCCAACTCTTCTTTCATGGCATCATACCATAATTTAGAATCATCCCTATTTATGGCATTAGAAAATGAAATAAGATCATCTTTAGGTCTGATTTCAAAATCAGACTCCATTGAGTATACAAAATAATCACCAGAAATTGTTGACTTTCTAGCTCGTGAGGATCTCCTTAATTCTGTAGTTTCAATTGGGACTTGAGCTACAGGCTCTATGTTGATTTGTTCCTCTTGTAGTGAAAGTTCTTGAATTTGTTGATTTTCAAGAATATCGAGTTGATTATCTTGAAGGACAACCAATTTACCTATATTCATGGGTGTTGTATCCGGATTCCGTGATTCCTTCCACTCTATCTTTCGAGGGTAACTCCCACTAGGGTCAACTTCCTCAATAAACTTAGCATTTCTACCTTCAACAATTCTAAGTGAATTTGAAGGATAATAAAATCTGTAACCCTTAGAGTTTTCTGCATAGCCTATGAAAAAACCACTAATTGTTCTGGGGTCTAATTTCTTTAAATGTGGGTTATACACCCTCACTTCAATTGGACAACCTCAAACATGTAAGTGACTTAAACTTGGCTTCCATTATTTCCATAACTCAAACCGTGTTTTGGGAACAACCTTGGATGGAACCCTTTTTAAGACATACACAGCAGTTTTCAAAGTTTCACTCCATAAATTTATAGACACATTAGAATAACTAAGCATGCTCCTTACCATGTCCATAAGTGTTCGGTTCCTTCTTTCAGCAATACCATTTTGTTGTGGTGTGCCAAGCATTGAATATTGTGCAATAATGCCTTCTTCCTTAAGGAACTTAGCAAATGGACTTGGTAATTGTCCCAATTCTATGTATCTCCCATAATATTCTCCACCCTTGTCTGACCTCACAATTTTAATTTTCTTTTTTGTTTGTGTCTCTACCTCTGCTTTATAAACTTTAAAGGCATCAAGTGCCTTGGCCTTATCAAACAAGAGGTAGAGATACATATATCATGTGAAGTCATCAATAAATAAGATAAAATATTTCTAACCATTCAGACAAGGTAGAGTAAATGGTCCACAAATATCAGTGTGTATGATTCCAAGAATTTCCTCACTCCTTTGGGCACCTTTACTGGTCTTGTTGGTCTGCTTTCCCTTTATGCAGTCCACACAAATACCAAAGTTGGTAAAATCAAGAGTCGAAAGGACTGCATCATTAACCAACTTCTTTATTCTCTCAATGAAGATATTTTCCAATCTCTTATGCCAAAGAATAGAGAAGGACTCATCAACAATATTACGCTTAATGCTAATATCACTATGCAAGGTTAAAAGATTTTGTTCAAAAATAGGATCTAGATTTAATTTGTACAAACTAGTAATTAAAGTACCAAATCCTACAGCAACAGAGTCTTTAGCCAAACTAAAATTTGCACCAACAAACTGAAATTCACATTCAAACGGTACTAGTTTAGAAACAGAAATTAATTTTTTAGAAAAAGATGGAATATAAAAAGTGTTTTCAAGATCCAGAACAAATCCATTCTTTAAAACAAGTCTAAAAGTTCCAACAACTTCGACGTGTGAACGCATCCCATTGCCCGAATAGATGCCTTGTTCACTTCCCGTCGGTTTCCTTAAGCTGAGGAAGCCTTGCATGGTATTAGCAATGTGAATTGTAGAACCCGAATCAATCCACCAATCATATTGATGAGTATTAATAAAATTAGATTCATAATACACAAGAGATATGAGATTACTTTTCTTCTCAATCTCTGAGGATTTAAGATGAGCTGCAATGTCCCTCATTTCCATAATGTGCTCACGCATACTCCCAGAATTGTTATGCTTCATTCCTAATAGTTTGTTCATTAGGGTGCTTGCCAATGCTTTGTTAGAACTAACAAATTGTTCTTCAATAGCCCTCATGTTGTTCTTGACCTTATCAGATAGTGGGATTGAGCCCCTAATGCTCTGGTTGATATGTAACTTTATGAGCATTAAGCTTAAGCGATTAGATCGCTCCCACTTATCATAAAAACTCTTTTCTGCAGCGGAACTCTCGTCTATGGGTTTAGGAGGTTCATCCACATGGAGTGCTAGATCGAGGTCCATGCACCCTAATGTTAGAAGGATTTTGTCCTTCCAATTCGAAAAATTATCACCGTTCAAGAATGGAATACAAGAAGACTCATTAGACAGTACAAAGGTAGAAATCACTGCAATTACCAAGAACATTATTAATGCTTTGAAACAATAGCTATAGTCTGAATCAACCAATGTCAAATTCAGTAACAAATCTAAATGTTCCTGTGAGTAGAGATCACTAAACTGTATTAGATTTGCTATTACTTTATAATAAGACTAATGGGTTCCGAAATATGTAAGGAAAAGAAAACTCATACCCGTGAGTTTAGAGTGTTCAATCCCTTTAATACCCAATCCATTATCTTATTCCAATTAAATTTCATAAATAATTACTTTCCTGTGGGACCAAGAAATTATTTATAAAACATAACTGCAATGTAAAAATGCCAAATTAATTTTTAACTTTATGTGATCAAAATACTGAGGATCACATCTTTATGTCTTAAGATGCTGTGGCTACTCTTAAAACATAATAAATCTTTTTAAATATGACATAATTTATTAATGTGAGAAAATCCTTACAGTCACAACAAATACATTATCTTTCAATGCACATAATGTATAATATATACAATCAGAGTAATATCACATGAAAAATTCCAAGACCAAACACATGTAATTCAACTTTATACTAGATTTTGCTTAAAAATTGGACCAAAATAAATTTCATAAACCCAACACATTGTGTATTCATACTCTTATTTCACATGAATTTTCAATGCATAAATAACTACCTTAATGCATGTAATATAATATTACATTATTTTAGATAACATGCCAATGAATCTCAAAAGTTATAAAAACTAAAAGAACATGTTATAATTCACTGTATGAGATTCAATTGAATTTGCTTACTATTTAAACATGCAACGATAATAAACAAAACATCCTTAACAGTATGTTAAAATTTTCTTTATGAAAATTCTAGAAATAAATTCAAGTCTTTTATACCTTTTTAAAATAAACCAAATAAATCTAAATAAAAGTATGAGAATTTCTAGATTTTATACAGAATCAGATTAAATATTTTGCTCTTTAATGTGTGTGTCAAAAATAATAGTTAATGACACACAACAAGTCTCCTAAATAAAATAGATTCAGAGTAGGAGAAAATTCTAAATAAATGTAAATACCACTAGCACAAATCACGATCGACTCTACTATTGCAACAGTGCTATCTTTTTCTTTAATAGTGATATTCAAAAATTATGCAATATAAATTACTCAATATGATTCTACAATGATTCTGAATTGTTAAATTTTATGGTGTGAATTAATATACAAATATCACATGTATAGAATAGGCTTGATTCGATTCACGAAATTAAAAATAGTTTGATGTAAGAATTTGAAATAAAAACTAAACAACATAATAGAAGGTTGGCTCTGATACCAATTGTGAGAATTAAAATAATTTTAATTCAGAAAGAAGAATATCTCCTGCCATGGTGTTTAAGTCTTTGAATCCTTGAGTGATCAAATCTTGAATGTATAAAGAAGCCTACTCACAGAACACTTTTTACAGAACCATATGGGAAAAGTGAAAGGGACAGAGTTTCAAGCCTATTCTATTCACAAAACAACGTCTGTGTTTGATGGTTATCACAGGCATATACATAGATAGGCTTGTACCCATATCCAAGTGTAACTCGTTATAACTTTCCACCATCAGAGAAGTTGTAAAGTTTCATAAAACCACCATATGGGATAGTGAACAGACATTAATTATCCATTAGTCATTAAAATAATTAATTAGTCATTAAATTAATTAAATATAATAAATAAATAAATAAATAAATAAATAAAACAAACATATGACATATGGGTCCCTTTATGAATACTCTTACAAATAATAGTTGCAACATTCCAATCCACTGCATCACGCTGATGTTGCAGTAACTGGACCAAATCTTGGCAGTCGTTCTGACCACCACATGTTGCAAACCATCCCGAGCTGCCCACTGCAAGGCCCGAAGACATGCCATTGCCTCCACTCCTAAAGGAGAAGAGATAATGGTCTAGTCTCTGCCGCTTGAGCCCTCCGCTGACCTCCATTGGCCAAACAGATCCATGCCATACCAGCTTTATGCGCATCCGCTTTCGATGCTCCATCAATCACCAAGAACCAAGGTTGCGCACATTGGTCTTGAACGCATCCATACTGCAAGATACATTAGAAACATGTCCAACTGTGTGTGCATTTGAACATGGCCCAGAAAAATTCAAAACAGAAATATACAAATCGTTAGCCATTCCTAATGCCCTATCAATGCTGATACAATCATGATGAAAGACAAAGCTATGCCGCTGCAACCAAATTGCCCACAACACAGCCACGCTTTGTTTGACAAAATGCTCGTCCTTAACTTGTGAGATCCAAGAATGAAACCCCTCCTTCGTACCTCCCAAAGAACTGGTAATATTCTGTGTAAACATTTCCACAAAATCAGAGCCCACTCTGGAGGTATCTTGAGCTGCCACACCTTTTTCCAGACCTCACCTTCCTGCTCTTGTCCGCTAATGTATGGATAGTATCTCCATAAAGCTTGCTTATATCCAGATTTGCCTGAATATTCTACATTCTTGCTTTTTTCAATTTTTATTTTTTATTTTAGGATTCTCTAGTCTAGAGTGACTTAAAGGTGAAAAATAAAAGAATTGACTTAAATTTGAAAACAGTTTAATAAAAACAAATATAAATAAAAAAAATCCAATTTTGAACCCCAATGATGTGTTTGGATTATAGATTTAACTACGGATTTGAAAAAAAAAAAAAAGAAAAGAAAAAAAGAGAAAAAATATGGGTGAAATATAGATAAAATTTTATTATATCTCACTTACATTTCATACATATTTCATTTTCTCAAATTTATAAATACAGCCCAACTAAAAACAGCACATTCTTACCAGAAATTTTAAGTTTAAGATAAATTACAAATACACTCCTTGAGATTTAATTAAAATATATATACAAAAAATAGACATAATTTTAAAAATTCAGTAAAATTGGAAATATGCCAAATAAAAAATAACTCTCAAATAAAAACTCACGGGCTTGAGGTGGTGGCAACATTTTCTGCACTGCGATAAATGTGAAACCAAATCTGCCGGAAAAAGATGAGAATAAATAATGCTACACCATGTACTAGTACACAAAAGTCATAAACCTTCTAACTTATGGATAACAATAAATAATGCTATAAAATATCACAAAAAGACAGCCCACTTGGACCAGACAAAAGTTGATATACCATTACTGGCCGACTCAGGACATCAAGGTAGAGGCAACTTATTAATTATAATTTTTTATTTTAAAAAAAAAAGTTATAATTAATATTAAGATAATAATAATTTTATGAGTTAAATTTAAGTTTAAAAAATTAAAAATTATTATTAATAAGAACAAATCAAAATTTTATAATAGTGTGTATTAACTTGGTGCTGAATGTTGATGTAAGTTTGTAATTTTAATATAAAAAATTATGGATCAAAATTTCTAATTTTAGAAAATAAAAACACATCATTTATAGTACAAATTATTATAAAATCAATTTAATTTTTATTTGACAGAAAATATAAAAGAGATGATATTGCTTAAATATGATGTGTTTTGAATGGAAATTATCAAATATTCTTAGAATACCATATGACGTTGCCTATGTGATATTCAAAGTATGAGAAATCACAAATCACAATAAATAGTTTGTCAACTACCTGAAAATAATGAATTAATTATATTCAATCCATAAGATTTCTCACTATATATTATTGACTTAAATTATTACATAAATAATACTATATAGTATTTTTAAAATATCAAATAACTACTTATTTTGAATAGTATAATAAATTTTTAGTTAAAAAATACGTTAAGAAGATCATAACCCTCCCGACCTTCTTTGACTCCGCCCCAGTATACCATGTACTAGTATGGACTCAGATATAAGTAACCACGGGGTTGTCTACGAATTGAACTTTTTTGAAACTTAAATATCAAAATGTTGAGATCTGTATCCAAAGTAAATGTTGACTATGAATACGGCTGGAAAACCACGTACTAGTATGGACTCAGATATAAGTAACCCCGGGCCTTGTCTACGAATTGAACTTTTTTGAAACTTAAATATTAAAATGTTGAGATATGTATCCAAAGTTAATGTTGACTATGAATACGGCTGAAAACATGTTGGGAACACGTTTTTTTTAGAAAAATATTTGGAAGCTCTACAATATGAATCTTAAAGGAGTTTTAGGAGTGAGTCCAATTTATTAATATGATGTTTTGATTTTAATTTCTTTTTTTGACAATATTAAAATAAAGTTGCTCAACTCATAACCCATCATATTTTCACTAGAGATACACAAATCAATCAATAAATTAAAAATCTGTAGTGTTACTTTAATTTAATATGAAAAGTATTTATATATTTGTATACTTTTTAACAAATATATATATATATATATAAGAAAATCTTAAAATAAAATAGTGGATTTGGTACTGATGTAGGTCAAAAGGTACCACATTTAGATCACTTAAGTTTCATTTATAATCTTTGAATTATGGTTATTTGGCAAAGATGACGTGTTTTGTGTACTTGTACAGATTTGACAATTTACACGCAATTTTAGGTAAAAAGTAGCACAAAAATAGATCCTTTGCTCAAGCAATGAAAATTCTCGGCCTGCCATCCTATTGCTCATACATCCAGACTTTACTGCATGTACGTCCAATCATCACTCGAGCGGTCAATATGGGAGCTCGAGCGGCCAACCTAGGGAAACGTGCACAAAATTTTGACTTCGTCTAGCTGAGAATAAAAGATTAAAAACAAAAAGGTTGGAAGAGGGTTTGGAAATTTTCCAAAGGAAAGGAGGGGCTAGGGTTTGAAAAAAAGGGTTTCAAGCTTAAAAAATATCTCTCATGGTGGTTTTCTCTTCCTCTATCTCTTCCCACTTCTATATGAATGACAAGTTCTTCTCTTTCTAGGGTTTTGATGAAACCCTAGCCAAGCAAATAGGGTTTTCTCTTTGATTTTTAATTATGTAACGGTTTGAACGATTTGTATGTATGCTTTAAGAAGTTTTAAATATATATTTTCATTATTCTCTTTAAGTATTCTACTCTCTGTGATTGTTAAATACTTTTTATGCAATGGTTTTCTATTCTTTCGTATTCAAGGTATAAGATGAGCCATACTACATGGGACGAGTCGTCTTGCTGCCCTAGTTTAGAGCGAATGACTTGTGCTGCTTGAGATGGTTTGTACCTGTACATTGGACGCGTTAATCTTCTTGATTGATGCTTCAAACTTGTAGTTATGATGCATTAGGTGGTTTGAACCATAACACAATTAATTTTCAATTTGAAACTTTATTTATGTAACTAGTTGTAAATTCATTACCTTAGGATTTTCACAAACATCGCATCTAGGACTTCATTTTTCATTGCTAGTTTAATTTCTTAGTTTATTTTAATGATTATTAGTCTATGAACAATCACTCTTGTTATCAAAAATTAATTTAGGAATTTAATAATTAAATTAGTTTAATTTCGCATTTGTTCTTGTGGATCAATGGATGGACTTACCGTTATTCTAAGGAATTTTGATATAGTATAGTGTTTGTTTTTAGTGTATAAAACGACCCATCAATTTTGGCGCTGTTATCGGGGACTTTTGGCAAAATTAATTAATTTAAAGTTATATTCTTATTTTAATTTTTAGTTTATGATTTTATGTTGTTGTGTTGCTAAGTGCATAGAGTTTTTGCGAGTGGAGCTATCACTGAAGAGCAAGTAGAGCGCAACCGAGCTTTGTAAAAAAAAAAAAAAAAACCGTAGCACTAAAGTGCTAAAAGCAAATACTTGCAAGCAAAGCCCCAAAGTACTAAAAAGAGAGAGCTCAAGTGGAGATTGGAGACAACAGTTTGCACGTCAAGCACCTGCAAGATGAGTAAAGCGTTTTTGGTAAACCGTTGTGAGTATTTTCTTCTTTGGTATATTGTTTTTGTAACTTAGCACATAAGAGTCGGAACTTAGTGTGTGTGTGTGAGTGGTATGTGCACGGGGCATCGTTCTTGCCGCCCTGAACTGTGGAGTTTGGACCTTGAATTAAAAAGGACTCATAGAAACCTTAGAGCTACTTCATGTGTTCCTAGGCTTGAATATTCATACCCATTCTTAGAACCATGAACAGAATCCTCTCCCAAATGGGCCTAACCGGACCCTTAAGGATTACTTTACACCCGCTGCATATACGTCACTATTATGCATTTAGTTACCAGATACCACCGCTGCTCATTATGAGATAAAGTCTAGTACCATCTAAATACTTCCATCATTCCATGGACTTGCTCATGATAACCCTTATAAACATCTGCACGAATTTTTGAAAATTCGCTCTATAGTGAAGATCTAGAATTTCACCAATGAGGCCTTAATGTTGAGACTGTTTCCATTTTCACTGAATGACAAAACCAAACACTGGCTAAACTCCTTACTTGCTAATTCTATCAAAATATGGGACCAATTACAGTAGAAATTTTTGGCGAAGTACTTTTCCATTGGTAAGATAAACCAACTTAGGTGAGCCATCACCAATTTTGTTCAAATTGATGGTGAGCAATTTCATGAAACATGAGAGTGACTTCATGACCTTCTCCTACAATGTCCCCATCATCAAGTGCCTAGTTGGCAACTTGCCTAGACTTTTTACTATGACATAATTGAGTCTCACAACCAAATGGTGGATTTATCTTGTAGTGGGACATGGCATGGTAATTATTTGAAGACCTAAGTGATAATTTCCTTCACCATGCCTCCGCAGCTCGACAAGTTCAACAACCTGTTGTTGGTGCCCCGAAAAGAGAGGGTATTTATGAGGTTGGGCACAATCTCAAGTTAGCCCAACAAGTAGAGGCATTGTCCCGCAAAATAGACCAATTGTTTAGCCTTTGGACATCCCTCTACATAGCAAGTGCAACCTCAATTTAATAAGGCGTGTTATTTATGCTAGCCCTGCTCATGATTTGAGTGAGTGCCTTTCGGTATCACAATTTTCAGAGTTAGTCCAAGAGCATGTGAATGTGGCTCAAGGATTCTCCAGATCGGCTAATGACCCATATTCTAATGTATACAACCCGAGATAAAGAAATCACCCTAATTTTTTATGGAGACCTTTTTCACAAGGCACTTCTTTTAATAATTTTGCTAATCAATCTTCATATCGCCCACCACAACCTTATCGACAACTACAACCGCACTTGTTCCTCAAGGCAACTCGACCTTCGAGACTCAAGTGTATGAAGTTTTTTCAAAGCTTAAGGGGTTAACACCAATAGTTCACTCCTACACTCACTTTATTGCCAAGCTAGAGATCCAATTAGGTTAAATGGCTAATAACATGAATAGAACAGAGGAAGAAAAATTATCGAGTCAGACTGTGGCCAACCCTAAGGGTTAATATGGGGTAAAAGGGTTGAGTGGGAATGGAAAGTACCATGAACAGGTATAGGCAGTTATTACTTTAAGAGTAGGAGGAAGTTAGAGCCTCAGCCAATTACGTCTGATGCAACTAGAGCTATAAAGGGTGACAATGGTAGTAAACCCAATGGAAGGAAGGGATGACTTGGTCCCTAGTACTTCACATGAGCCTAAGGCACCATACATGCCTAAAGCACCCTTTCCCCAATGCTTTGATACACCATACCTTTTTAATAAGAAAGCGGAATCCATGGAAGCAATGATGGAGGTTTTTAAACAAGTGAAAATTGACTTCCCCCTGTTGGAGGCGATTAAACAAATACCCTCCTATGCTAAAATTTTGAAGGACCTATGTACCCAAAAGCTTAAATATATGACATATGTGTCCTAAAAGGTTGTACTCATGGAGCAAGTAAGCTTCAACCATTGCATGCATTATAGGGGACCATTTTATTGACACTACAGGAAATCGCACTTTTGCCAACTAAAAATTTAGTCGGCAAAAGTTATCCGCAACTAATTTTTTTGGTTGCCACTTTGGTCCCCAATTGAGGATCGGGAAAAGTAATTAGTGACCAAAAAAAAAATTTAGTTAGGAAAAAGTTCTATTTTCAAACTAAATTTTTTATCACTAAATATATAATTACCGCGACTAATCCATTTTGTAGCTAAAACACTTTAGTTGCCAAAAGTGATATTTTCCCGACTAAATATGTTAGTCATCAATTGCCACACTTCCCGACCAAAAATATTAGTCGTCAAAAGTAATGTTTGCATGACTAAAACTTTAGTCAGCAATACCTAACACTTTGGTTTCCAAAGCTAATAATTTTACCGAGTAATTATTTAGTCGCCAAATGTACCCTTTCACCTATCAACATTTTGATCACCTAATGTGAATAGTGAAACACTGACTATTCAATTGGTCGCCAAAAGAGGAAAAACCAAACCAAATTTTGATTGTCAATTCAATTCTTTTTTTTTTTTTTTTATCAAAATAGAAATAAAATATAAAAAGAATTCCATTTGACCTATATGATATATAATAATCCATCCAAACCATTCAATTTAACTTATAATTTGCAAGAATCATTCAAACTAACAAAATCGACTAAATCATGAACATTCAACAAAATACATAGATCAGCTAATACTTAACCTGTTTAATTAAATTCATCAACCATTATAAGTTTTCATCCATAAGTAATTCCAAACTATATAATCGTCTAATTAAAAAGGTCATGTAATCTATATAATCATCCAATTCACATCCATCTAGTATGAAAATTTAAAACATAACAAGTAGTTGTTATTATGTTTTAAATTTTTATCCATATGCATCTATCCAAAAATATAACTAGTAGACTACCCAAATATTTTCCATACACATCTATCCAAAAATATATAATCCTTCAAAAAAATGTAACAAGTGCCAATGTAACAAGTGCCAACTAGTCTTGTACAATTCAGCTTCGTACACGAGTTCATCTATCTGTACAAAAGAAAAACAAAAATAATGTAAGGTAATTTCTTTTATGAAAATATTTGCATATCACTCAAATTGTGAAATTGGAAAAAAAAAATTGAAAAATGTCCATGGAAAATAAAGAAAACATGAACAAATTAAAGCACTATCATTATCATTTTGTAAATAAAACAACATTTATATGTATACATCCAATCAACATTAAAATTCTATCAATATCAATGCACCACCTGCTCTTACAAGTTTGTTTAATCTAAAGACAAGATGACCATTATGATATTGGGGCTGTTTGGGGGTTGTTTTCAATTTTCACCCCCAAATGGCCCGTTTTTCCCTTTTTCTCATATTTTTTGGGTCTAAATCTCTAACCGTGCGTCCCATCAACATGCCGCTTGCTCTCACACGTTTGTCTAATCTAGGTCGAGGTGACCGTTATGATCTTGGGGCTGTTTAAAGGCTGTTTCCAATTTTTGCCCCCAAACGACCCATTTTTGCCTTTTTTTGTCACATTTTTTTTTTGTCTAAATCTCTAATCATGTATCCTATCGACGCGCCATTTGCTCTCACAAGTTTGTTTAAAAGAAAGTGAAAAAGATAGCTTACACCATCACTGTGTGTGTCAATTTTTGACCACACTACCAAACAGTTACTCAGCTGGAGAGCACTGGTAGAATAGATTAAGCCCGAACTACCTGCAATAGAAAGAAGAGACTCCGATATCTTCGGTGAAACCTCGGCCTAACTGAGATCACCTCGGCGTCATGACCAGGACACGTGGCACCTCGGCTGACACTTCGACGTCACCTTGGCCACGTGTTTGGCACTCAGAAAATATGTCCCACAATTGCCTCCTAGGTTCTATTACCTCGGCATCCTGAGGTGATGGAACCTATATCATTCCTTCATTTAATCATGACCCCGGTTTAACTTTAGCTTGTAAATTTTTCCTAAAATTTCAACAAGTGTTAAATATGACATCGGTTTAACTTTAACTTATAAATTTTTAAAATTTCAACAAGTGTTAAACATAATCTCGGTTTAACTTCAACTTGTAAATTTTTAAAATTTCAACAAGTATTAAACATGACATCGGTTTAACTTCAACTTGTAAATTTTTCTCAAATTTCAACAAGTGTTAAACATGACATCGGTTTAACTTAAAATTTCAACAAGTGTTAAACCATCTTCCGACCACACTGTCAATCAAGTACTCAGCTAGAGAATACTGGCAGAATAGATTAAGCTCGAACGACCTGTCACAAAAAGAAGAGATTCCTGCGGTGGCTCGTCCACCCGGGGGCACTCCGACGATCAAGTTAGTTATCTCTCACAGATAGCAAAAGTGTTTCACTCACTATTCAGAACATAAAAAGCATACCTTAGACCCATGGGGTGCCTCTCTTTTATAGCTAACACAAACCTAGTCCCAATAAAAGCCTAGCTCCATTGGACTTAGGATTATTGCTAATCTTGGACTCCCAATAAAAGCAAAATAGAACAGATTATTAGTATCTAAAAGGCGAGCAGAAAAACCGAACAGAAAGTTCAAGAAAAGATGTTGAATTTACCAGCACAATCGATTCTGCCGCTGATCGGAGGACCTTGAGGTCGGTCAGCTCTTCATGCTTCTTCATGTCACCGGGCAGGATCAATCCCCTGGTCAAGTTGAAACCGAGCGAGATGTCCTTGTCCTCGGCGACGGAATCGGAAGCGGAGACTGGTCGGCCCTTGTAGACGAACTCTGGCGCCCAGACCGGGGGGGTAGCAGGACCCTTGCCCTTGGATTTTCGGGCAACAAGTTGCTCGGTCTGGTCGCCGAGTTCGGTAGTGGCGACCTCGTCTTCATCCACAAGGCCTTGCTCGGCCGTCTCCCTCCTTTGTTTCTTCTTTGGCCGGCCACCGTTATGCCGCTGCATGGCGAGCACCGCCTCTTTTTGTCCGGCGATGGAAGACGTTCCCCGGTTACATTTCTTGTTCTTGACTCGTCTTCGTCCCCGGTGATCATGGACTTAATGGCTCGGATCTTGGCCATTTCTTGCTCGGCGGTAGTTGGGATGAGTCTGACCGGCGGTAAAGTTGGATCTGGTTCGGGGGTTGGCTCGCGCAGGAAGTCGGTGACCCTGCCTTTGCGCGGTGCTTGGTAGTTGTACGTTTGCTTGAAACCGAGCAAGTCTGGCGATTCCCTCTCTTCTGCAGGTATGCGCAGCAACACTCTGATTGCCTCTTGGTTTGGTCGGTTGTAACGCGCGGCCAAATTCTTATCTACAAAGAGTCAAGTGTTAGACCGGTGCAATGAAGAGCAATTAAGAGAAGAAAGATAATGGTACGGTCAGCCGGACTCCTTACCAGCTCTACTGAAGTGTTTCCTAATTTGCCAGCCCGGTATGGGTGCCTCTAGGTCTTCATAGCGACGGACACCCACAAAAGTCATCATCATTGGACTCTTTGTCCGGTTGCCTTCGGCGAGTTTTGCTCGGCCCTTCTTTACTTTAAGGTAGTAGCAAAACCCACCCTTATTTGAACCGAGGTCAGACAGGAAAAATCATGAGGCCGAGATTGAGACCGTGTTTTCGGCTCATTTCCGACGCCGTTTATTATTTTGTATGTATTATTTGAGACCTGGGTCGGGCAAAGCTTTGTCTGCCTCAAAAACTCGCAGATCAAAGGTTGCACGGGGAAGCGCAGCCCTCCTTCAACAATTGATACGACCGTGAAGGGGCACCGGTCTAAGTCCCCCCACGGCGTATCTCTCTTCTTGCCGAGCTCTAAGACTACGTCTTCAGGGATATGGAATTCTTCACGAAACTCCGCCATTGCCCCGGGCGAGCTAACCCTAAAGCGGTATTTGCCCATTATCTCGGTTATATTCGCTAGAGCGGTCAAAAATGTTGGTGTGATTGCTCGGTCTTTGAGCTCCACCAATAACGCTGAAGGGATTGGTCGGTCCTATTTGTTCTGCATGATGAAAAAAGGGCAGGGGTTAGCACGGCATATATTGCGCGGCTTCTATTGGAAATAGCTCAGAGAGGTTCCAAGGGTTTGGCCGGCCCTCCATCTATCATGCCCATCAGATGGCCGATTTAATTTTCCCTTTTTTGGTGCTGATTTCTATTCGGTCTAGGAGTTTTGGTCGGTTGGGTTCTAATGGAGGTTTTTGCTCGGTCAAGCCCAGACCAAGGTATTGGCTTATGACACCAGGCCTTTAGCCCGGTTAAATCCTCTACCGATCCAAGGTGTATAGCTTGCCAGGCCTCGGTGCAATGCCACAAACAAATTTTTTGCTCGTTATTCGCTTAATTGAGGATCTAAATGAGCGCTTTGCTCGGTTTGGCCCAGTATTCAACGCGTTCTTCCAGTTCTTCCTAAGTTCTTGGTTCATTGTCCATCTTAGGGGAAAACAGGGGGCACGAGAGCCTCTGTCTCCCCACAGGTTCCAGTTATTCTAGGGCGTGGCCCTAATGGTCTAAAGGGTGGGGGCACAACTAAAGTTCCAACATCCCCAAACAAAAAACTCGAAGAACACGGTGGTATAAAAATGAAGAATGAATACAAAAACGTGAAAAACGGAAGTTGAAAATGCAATGGGGAAAGAAAGACTTACCAGAAAACAATGGTGGACCACGAGTGCTTGACTGCAACGACTGAAATGAACACGGGGGCAGGAAAGGGCAACAACAGCAATGGCAGAGAAGAACTAGGGTTTTGGGTGTTTGGAGAGCAAAGAGGAAATGTGAAGGGGTTAAACCCTTCGATTAGGGTTTATTGGAAGGGGGGAAACCCCAAACGGCGCAGCCGTTTGAAATCCTGCGCGTGCAGGCCAGCTGGACGCACGACCCAATAAGGTGACGGCACGTGGCGTTGAGAATGCGGCTGCAGTACGACCGTACGACCGTTGATGTGACTGCGGATGTGACGACCGGACAATTGCAACAGCTCGGCGATTGATGTGTCGTTGATTAAGACAACTCGGCGACTGATGGTCCCTGGTTGAGATAGCTCGGCAGGGGTGTTTCCGATTTGGCTGTCGCTCGGCGACAAAAACTTCCCCAGTTAAGCTCGGCTTAGCAGGATCGCGACCAAACCTTTGCTCGGACAAGGTAAACCCAATCACGGTAGCTCGGATGGGTTTAAGGGGCAATTGAGAGGGGAGATTTCCATCTCATGGAACGGCCGAGCAAAAGTGACGTTCGGCGTTACAGACTACGTGGCGCCGAGCAATATGGGAGATTGCTACGATCGAGTGGTCGGTATTGATCGGTTGACGATTTCAGCCGGTGACCTCCTGAGGGCCGAGCTGGAGGCCGCCCGCGTAGGCGTGGATCGCGGTGGAAATAGCAGCCGAGCTGAAGGATTGACCGGGCTACGCCGAGGATGCACTGCCGCAGATGCCACTAGCCGGCCAAATGCGCTGGCGCTTGCGCGTGACCGAGATTGGAGATGAAACGGTTGGAGGCCGGCATGCCTCACAACCGGTCAATCGCGATGAACCGGTCGAGGGTAGCTCGGCGTTTGCTATTAAGTTCTCTCCTGGTTCCAAGTCGCAAGCCGGCGATATGTAGCACGGTTGTGTGATGGCAATTGTCCCCAAGTGTTTGGCCGGTCATGGTACCTCGGTCAAGGGTGCCACCTGGGCCAATGGTGTGAAGGGAAGGACATCCGCTCCACGAACGCCTCAATACCGTTAGGCAGTTCTGCATGTACTGGAAGGAGGACAGAACCTTTACACGTGTAAGGGGGTGAGGCGAAGATCGCCACCGCCCCGGGAAGGACAGAGGTAGTGCAAGACAATCTCGTGAGCCGCGGGCAACTGGATATAGAGGGGGGAAGGCGAACGTTTCTGGTATGCGAATTCACTCTCACAAATTCTCTCTCTTCCCATTATCTTCTTGCTCACCGAATCGACTTGAGCCGGAGGGTTTTTCCCAAGACATCACCGCCGGGCAGCTCACCATTCTTGTGTTGCAGAGATAGACACCGTTACCGGAAGCTCGACGTTCAAGGTGTACGGAGAGTCGTGGATATTTCGCCCCCGTACATGTGGGTATCCAAGTGACTCCCCAATCTGTCCTAAATTGTCCACAGCGGTAAGACTCGAACCCAGACCGCAAAATGTTGCAAGAAACAGAATCAGCATGTCAGTGCTTAAAAGTGCTTGTAAGATTGTGTAGTCCTCTCCTCTTTCCGGCTTATTAAAAAAGGTCTCTGCAAAGCAAGAAGAAGAAGAAGTCTTTTTCTCTTCTGGCTTTACTGTCGGTTCTTCTGAGTGTTTTGGCTCTGCAATTGATTGAATCTGGGTTGATATTGAAGTGGGATTTTTGCCTTGGGCTTTCCAAAGAACAAGCTCTTCTCTAATCGCGATAAAAAGAGGAACAAAGAGTAAAGCACAAACAACAGCAACACTACCCGCATAAGCAGCTTGTGGAAAAGTCACCAGTTTCTGACATATAGTCATGACCATTAAAAACAGAGCTAGCGCAATCGAAACATAGAGAAAATGGTAGAAGATTGTGAGTTCATTGGGCTGCCTGACAACCTTCAAATTCCGAATTGTATACACAAACACCACCGATATTGCGGCGGGAAGCCAAGCGATGAGGAGGATGAGAGACTTGGAGTCATTTCCATAGATGGCTAAGTAAATTTGAGTCATGATAGCTCCACTTAGCCCTGTAAAGCCCTTCAAGAGTCCCAGCATTATGCCCCGGCTCTCCGGGAAGTTCCTGACGGAGGTGACCAGAGCTCCGGTATTGGCAAAGTTCTGGGAATTATTCCGCTGCAGATGTAAAGACACATCTGCCAGACTTTTGGCTTGCCGATTTTTCCGGTGACGGCCAGCCATATCATGAGGTAGCCAGTGAAATTCATCGCCGAGCCAACTAAGAGGACGAACCATGTCGGAGTTACCTCGGCGATGAGGCCGGAGAGGACACCAACATTGGCGCCGAGGTCTTTGAAGAAACCTAGGAGGTTGAGGGTGGTTTGGTCGTATCCGAGGGAGGATTTTATGTCTTTGGAGTAAACTCCGAAAAGGTATGTTGCACCGGCTCCGGCCATGATGAGGAAGGAGGCGAAGAGGGAGAACCACCGCCCGCGGACGACGTGGACTGTGAAACCGAAGATATCAAAGCCCCGGCTGCCACCGCGGGCAGCGGAGGCTGTGGTGGTTGGGGCTTCACCCATTTTTTTAGTTTCTTAGATGAGAAGTTGCAAAAGATTAAGGCAAGAGAAGATAATATATAGACTTTCGGTAAGGATTTTCTGTCTAAAAAATTATGTGTTCTTTTTAAATTTGTTTATAATTGATGAACAAAAATGTTTCCCATCCTAAATATTTTATTAAAATTATATTAAATACTTGTATGGATGTAGTCTCACGTATATAAGTTTTACACTCATGTAAATATTAAGTAAAATTTTTAGAAAATATTTTGTATTTTTAATATTAGTTATGGAGAATGTAAAAGTCTTAAATACAAAAATCTCAGTTAATCAATTGATTGAAAAGATGTATTGGTCAGTACAGGAAGACACATATATCAACAATGATTGAGATTCCTATTTTTTAGAGACTCTCATAACCCCCTTTAGATCTCCACAATTGATGGTATGGGTCTCACACATGCATGAGTAGATCTCACAGATACATCAATGATATTGTAGAGATTTTTAAAAAATGGTGTCTCATCCATTTTTCAAATATACATTGGGGTACTTACTAGTGGGCTGGTAAAAGGGTGGGGCAGGAGGTTTAATGAATTTCCCTATCTAAATTGGAGCATGGAAAGGCCGCTCCTCTAATTCCCTCCTTGAAATGATAACAGTAGAGAGAGATAACAAACTATAACAAGCATGAGGCAAGAATAAGTCAACACAAACGGCATGACTGAGGAGTTTGTGGTAACTCTGCTAATTTGCCATAAAAAACTATAACAAGCGTGACGCAAGAATAAGTCTACACACACAGCATGACTGAGGAGTTTGTGGTAGTTAATTTGCCATAAATCTAGGAGAGTGAATTGGAAGATCTTTGGTTATCAGAATTCCCAATTTCTTTCTGTGATTTATTTTGTTGGGCATGAATTTCTCCTCTCTCTCTCTCTCTCTCTCTCTCTCTCTCCACCTTTTATATGAATTTATTCACATGTGACACTTGTATTATGTGTAAAATACGATGAATTTGTTTGCCGAATCTGAAAAGTGCTTTCAAATTTATTGTTTCCGTAAATAATTCACTACTTAGAAAACACCCAAAAGGTATTTTTTGAAAATTTGAAAATTGTTTGGCGCAAAAACGAAGACATTGGTGTTTTAGAGCAACGCTATTTTGACTTTTCTCCACTCCTTTTGTTTGTGCTTTCACCGAATTTTTCAGTCTGTTTTATATACATAAAATAAATAAAGGCAACAAGAAGCAAGTTTCTGGGATCGCTCGGCTAAAGAAATATTTTATAAAGAGGAATCAGGGAATTCCATGTTTGCTTGAATACCAATACGTTACGCTACTTGAAACATGTCAATTGAACTGAATTGTTTCTATTTAAAATATTGATAGCCGTTTTTTATTTTATTTTATTTATTGAGGGCGGAGGGAATCATCCCTGATCTGAATAGAATCACGTGGCTGCCGAAATAGACCCCACTTGGTGGAGGTATATGGTATATGTAATAATGGGGATATTATATAGCACTTGACGTGAATAGTAGAGCAGCAAAGAAATGAATTATTGGTTGTGAGTATTTATAACAAGGAGTAGCAATCCGAATATTGTATTGTGTATAATATTTTATAATGATTTCATTTTGGGAAGGAAAAGAAGTAAGAAGCATCTTTTTTTTTTTCTTTTGGATATAAAATTTATATATTTTTTAATTAATTACTGTGGAGATATATTTTTTGAGTACCGACACGTGGAAAGGTGATGCCAACGTATCAGTCGAGGTGCCACGTGTTCTGATCATTATGCCGAGGTGATCTCGGTGTTGCCGAGGTGACCTCCGAAGATATCACAATCCGAAATGAGCAGATAGGGGACAAGAGTCCAAGAATGAAAAAAGACTTCAAGATGGATAAGGATAGTATTCCTAGGGAGCCTATCCTTATCTCTTGTACAGTCTAAAGTAAACACTAAATGGGAGTCCATAGAAGTCATAAATGGGAGTCCATAGAAGTCAGGCTTCTAGTGGGACTAGGATTGAGTAAAAACTATAAAAGGGAGGCACCCCATAGGTCTAAGGTACGCAATTTATGCTTTGAGTAGTGAATTTAGCACTTGATTATCTTTAAGATATACTGACTTGATCGTTGGAGTACCCCGGATGGAAGAACTACTGCCGGAATCTTCATTTTTTGTTGCAAGTTAGTCAGGTGTCATCTATTCTACTAGTTCTCTCCAGCTAATCACTGAGTTGGCAGTGTGATCAAAAAATTACTCATATAATCATATTTTGTATATTGTTAACACATTACAAGAAAATGTATGAAGAAAATCATTATCGTAGTGAATGTGATCATTAGTCGATTTCATCGCGAGACACCCCCACTATGCGGGCGAGAACATGGTAGTGGCCTGGTGCGGCAAACCCACTCAATAATTGTCACCACACAATTTTCTTATCTTCTTGTTAATATTTCTCTCTTTGATTTTATTTATTTATTTATTTTCACAAGTAAACATTTGGCTGCAATTTATAAATTCACTTATTTTTAAATTTTATTTTGTATAAATTACTGCTTCTTCTTTAACATTGAGTTAATTTTATATTTTATTTTTTTAGATCTTTTTAGGATAGACTTTCCTGAAAATTTATTTATTTATTTTCCTTTAAAAATCCACTTAAGATAGAAATGAGTCAACCTTTTAAGTTTTCTACGAATAATTTTTATTTTTTTATTTTTTAGAGGACGAATGTAAATGATTATATTTAACAAAATACCTCACTATATTAGTTGTCAGCTCATGAACTGGTTTAATTACACATACGTATTATCAAACAAAAACTTGAGATACACATCTAACATGGTTAATAATGTGAGAATTAAAATAATTTTAATTCAGAAAGAAGAATATGTTCTGTCATGATGTTTAAGTCTTTGAATCCTTGAGTGATCAAATCTTGAATGTATAAAGAAGCCCACTCACTGAACACTTTTATAGAACCATATAGGAAAAGTGAAAGGAACAGAGTTTCAAACCTATTCTATTCACAAAACAACGTCTCTATTTGAAGGCTATCACAAAACAACGTCTCTATTTGAAGGCTATCACAGACATATATATAGATAGATTTGGACCCATATCCAAGTGTAACTCCTTATAACTTCCCACCATCAGGGAAGTTGTAAAGTCCCATAAAACCACCATATGGGATAGTGAACAGACATTAGTTATCCATTAGTCATTAAACCAATTAAATATATATAATAAATATATATAAATATATAAATAAAACAAACATGTGGCATATGGGTCACTTTATGGATATTCTTACATTCTCCCACTTGGCACATATAATACACATTGTTGACTGTCGGGTAACTAACAAACTGATGATGGCCATTAAATAAAAATACCCAAACTTTAGAGGTATAATACACGAATCATGGCGGTTATACTCTATTAATTAAGTATTTCCTTCCATGTATTACATTGTATCACATTTTCAACTTTATGTGGTATCATTCTTTATGAATAACTTCTAATAAGTTATTCTTGGTCCAATGATCCCTATGGATTAATAGTCCCAATGGACTGCATAGCATCACAAATACTTTAGGTGCACAAAATGATGCTTTTCACTAATAATAATCAAAATGTCATGACAAAACAAAATAAAACAACAACTAAAAAATTATTAAGCTAACCAATCAGACCCATACCCTTAACGTGTTTTGAAAACACCTTTACAGAAAGACCTTTGGTCATGGGATCTGCAATCATCATATCGGTACTAATATACTCAATGCTGACTGCTTGCTTCTTAATACGATCTCGAATAGTAAGATACTTTATGTCAATATGCTTGCTTCGGCTACCACTTTTGTGGTTGTTAGAGAAGAAAACCGCAGCTGAATTATCATAGTAAACCTTTAATGGCCTAGAAATTGAATCCACAATTCGAAACCCTGTGATAAAATTCCTTAACCAAATAGCCTGTGAGGTTGCTTCAAAGCAGGCTATAAACTCTGCTTCCATTGTTGACGATACAATTATCGTCTCTTTGGCGCTCTTCCATGAAACAGCACCGCCTACTAGCAGATAGACATATCCTAAAGTGGATTTTCTAGAATCTTGACAACCCGCAAAATCCGAGTCTAAATATCAAACCACCTCAAGACAGTCAACATGCTTGTAAGTAAGCATGTAGTCCTTGGTTCCCCTTAAGTACCTCATGATTTTCTTTGCAGCCTTCCAATGTTCCATTCCTAGATTACTTTGATATCTTCCAGGCATCCCAACTGCAAATGCAATGTTAGGTCGTGTACAAACCAAAGTATGCATTAAACTGCCTACGGTAGACGCATAGGGAATGCTAACCATTTGTTCCTTTTCTAAATCATTCTGCGGACATTGACTTAAACTGAATTTGTCACTCTTTAAAAGGGGCGCTGCATTAGGAGTGCAATCACTCATCTTGAATTTCTCCAAAACTCTTTCAATGTAGGCTTTATGAGATAGTCCTAATGTCCTTTTGGACCTATCTCTATGAATCTCTATGCCAATGACATAAGAAGCTTCATCCATATCCTTTATTTCAAAATTTTGAGAAAGAAATTGTTTAGTATCATGCAACAATCCCAAATCATTAGATGCAAGTAAAATGTCATCCACATATAGAACTAGAAAAATATACTTGCTCCCACTAACCTTAAGGTATATACAGTTGTCCACAACATTTTTTGTAAAACCATATGAAGTAATAACATTGTAGAACTTTAAATACTACTATCAGGAAGCTTGTTTTAGTCCATAGATGGATTTCTTGAGCTTGCAAACTAAGTGACTATCTTTATCAAAACAAAAACCTTTAGGTTGGTTCATGTATACTTCTTCCTCAAGATCTCCAATGAAAAATGCCGTTTTCACATCCATTTGATGTAGCTCTAAATCAAAATGAGCTACTAATGCCATGATAATTCGAAACGAATCCTTTTTAGAAACCAGAGAAAATGTATTATGATAATCGATGCCTTTTCTTTGAGTGAAACCTTTAGCTATGAGTCTAGCTTAATATCGTTTAATATTGCCATTTGAGTTTTTCTTGGTCTTATAGACCCCTTTATAGCCAACCGCTTTAACTCCTTTAGGTAACTCGACAATTTCCTAAACTTGATTTTTAGCCATAGATTCCAACTCTTCCTTCATGGCATCATACCATAATTTAGAATCATCCCTATTTATGGCATTAGAAAATGAAATAAGATCATCTTTAGGTCCGATTTCAAAATCAGACTCCATTGAGGCCTCGTTTGGGAACAGGCTAATTTAGTAACTTTTTGGCTATTTAGCTAAAAAGGTAGGTAAAAAAAAACTTGTATGTTTGGGATGACTTTTTGGCTAATTATGAAAAGATGTGCAAAAAGTAGAGAGAAAAGAGAATCTTTGACTTTTTGGTATGGGTTGTTAGCTTTTTGGCTAATTTAGTAACTTTTTGACTTTTTGGCTAAAAATGTAAGTTCCCAAACGGGGCCTGAGTATACAAAATAATCACCAGAAATTGCTGACTTTCTAGCTCGTGAGGATCTCCTTAATTCTGTAGTTTCAATTGGGACTTGAGCTACAAGCTCTATGTTGACTTGTTCCTCTTGTAGTGAAAGTTCTTGAATTTGTTGATTTTCAAGAATATCGAGTTGATTATCTTGAAGGACAACCAATTTACCTATATTCATGGGTGTTGTATCCGGATTCCGTGATTCCTTCCACTCTATCTTTCTAGGGTAACTCCCACTAGGGTCAACTTCCTCAATAAACTTAGCATTTCTAGCTTCAACAATTCTAAGTGAATTTGAAGGACAATAAAATCTGTAACCCTTAGAGTTTTCTGCATAGCCTATGAAAAAACCACTAATTGTTCTGGGGTCTAATTTCTTTAAATGTGGGTTATACACCCTCACTTTAATTGGACAACCCCAAACGTGTAAGTGACTTAAACTTGGCTTCCATTATTTCCATAACTCAAACAGTGTTTTGGGAACAACCTTGGATGGAACCCCTTTTAAGATATACACAGCGGTTTTCAAAGCTTCACTCCATAAATTTATAGACACATTAGAATAACTAAGCATGCTCCTTACCATGTCCATAAGTGTTCGGTTCCTTCTTTCAGCAATACCATTTTGTTGTGGTGTGTCAGGCATTGAATATTGTGCAATAATGCCTTCTTCCTTAAGGAACTGAGCAAATGGACCTGGTAATTATCCCAATTATATGTACCTCCCATAATATTCTCCACCCTTGTCTGACCTCACAATTTTAATTTTCTTTTTTGTTTGTGTCTCCACCTCTGCTTTATAAACTTTAAAGGCATCAAGTGCCTCGGCCTTATCAAACAAGAGGTAGAGATACATATATCATGTGAAGTCATCAATAAATGAGATAAAATATCTCTAACCATTCAGACAAGGTGGAGTAAATGGTCCACAAATATCAGTGTGTATGATTCCAAGAATTTCCTCACTCCTTTTGGCACATTTACTGGTCTTGTTGGTCTGCTTTCCCTTTATGTAGTCCACACAAATACCAAAGTTGGTAAAATCAAGAGTCGAAAGGACTGCATCATTAACCAACTTCTTTATTTTCTCAATGAAGATATTTTCCAATCTCTTATGCCAAAGAATAGAGAAGGACTCATCAACAATATTACGCTTAATGCCAATATCACTATGCAAGGTTAAAAGATTTTGTTCAAAAACAGGATCTAGATTTAATTTGTACAAACCATTAATTAAAGTACCAAATCCTACAGCAATAGAGTCTTTAGCCAAACTAAAATTTGCACAAACAAACTGAAATTCACATTCAAACGGTACTAGTTTAGAAACAGAAATTAATTTTTTAGAAAAAAGATGGAATATAAAAAGTGTTTTCAAGATCTAGAACAAATCCATTCTTTAAAACAAGTCTAAAAGTTCCAACAGCTTCGACGTGTGAACGCATCCCATTGTCCGAATAGATGCCTTGTTCACTTCCCGTCGGTTTCCTTAGGCTGAGGAAGCCTTGCATGGTATTAGCAATGTGAATTGCAGAACCCGAATCAATCCACCAATCAGATTGATGAGTATTAATAAAATTAGATTCATAATACACAAAAGATATGAGATTACTTTTCTTCTCAATCTCTGAGGATTTAAGATGAGCTGCAATGTCCCTCATTTCCATAATGTGCTCATGCACACTCCCAGAATTGTTATGCTTCATTCCTAATAGTTTGTTCATTAGGGTGCTTGCCAATGCTTTGCTAGAACTAACAAATTGTTCTTCAATAGCCCTCATGTAGTTCTTGACCTTATCAGATAATGGGATTGAGCCCCTAATGCTCTGGTTGATATGTAACTTTATGAGCATTAAGCTTAAGCGATTAGATCGCTCCCACTTATCATAAGAACTCTTTTCTGCAGCGAAACTCTCGTCTATGGGTTTAGGAGGTTCATCCATATAGAGTGCTAGATCGAGGTCCATGCACCCTAATGTTAGAAGGATTTTGTCCTTCCAGTTCGAAAAATTATCACCGTTCAAGAATGGAATACAAGAAGACTCATTAGACAGTACAAAGGTAGAAATCACTGCAATTACCAAGAACATTATTAATGTTTTGAAACAATAGCTATAGTCTGAATCAACCAATGTCAAATTCAGTAACAAATCTAAACGTTCCTGTGAGTAGAGATCACTAAACTGTATTAGATTTGCTATTACTTTATAATAAGACTAATGGGTTCCGAAATATGTAAGGAAAAGAAAACTCATACCCGTGAGTTTAGAGTGTTCAATCCCTTTAATACCCAATCCATTATCTTATTCCAATTAAATTTCATAAATAATTACTTTCCTGTGAGACCAAGAAATTATTTATAAAACATAACTGCAATGTAAAAATGCCAAATTAATTTTTAATTTTATGTGATTAAAATATTGAGGATCACATCTTTATGTCTTAAGATGCTGTGGCTACTCTTAAAATATAATAAATTTTTTTAAATATGACATAATTTATTAATGTGAGCAAATCCTCACAGTCACAACAAATACATAATCTTTAGATGCACATAATGTATAATATATACAATCAGAGTAATATCACATGAAAAATCTCAAGACCAAACACATGTAATTCAACTTTATACTAGATTTTGCTTAAAAATTGGACCAAAATAAATTCCATAAACCCAACACATTGTGCATTCATACTCTTATTTCACATGAATTTTCAATGCATAAATAACTACCTTAATGCATGTAATATAATATTACATTATTTTAGATAACATGCCAATGAATCTCAAAAGTTATAAAAACTAAAAGAACATGTTATAATTCACTATATGAGATTCAATTGAATTTGCTTACTATTTAAAGATGCAACGATAATAAACAAAACATCCTTAACAGTATGTTAAAATTTTCTTTATGAAAATTCTAGAAATAAATTCAAGTCTTTCATACCTTTTTAAAATAAACCAAATAAATCCAAATAAAAGTATGAGAATTTCTAGATTTTATACAGAATCAGATTAAATATTTTGCTCTTTAATGTATGTGTCAAAAATAATAGTTAATGACACACGACAAGTCTCCTAAATAAAATAGATTCAGAGTAGGAGAAAATTCTAAATAAATGTAAATACCACTAGCACAAATCACGATCGACTCTACTATTGCAACAGTGCTACCTTTTTCTTTAATAGTGATATTCAAAAATTATGCAATATAAATTACTCAATATGATTCTACAATGATTCTGAATTGTTAAATTTTATGGTGTGAATTAATATACAAATATCACATGTATAGAATAGGCTTGATTCGATTCACGAAATTGAAAATAGTTTGATGTAAGAATTTGAAATAAAAACTAAACAACATAATAGAAGGTTGGCTCTGATACCAATTGTGAGAATTAAAATAATTTTAATTCAGAAAGAAGAATATCTCCTGCCATGATGTTCAAGTCTTTGAATTCTTGAGTGATCAAATCTTGAATGTATAAAGAAGCCTACTCACAGAACACTTTCTACAGAATCATATGGGAAAAGTGAAAGGGACAGAGTTTCAAGCCTATTCTATTCACAAAACAACGTCTGTGTTTGATGGTTATCACATGCATATATATAGATAGGCTTGTACCCATATCCAAGTGTAACTCGTTATAACTTTCCACCATCAGGGAAATTGTAAAGTTCGATAAAACCACCATATGGGATAGTGAACAGACATTAATTATCCATTAGTCATTAAAATAATTAATTAGTCATTAAATTAATTAAATATATATAATAAATAAAACAAACAAACATAAAAACTAAAATAACATGTTATAATTCACTGTATGAGATTCAATTGAATTTGCTTACTATTTAAACATGCAACGATAATAAACAAAACATCCTTAACAGTATGTTAAAATTTTCTTTATGAAAATTTTAGAAATAAATTCAAGTCTTTCATACCTTTTTAAAATAAACCAAATAAATCTAAATAAAAGTATGAGAATTTCTAGATTTTATACAGAATCAGATTAAATATTTTGCTCTTCAATGTGTGTGTCAAAAATAATAGTTAATGACACACGACAAGTCTCCTAAATAAAATAGATTCAGAGTAGGAGAAAATTCTAAATAAATGTAAATACCACTAGCACAAATCACGATCGACTCTACTATTTTATTTAGTGATATTCAAAAATTATTCTACCTTTTTCTTTAACAGTGATATTCAAAAATTATGCAATATAAATTACTCAATATGATTCTACAATGATTCTGAATTGTTAAATTTTATGGTGTGAATTAATATACAAATATCACATGTATAGAATAGGTTTGATTCGATTCACGAAATTGAAAATAGTTTGATGTAAGAATTTGAAATAAAAACTAAACAACATAATAGAAGGTTGGCTCTGATACCAGTTGTGAAAATTAAAATAATTTTAATTCAGAAAGAAGAATATCTCCTACCATGATGTTCAAGTCTTTGAATCATTGAGTGATCAAATCTTGAATGTATAAAGAAGCCTACTCACAGAACACTTTTTACAGAATCATATGGGAAAAGTGAAAGGGACAGAGTTTCAAGCCTATTCTATTCACAAAACAACGTCTGTGTTTGATGGTTATCACATGCATATATATAGATAGGCTTGTACCCATATCCAAGTGTAACTCGTTATAACTTTCCACCATCAGGGAAATTGTAAAGTTCGATAAAACCACCATATGGGATAGTGAACAGACATTAATTATCCATTAGTCATTAAAATAATTAATTAGTCATTAAATTAATTAAATATATATAATAAATAAAACAAACAAACATAAAAACTAAAAGAACATGTTATAATTCACTGTATGAGATTCAATTGAATTTGCTTACTATTTAAACATGCAACGATAATAAACAAAACATCCTTAACAGTATGTTAAAATTTTCTTTATGAAAATTTTAGAAATAAATTCAAGTCTTTCATACCTTTTTAAAATAAACCAAATAAATCTAAATAAAAGTATGAGAATTTCTAGATTTTATACAGAATCAGATTAAATATTTTGCTCTTCAATGTGTGTGTCAAAAATAATAGTTAATGACACATGACAAGTCTCCTAAATAAAATAGATTCAGAGTAGGAGAAAATTCTAAATAAATGTAAATACCACTAGCACAAATCACGATCGACTCTACTATTGCAACAGTGCTACCTTTTTCTTTAATAGTGATATTCAAAAATTATGCAATATAAATTACTCAGTATGATTCTACAATGATTCTGAATTGTTAAATTTTATGGTGTGAATTAATATACAAATATCACATGTATAGAATAGGCTTGATTCGATTCACGAAATTGAAAATAGTTTGATGTAAGAATTTGAAATAAAAACTAAACAACATAATAGAAGGTTGGCTCTGATACCAATTGTGAGAATTAAAATAATTTTAATTCAGAAAGAAGAATATCTCCTGTCATGATGTTCAAGTCTTTGAATCCTTGAGTGATCAAATCTTGAATGTATAAAGAAGCCTACTCACAGAACACTTTTTACAGAACCAAATGGGAAAAGTGAAAGGGACAGAGTTTCAAGCCTATTCTATTCATAAAACAACGTCTGTGTTTGATGGTTATCACAGGCATATATATAGATAGACTTGTACCCATATCCAAGTGTAACTCCTTATAACTTTCCACCATCACGGAAGTTGTAAAGTTCTATAAAACCACCATATGGGATAGTGAACAGACATTAATTATCCATTAGTCATTAAAATAATTAATTAGTCATTAAATTAATTAAATATATATAATAAATAAATAAATAAATAAATAAAACAAACATATGACATATGGGTCCCTTTATGAATACTCTTACAAATAATAGTTGCAACATTCCAATCCACTGCATCACGCTGATGTTGCAGTAACTGGACCAAATCTTGGCAGTCGTTCTGACCACCACATGTTGCAAACCATCCCGAGCTGCCCACTGCAAGGCCCGAAGACATGCCATTGCCTCCACTCCTAAAGGAGAAGAGATAATGGTCTAGTCTCTGCCGCTTGAGCCCTCCGCTGACCTCCATTGGCCAAACAGATCCATGCCATACCAGCTTTATGCGCATCCGCTTTCGATGCTCCATCAATCACCAAGAACCAAGGTTGCGCACATTGGTCTTGAACGCATCCATACTGCAAGATACATTAGAAACATGTCCAACTGTGTGTGCATTTGAACATGGCCCAGAAAAATTCAAAACAGAAATATACAAATCGTTAGCCATTCCTAATGCCCTATCAATGCTGATACAATCATGATGAAAGACAAAGCTATGCCGCTGCAACCAAATTGCCCACAACACAGCCACGCTTTGTTTGACAAAATGCTCGTCCTTAACTTGTGAGATCCAAGAATGAAACCCCTCCTTCGTACCTCCCAAAGAACTGGTAATATTCTGTGTAAACATTTCCACAAAATCAGAGCCCACTCTGGAGGTATCTTGAGCTGCCACACCTTTTTCCAGACCTCACCTTCCTGCTCTTGTCCGCTAATGTATGGATAGTATCTCCATAAAGCTTGCTTATATCCAGATTTGCCTGAATATTCTACATTCTTGCTTTTTTCAATTTTTATTTTTTATTTTAGGATTCTCTAGTCTAGAGTGACTTAAAGGTGAAAAATAAAAGAATTGACTTAAATTTGAAAACAGTTTAATAAAAACAAATATAAATAAAAAAAATCCAATTTTGAACCCCAATGATGTGTTTGGATTATAGATTTAACTACGGGATTTGAAAAAAAAAAAAAAAAAGAAAAGAAAAAAAGAGAAAAAATATGGGTGAAATATAGATAAAATTTTATTATATCTCACTTACATTTCATACATATTTCATTTTCTCAAATTTATAAATACAGCCCAACTAAAAACAGCACATTCTTACCAGAAATTTTAAGTTTAAGATAAATTACAAATACACTCCTTGAGATTTAATTAAAATATATATACAAAAAAATAGACATAATTTTTAAAAAATTCACTAAAATTGGAAATATGCCAAATAAAAAATAACTCTCAAATAAAAACTCACGGGCTTGAGGTGGTGGCAACATTTTCTGCACTGCGATAAATGTGAAACCAAATCTGCCGGAAAAAGATGAGAATAAATAATGCTACACCATGTACTAGTACACAAAAGTCATAAACCTTCTAACTTATGGATAACAATAAATAATGCTATAAAATATCACAAAAAGACAGCCCACTTGGACCAGACAAAAAGTTGATATACCATTACTGGCCGACTCAGGACATCAAGGTAGAGGCAACTTATTAATTATAATTTTTTATTTTAAAAAAAAAAGTTATAATTAATATTAAGATAATAATAATTTTATGAGTTAAATTTAAGTTTAAAAAATTAAAAATTATTATTAATAAGAACAAATCAAAATTTTATAATAGTGTGTATTAACTTGGTGCTGAATGTTGATGTAAGTTTGTAATTTTAATATAAAAAATTATGGATCAAAATTTCTAATTTTAGAAAATAAAAACACATCATTTATAGTACAAATTATTATAAAATCAATTTAATTTTTATTTGACAGAAAATATAAAAGAGATGATATTGCTTAAATATGATGTGTTTTGAATGGAAATTATCAAATATTCTTAGAATACCATATGACGTTGCCTATGTGATATTCAAAGTATGAGAAATCACAAATCACAATAAATAATTTGTCAACTACCTGAAAATAATGAATTAATTATATTCAATCCATAAGATTTCTCACTATATTATTGACTTAAATTATTACATAAATAATACTATATAGTATTTTTAAAATATCAAATAACTACTTATTTTGAATAGTATAATAAATTTTTAGTTAAAAAATACGTTAAGAAGATCATAACCCTCCCGACCTTCTTTGACTCCGCCCCAGTATACCATGTACTAGTATGGACTCAGATATAAGTAACCACGGGGTTGTCTACGAATTGAACTTTTTTGAAACTTAAATATCAAAATGTTGAGATCTGTATCCAAAGTAAATGTTGACTATGAATACGGCTGGAAAATCATGTACTAGTATGGACTCAGATATAAGTAACCCCGGGCCTTGTCTACGAATTGAACTTTTTTGAAACTTAAATATTAAAATGTTGAGATATGTATCCAAAGTTAATGTTGACTATGAATACGGCTGAAAACATGTTGGGAACACGTTTTTTTTAGAAAAATATTTGGGAGTTCTACAATATGAACCTTAAAGGAGTTTTAGGAGTGAGTCCAATTTATTAATATGATGTTTTGATTTTAATTTCTTTTTTTGACAATATTAAAATAAAGTTGCTCAACTCATAACCCATCATATTTTCACTAGAGATACACAAATCAATCAATAAATTAAAAATCTGTAGTGTTACTTTAATTTAATATGAAAAGTATTTATATATTTGTATACTTTTTAACAAATATATATATATATATATATAAGAAAATCTTAAAATAAAATAGTGGATTTGGTACTGATGTAGGTCAAAAGGTACCACATTTAGATCACTTAAGTTTCATTTATAATCTTTGAATTATGGTTATTTGGCAAAGATGACGTGTTTTGTGTACTTGTACAGATTTGACAATTTACACGCAATTTTAGGTAAAAAGTAGCACAAAAATAGATCCTTTGCTCAAGCAATGAAAATTCTACTGCCATCCCATCGCTCATACATCCAGGACTTCTTTGCATGTACGTCCAATCTTCACTCGAGCGGACAATATGGGAGCTCGAGCGGCCAACCTAGGGAAACGTGCACAAAATTTTGACTTCGTCTAGCTGAGAATAAAAGATTAAAAACAAAAAGGTTGGAAGAGGGTTTGGAAATTTTCCAAAGGAAAGGAGGGGCTAGGGTTTGAAAAAAAGGGTTTCAAGCTTAAAAAATATCTCTCATGGTGGTTTTCTCTTCCTCTATCTCTTCCCACTTCTATATGAATGACAAGTTCTTCTCTTTCTAGGGTTTTGATGAAACCCTAGCCAAGCAAATAGGGTTTTCTCTTTGATTTTTAATTATGTAACGGTTTGAACGATTTGTATGGCGTTTAAGAAGTTTTAAATATATATTTTCATTATTCTCTTTAAGTATTCTACTCTCTGTGATTGTTAAATACTTTTTATGCAATGGTTTTCTATTCTTTCGTATTCAAGGTATAAGATGAGCCATACTACATGGGACGAGTCGTCTTGCTGCCCTAGTTTAGAGCGAATGACTTGTGCTGCTTGAGATGGTTTGTACCTGTACATTGGACGCGTTAATCTTCTTGATTGATGCTTCAAACTTGTAGTTATGATGCATTAGGTGGTTTGAACCATAACACAATTAATTTTCAATTTGAAACTTTATTTATGTAACTAGTTGTAAATTCATTACCTTAGGATTTTCACAAACATCAGTACCTAGGACTTCATTTTTCATTGCTAGTTTAATTTCTTAGTTTATTTTAATGATTATTAGTCTATGAACAATCACTCTTGTTATCAAAAATTAATTTAGGAATTTAATAATTAAATTAGTTTAATTTCGCATTTGTTCTTGTGGATCAATGCATGGACTTACCGTTATTCTAAGGAATTTTGATATAGTTTAGTGTTTGTTTTTGGTGTATAAAACGACCCATCAATTTTGGCACTGTTATCGGGGACTTTTGGCAAAATTAATTAATTTAAAGTTATATTCTTATTTTAATTTTTAGTTTATGATTTTATGTTGTTGTGTTGCTAAGTGCATAGAGTTTTTGCGAGTGGAGCTATCACTGAAGAGCAAGTAGAGCGCAACCGAGCTTTGTAAAAAAAAAAAAAAAAAACGTAGCACTAAAGTGCTAAAAGCAAATACTTGCAAGCAAAGCACCAAAGTACTAAAAAGAGAGAGCTCAATGGAGATTGGAGACAACGGTTTGCACGTCAAGCACCTACAAGATGAGTAAAGCGTTTTTGGTAAACCGTTGTGAGTATTTTCTTCTTTGGTATATTGTTTTTGTAACTTAGCACATAAGAGTCGGAACTTAGTGTGTGTGTGTGAGTGGTATGTGCACGGGGCATCGTTCTTGCCGCCATGAACTGTGGAGTTTGGACCTTGAATTAAAAAGGACTCACAGAAACCTTAGAGCTACTTCATGTGTTCCTAGGCTTGAATATTCATACCCATACTTAGAACCATGAACAGAATCCTCTCCCAAATGGGCCTAACCGGACCCTTAAGGATTACTTTACACCTGCTGCATATATGTCACTATCATGCATTTAGTTACCAAATACCACCGCTGCTCATTATGAGATAAAGTCTAGTACCATCTAAATACTTCCATCATTCCATGGACTTGCTCATGATAACCCTTATAAACATCTGCACGAATTTTTGAAAATTCGCTCTATAGTGAAGATCTAGAATTTCACCAATGAGGCCTTAATGTTGAGACTGTTCCCATTTTCACTGAATGACAAAGCCAAACACTGGCTAAACTCCTTACCTGCTAATTCTATCAAAATATGGGACCAATTACAGTAGAAATTTTTGGCGAAGTACTTTCCCATTGGTAAGATAAACCAACTTAGGTGAACCATCACCAATTTTGTTCAAATTGATGGTGAGCAATTTCATGAAACATGAGAGAGACTTCATGACCTTCTCCAACAATGTCCCCATCATCAAGTGTTTGGTTGGCAACTTGTCTAGACATTTTACTATGACATAATTGAGCCTCACAACCAAATGGTGGATTTATCTTGTAGTGGGACATGGCATGGTAATTATTTGAAGACCTAAGTGATAATTTCCTTCACCATGCCTCCGCAGCTCGACAACTTCAACAACCTGTTGTTGGTGCCCCGAAAAGAGAGGTATTTATGAGGTTGGGCACAATCTCAAGTTAGCCCAACAAGTAGAGGCATTGTCCCGCAAAATAGACCAATTGTTTAGCCTCTGGACATCCCTCTACATAGCAAGTGCAACCTCAATTTAATGAGGCGTGTTATTTATGCTAGCCCTGCTCATGATTTGAGTGAGTGCCTTTCGGTATCACAATTTTCAGAGTTAGTCCAAGAGCATGTGAATGTGGCTCAAGGATTCTCCAGATCGGCTAATGACCCATATCGGGCGATAATTTCCTTCACCATTTTTTATGACATGCCTCCGCAGATAAAGAAATCACCCTAATTTTTTATGGAGACCTTTTCCACAAGGCATTTCTTTTAATAATTTTGCCAATCAATCTTTATATCGCCCACCACAACCTTATTGGCAACTACAACCCCCACTTGTTCCTCAAGGCAACTCGACCTTCGAGACTCAAGTGTATGAAGTTTTTTCAAAGCTTAAGGGGTTAACACCAATAGTTCACTCCTACACTCACTTTATTGCCAAGCTAGAGATCCAATTAGGTTAAATGGCTAATAACATGAATAGAACAGAGGAAGAAAAATTATCGAGTCAGACTGTGGCCAACCCTAAGGGTTAATATGGGGTAAAGGGGTCGAGTGGGAATGGAAAGTACCATGAACAGGTGTAGGCAGTTATTACTTTAAGAGTATGAGGAAGTTAGAGCCTCAGCCAATTACGTCTGATGCAACTAGAGCTATAAAGGGTGACCACGGTAGTAAACCCAATGGAAGGAAGGGATGACTTGGTCCCTAGTACTTCACATGAGCCTAAGGCACCATACATGCCTAAAGCACCCTTTCCCCAATGCCTTGATACACCATACCTTTTTAATAAGAAAGCGGAATCCATGGAAGCAATGATGGAGGTTTTTAAACAAGTGAAAATTGACTTCCCCCTGTTAGAGGCGATTAAACAAATACCCTCCTATGCTAAATTTTGAAGGACCTATGTACCCAAAAGCTTAAATATACGACATATGTGTCCTAAAAGGTTATACTCATGGAGCAAGTAAGCTTCAACCATTGCATGCATTATAGGGGACCATTTTATTGACACTACAGGAAATCGCACTTTTGCCAACTAAAAATTTAGTCGGCAAAAGTTATCCGCAACTAATTTTTTTGGTTGCCACTTTGGTCCCCAATTGAGGGTCGGGAAAAGTAACTAGTGACCAAAAAAAAAAAAAATTAGTTAGGAAAAAGTTCTATTTTCAAACTAAATTTTTTATCATTAAATATATAATTACCGCGACTAATCCATTTTGTAGCTAAAACACTTTAGTCGCCAAAAGTGATATTTTCCCGACTAAATATGTTAGTCACCAATTGCCACACTTCCCGACCAAAAATGTTAGTCGTCAAAAGTAATGTTTGCATGACTAAAACTTTAGTCAGCAACACCTAACACTTTGGTTTCCAAAGCTAATAATTTTACAGAGTAATTATTTAGTCGCCAAATGTACCCTTTCACCTATCAACATTTTGATCGCCTAATGTGAATAGTGAAACACTGACTATTCAATTGGTCGCCAAAAGAGGAAAAATCAAACCAAATTTTGATTGTCAATTCAATTCTTTTTTTTCTTTTTTTATCAAAATAGAAATAAAATATAAAAAGAATTCCATTTGACTTATATGATATATAATAATCCATCCAAACCATTCAATATAACTTATAATTTGCAAGAATCATTCAAACTAACAAAATCGACTAAATCATGAACATTCAACAAAATACATAGATCAGCTAATACTTAACCTGTTTAATTAAAGTCATCAACCATTATAAGTTTTCATCCATAAGTAATTCCAAACTATATAATCGTCTAATTAAAAAGGTCATGTAATCTATATAATCATCCAATTCACATCCATCTAGTATGAAAATTTAAAACATAACAAGTAGTTGTTATTATGTTTTAAATTTTTATCCATATGCATCTATCCAAAAATATAACTAGTAGACTACCCAAATATTTTCCATACACATCTATCCAAAAATATATAATTCTTCAAAAAAATGTAACAAGTGCCAACTAGTCTTGTACAATTCAGCTTCGTACACGAGTTCATCTATCTGTACAAAAGAAAAACAAAAATAATGTAAGGTAATTTCTTTTATGAAAATATTTGCATATCACTCAAATTGTGAAATTGGAAAAAAAATTTGAAAAATGTGCATGGAAAGTAAAGAAAACATGAACAAATTAAAGCACTATCATTATCATTTTGTAAATAAAACAACATTTATATGTATACATCCAATCAACATTAAAATTCTATCAATATCAATGCACCACCTGCTCTCACAAGTTTGTTTAATCTAAAGACAAGATGACCATTATGATATTGGGGCTGTTTGGGGGTTGTTTTCAATTTTCGCCCCCAAATGGCCCGTTTTTCCCTTTTTCTCATATTTTTTGGGTCTAAATCTCTAACCGTGCGTCCCATCAACATGTCGCTTGCTCTCATACGTTTGTCTAATCTAGGTCGAGGTGACCGTTATGATCTTGGGGCTGTTTAAGGGCTGTTTCCAATTTTTGCCCCCAAACGACCCATTTTTGCCTTTTTTTGTCACATTTTTTTTGGGGTCTAAATCTCTAATCATGCGTCCTATCGACACGCCATTTGCTCTTACAAGTTTGTTTAAAAGAAAGTGAAAAAGATAGCTTACAACATCACTGTGTGTGTCAATTTCTGACCACACTGCCAAACAGGTACTCAGCTGGAGAGCATTGGTAGAATAGATTAAGCCCGAACTACCTGCAACAGAAAGAAGAGACTTCGATATCTTCGGTGATAACCTCGGCCTAACCGAGATCACCTCGGTGTCATGACTAGGACACGTGGCACCTCGGCTGACACTTCGACGTCACCTTGGCCACGTGTTTGGCACTCAGAAAATATGTCCCCACAACTGCCCCCTAGGTTCTATTACCTCGACATCCTGAGGTGATGGAACCTATATCATTCCTTCCTTTAATCATGACCCCGGTTTAACTTTAGCTTGTAAATTTTTCTTAAAATTTCAACTAGTGTTAAATATGACATCGGTTTAACTTTAACTTGTAAATTTTTAAAATTTTAACAAGTGTTAAACATGACCTCGGTTTAACTTCAACTTGTAAATTTTTAAAATTTCAAAAAGTATTAAACATGACATCGGTTTAACTTCAACTTGTAAATTTTTCTCAAATTTCAACAAGTGTTAAACATGACATCGGTTTAACTTAAAATTTCAACAAGTGTTAAACCATCTTCTGACCACACTGCCAATCAAGTACTCAGCTAGAGAACACTGGCAGAATAGATTAAGCTCGAACGACCTGTCACAAAAAGAAGAGATTCCTGCGGTGGCTCGTCCACCTGGGGGCACTCCGACGATCAAGTCAGTTATCTCTCACAGATAGCAAAAGTGCTTCACTCACTATTCAGAACATAAAAAGCATACCTTAGACCCACGGGGTGCCTCTCTTTTATAGCTAACACAAACCTAGTCCCAATAAAAGCCTAGCTCTATTGGACTTAGGATTATTGCTAATCTTGGACTCCCAGTAGGATTGAGATAAACTCTTTAAGAGTCTTATCCTTACCCAAACTGAAGTCGCATTCAATCCAGGACTCTTGTCCTTTATCCGCTTATCACGGACTCTGATATCTTCAGAGATAACCTCGGCCTAGCCGAGATCACCTCGGTGTCATGACCAGGACACGTGGCACCTCGGCTGACATTTCGGCGTCGCCTTGGCCACGTGTTTGGCACTAAGAAAATATGTCCCCATAACTGCCCCCTAGGTTCTATTACCTTGGCAACGTTCTATTACCTCGGCATCCTGAGGTGATGGAACCTATATCATTCCTTCTTTTAATCATGACCCCGGTTTAACTTCAACTTGTAAATTTTTCTTAAAATTTCAACAAGTGTTAAATATGACCTCGGCTTAACTTCAACTTGTAATTTTTTTTTTAAAATTTTAACAAGTGTTAAACATAATCTCAGTTTAACTTCAACTTGTAAATTTTTAAAATTTTAACAAGTGTTAAACATGACCTCAGTTTAACTTCAATTTGTAAATTTTTCTTAAATTTCAACAAGTGTTAAACATGACCTCGGTTTAACTTCAACTAGTAAATTTTTAAAATTTCAACAAGTGTTAAACATGTCCTCGGTTTAACTTCAATTTGTAAATTTTTCTTAAAATTTCAACAAGTGTTAAACCAACCTTAGTTGGTAAATTCCAACTCCCAAGCATCATTCTCCAGTCCTCTTTTGTGCACTACTTCTCGTGTCATTGTGAGTCCTTTTGGACCTCCCTCCATTGGTTGTGTTGTAACAGAGTTCCTTCCCCTGAACATCACGATGTTCTTTGGTGCAAGTTTCTTTTGTTCGACGTGTCTTCTGGGATTCTCCATGACTGACTTCCTGTGAAGGCCGGTGAGAATGTCCCTTGGTCCCGCCATGCTGAGGGATTGCAGGAACCGTTTTTTGCCCCCCTTTCTGGGCAACTTTCTTGGCTGCTGGAATCGGCGTAACTTGTAGCGGGAACGGTGGCTACATGACGTTGTTCTGCATCATGAAATTGACAATCGTTTGCAGGTCCGCCAATTTGTCCGCCATTTCCTTCATTTCGTCGTCCCTTCGCAGGCATCTATCTTTCCATACCTAGAGGTCGTCCTCGTTATAATACCCGCTTTGGTCCGATTTCTTCGGTACGTCGCCCTCTTGGCCGGCGTCCATTCCTCCGTGATTCTTATCACGAATCTCTTCGTTGCAGTTGTCTTCTTTGACCTCAATGTTAATATGTTCCCCACTCTTAGTAAGGGTGTTGTCCCCAACCTTCTCTTTCTATTCGTCGTTGGCCATCTATTCTCCTTTCTTTCCCACAGACGGCGCCAAATTGTGTGTGTCAATTTACGACCACACTGCCAATCAAGCACTCAGCTAGAGAACACTGGCAGAATAGATTAAGCCCGAACGACTTGTCACAAAAAGAAGAAATTTCGGCAGTGGCTCATCCACCCTGGGACACTCCAACGATCAAGTCAGTTATCTCTCACAGATAGCAAAAGTGCTTAACTCACTATTCAGAACATAAAAAGCATGCCTTAGACCCATGGGGGTGCCTCTTTTTTGTAGCCAACACAAACCTAGTCCCAATAGAAGCCTAGCTCTATTAGACTTATGATTATTGCTAATCTTGGACTTCCAGTAGGATTGTGATAAACTCTCTAAGAGTCTTATCCTTACCCAAATTGAAGTCCCATTCAATCCAGGACTCTTGTCCTTTATCCACTTATCCCAGACTTCGATATCTTCGGAGATAATCTTGGCCTAGCCGAGATCACCTCGGTATCATGACTAGGACACGTGGCACCTCGGCTGAGACTTCGGCGTCACCTTGGCCACGTGTTTGGCACTCAGAAAATATGTCCCCACAATAACTATATTCATGCTAGCAGTGCTGAAAAAGTTGGCACGCAATATAGGTAGATCAAATTCTAGTTTTAGGAACACAACAAAATCCAAAACTTGCATTTAGTTTATGGAAAATGATGAGGAAAGGGTAAAACATTCATATTGTTATAATAAATCACAGAATCTTTAGACAACAATAGAGCACAAGGTCTGAACAGTATTAGTATCTCAAGGATTCTTATCCTAATTTCTTATTGTTGACACTAATTGCTTGACCAAGATCCAGATTGCACCAATTAAGATCATGCAAGTCAAAAATTCAGGCTTCTAGTGTTTCTTCCCCACCCACACCCCAATTTTGTATTTATTCCACTTCTCTCTTCTTTCCTCCTTGTTAAACCATAGTTATTAGCCATTATTCTCACAAATCCTAATGACATCGAGAGTAACACTTATTTTCCTAGCTATTACATTTCTAACTAGTACAATCATGAAGTAAAACTATTGCCAACTTATTATCAATCATTCATAGACTTTTCTTGAACTTGGGGAAACATGGAAGTGCATGTTGTGAGATTGACAATCATAAAGTAAAACTGATGTAGCAAAATTGAACAAAAAGTTAATGTGCTTCCAAGCACTAAACTCGCCAAAATCATAGTAGAGATAGTTAGAATTTTAAATATAACAATGTACGTACCCAAGTCAAGCAAAAGAAGAAAGTTGTTCACTTGAATTGTACTTTGTTACAGAAATAACTAGAGAGAAAAATAGAGGCAGAGGCAAATGTTTAATCACAAAAATAAAAATGGAGGAAAAACTTACGAAGCTTCAAAGTAGCACAAACTATAAACACCTAAGGTTCTTATAGATTCATAGAGAAATGTATACACAAGAAATAACTGCAAAGAGGTTAGAAAAAACAGAATCGCAATGGTGCCAAGAATTACAAAAAGCAGTATGAGAGGATACACGAGAAATTCACATATAATTCACTTGCATTTGATGAATTAGTTAGGGTAAAACATATAATTCACATATATTATTCAGCCTAAAATGCAGTAGTTAGGATTGACAACAGGCAAAGAATAAATTACACATGAAGTTAAGCTAGTCTCAAATGATTATATTGCAAATATATCAAAACAATAATGAAATTAAAAACTAGAAGACTACTCCAACAATAATAACAGAACCAAAACACCAATTCCTCACCTATTCAAAAGTGCAAATTTGAGGATAAATTGATCTTCTTCTGTTTGCGAAGTGACTTTTCATAGCATTGCAAATGTGTCTTTCATATTTAACTGTCCCATTAGTAATAAAGCAAATGAGAGGAATTGAATCGCTAGTTTTTTCCAACATCTCTAGTGCCTGACATAGACCAGAACATTAATAAGAAATAATATATTTTCCATATAGAGAAGAAGATATTGGAACATCTAAGACTGACAGTGGACACTTTAAAGATGTGTACAAACAATGTCGAATTGGAGAGAGATAGCCACTACACAAGGGTCAAAACGAGGTAGTGAATGAAGCAGTCATCCTTATCATCCAAGCCACTCAACTACTGAGGAGCATCATGCATGAGCCATGACAAAGAACCAGACACCTTCCTTCTGGTCTTGACATGTAGCTATGATCGTAGAACCACTCACACACCAAAAAGAAAAAAGAAAACCAAATGCCATGCCACTATGATTACATGGTTACATTTGAAATCCTTGCACTTAAAAACCAGGCCATTATGAACCTTTTTTTGGGTGAATGGCCATTATGAACCCAAACCATAAGTAATCAAACAAAAAATCAATCACAAGGAACATAAACTCAAAATCAACAAATTTAGAAAATCTATAAAACCATAACTATACCTAATAAACAAAAAAAAAAAAAAAAAAAAAAGGAAAAAAAAAAGAGAGAGAATATCATACACAGATTATAGAACAAATAGATATGAGTATTATTAACAAATTGCTTATTGTGACTATGGTCAAAGGCATACATTAGAAAGGAAAAATTAATTAGATTTATCTCGTAAACTCAAAAACAATCAAATAAATGTACCAAGGACAAGGAAAATAAGGAAAACAAAACACTTTTTTTTTTTTTTTTTTTTTTTTTTTTTTTTTTTTTTTTAAGAGAAAGGATAAATATATATGCCCCAAAGATTTTTTTTTTATCAAAAAAAAATAAAGACAAGCAACATGTAAGAAGCATAAGATAGGAAGAGAAGGCGTTTCTCACCGCAACAGAACAAACCAGACTTTCCAAAGCCAAAAGAATCACCTAATCATCTGAGACAAACTTATGAACCATATGCATTTGTGCCCAATTTTCATACACAAAAATGGCTACTAGTCAAGCACCTTTGCTGTCAAACTCATAACATGCACGCCCAAAAATAAGATTGGAATGATAAAGGTTAAAAACTATAATCATGACTCTAAACATCTAATCGATTAAATTCATTCAAGGGAAGGACAATATAGTGTTATGAGAAAGCATTAACGTCTTTACATATTTTAGACTGCATTTCGATTTTGAATGCATTCTTGATAATTTTGAATGTAATTCAATTTTCTTCACCTTACAACATTTGTCTTTGTTCCCTTTACATTCTAACACATTTTAAGTTCTCTTCATTGAGGCAAGCAAAGAACCAAGAGGTTCTCTCCACTTGGCATGCCCAAGCATTCATATCTGAGTCCAGAGATCGTTTTAAACTAAATAACCACAACTACAAACAACAAAAAATTCTAATGAGAGATTTTATTTTATACTTTCTATGCTATAGGAAAGCAAAGATGGGTAATGAAGGGATTGTTCAAGCTCCTTAAGAGAATTGAAACCAATCATGTGATACTACCATCGACGGAAAAAAATGGTATCCACATTCCTGTTGGAAATGGTTGGAAAATTCTGGGTAAAACCAGAATTTTTTCTTAACTTTGGTCTATTATTTAGGTAGGACCCGAGCGTCAAAGTTGGCGGGTCAAAGTGGTAACGCGTTCTATGCCGCGTTGTGATTCACGTGGTATATTTGGTTGCTCAAAACCATTACCGAGTGAATGGGAAATTGAAGCCAAAGTATGCTCCATGGAAATGGAGTTTTGATGGAAAATCCTTAAATGTTTGAATAAGGCTTGTCCCATATTGATTTGGTGAGAAGTTTTGAATGGGTTTATAAGGTATGGGATTGGAACTTGGGGTGTGCCCCAAGGGGTACCCAAGTGTTTTAGAGAGGAAGGTTATGGGTAAAATGGGCTAGACCCATTGGATCCAAAAATCACCACGCGCGCGCCGCCACCGCCGTCCGTCCGGTCGGTTGGATTGGGCTTGTCCGGCCCAATACCTATCTTTTTGGATAAAAAACATTTGAATTTAATTTTATTTTTTGGAAAAATAAAATCCAGAATTCAAATTAATTCCGGAAATAAACTGGTATGGTTTTTCTGTACACCCAAACAGGTCCCTTCCTATTTTTATCTGCTTGAATTTTGAACCCAACAGGTTTAAATCTGTTTAATTCAAAACCAAACAGGTTTGCACCTGTTTAATTCAAAACCTGCAGCCACCAATCCATCTATAAATAAGACAGCCCTCATTTGATGTTTCATTTAGAAATTTCGTGCTTCACCTCTGCAAATTTATTCTTCATTTTGCTGCATTTAATTTTTGTGAGAAAAAGTATAAACACTTAGTGTGTTCATTAGGCAAACAATTTGTAGTGCTGCTATTGTTTGTAGTTGATCATTTCATCCTAGGAGATAGACGACGTCCACATTCTGAAAACGCCGAGGAGAGGACGAATCTGTCTTAAGGACACAGTGTCAAACACTAGACTTGATCAAAATAATATTCAAGATATTAATCAAGTAAGTTATTTATTTATTTTTCTATTTTTATTATTAATTTAAATCAGATTTTAATTTTGTTTTTGTAACAAAATAAAATCTGTTTTTATTTATTTAATTCTTTTTCTAGTTTGATTTTTGTAATTAAACATTCATTCTCCTTTTCTATATTTCTTTTATATTTTATTTATCGTTTAGTACCCAAACAGAATTAATTAATTTGAATACAGTGAAGATTGTCCGACAATCTTAAGACATATATATTTTTGGTATCTTCATTGTATTTAATTTTATGTGATTTCATAAAGACATATTCTGGTTGAAAAAATAAATAGTGGTTTATGCTATTTGACAGATAGTAATAATATACCGTCTCTTTTCTTTGACAACTAGTAGTAATATACTGGTGTCATTAACAATTGCAGAATATTAAGTTGGCGTTACAGAAAATTATTGTGGTATTTTATTTTTCTAGTTTTAGTAAGAAGGAAAATAAAATTATTTTGTGTTATAATTTATTTTCTGGTTTTAGTAATTAGAAAATTAATTTGTGTTTTAATTTTTCTGATTTTTGTAATAAGAGATTATGGCTACTGCAACTGAAACTGCAACTGAAAGTGGTACTCCGATTGTTACACCAACACCGGTCCCTAGCCAGAACCATGTTCATGTACCAATAAATCATGGAGAAAAATCGAAAAAATTTAACAGTACTGAGTTTAAGAGATGGCAGCAGAAGATGATGTTCTATCTTACAACTCTAAATTTGGCCTGGTTTCTCTATAAAGAGGCTCCAGCACTTAAAGAGTGTGAAAGTGATCGGCAAGTTGTTGTCGCTGTAGATGCTTGGAAACATTCAGATTTCCTGTACAGAAACTACATCCTCAATGGCCTTGACAATATGCTGTATAATGTTTACAGTCCTCTGAAAACAACAAAAGAATTGTGGGATTCTTTGGAGAAGAAATACAAGATAGAGGATGCCGGCACGAAGATTTGTCATCGGTAAATTTTTGGACTTTGTTATGGTAGACTCCCAAACGGTAATTTCTCAAGTTCAAAGTTTTTAATTAATTTTACATGATATTCATTCTGAGGGTATGTCTCTAAGCGAGTCTTTCCAAATCGTTGCTTTAATGGAAAAGTTACCACCGGCTTGGAAAGATTTTAATTTTTTTTTTAAAACATAAACGCAAAGACATGACCATGGATGAACTTATTGTAAGACTGAGAATTGAGGAAGATAACCGTAAGACTGAAAAGAGGAATGGGAAAAATCCCATTGAGTCCAAGGCTAATGTGGTTGAACAAGTTCACAAACCACATAACAAAAAGAGGAAGTTTACTGGAGATGGTCCTAAACAAGGCGATAGCAACAAGAAGTTCAAAGGAAAATGCTATAACTGTGGCAAAACTAGACATCGGGCTTCTGACTGCCGCCACCCTAAGAAGGATCATGGAAGTACAAGCATGAAGACTACCAATCAGGCCAATGTAACTGAACTAGATTACTTCTTTGACGGGATGAATGACATGAACCTCTCTGCTGTGGTGTCCGAGGCTAACTTGGTTGGAAATCCCAAAGAGTGGTGGGTTGACACAAGAGCAACTCGTCACATATGTGCAGACAAGAAGATGTTCACTACCTACAATGAGGCTGCAAATGGTGAACAACTTTTCATGGGAAATTCTTCTACTTCTACTGTGGCTGGACAAGGGAAAGTGATCTTGAAGATAACATCAGGGAAAGAATTGACCCCCAACAACGTACTGCATGCACCTGACATCTGGAAGAATTTAGTTTCTGGTTCTTTGTTAAGTAAAAATGGTTTTAGGCTTGTTTTTGAGTCTGATAAATTTGTATTAACAAAGAGTGGTATGTATGTTGGTAAGGGATACATGAGTGATGGTCTCTTTAAACTAAATGTAATGATAGTTGTACCAAAAGTTGCTATGAATAAGAATAACACATATTTTGCTTATATTCTTGAGTCGAATTTATGGCATGGTAGATTAGGACATGTGAATTTTGATGCTTTGCATAGATTAATTGGTTTAGATTATATACCAAAGTTTGAAATTAATCCTAATCATAAATGTGAAATTTGTGTAAAAGCGAAACTAACTAAGGCTCCATTTAAATCGGTTGAAAGGAAAACTGAACCTCTAGAATTAATTCATACAAATGTATGTGATCTTAAATTTGTTCAAACTAGAGGAGGCAAAAAGTATTTCATAACATTTATCGATGATTGCACAATATATTGTTATGTTTATTTACTTAGAAGTAAAGATGAAGCCTTAGAAATGTTTAAACTCTACAAAACAGAAGTTGAAAATCAACTTGGTAAAACCATTAAAATGGTTAGAAGTGATAAGGGTGGTGAATATGATGCACCATTAAATGAATTTTATGCACAACATGGCATTATTCATCAAACTACAGCACCCTATTCTCCTCAGTAAAATGGAATTGCTGAAAGAAAGAATAGAACCCTAAAAGAAATGATGAATGTCATGTTACTAAGTTCAAGCTTATCACAGAACTTGTGGGGGGAAGCAATATTGTCTGCTAATTATGTTCTTAACAGAATACCCGACAAGAAAACTAATAGCACTCCTTATGAATTGTGGAAAGGTCGACCGCCTTCCTACAAATATTTAAAAGTGTGGAGGTGTTTGGTAAAAGTTGAAGTTCCTGTTCCTAAAAAGACTAAGATTGGACCAAAAATAGTGGATTGTGTGTTTATTAGTTATGCTCAGAATAGTAGTGCATATTAGTTTCTGACTTATAAATAAGAAATACCTGATATAAATGTGAATACTATTATAGAGTCAAGGAATGCTGTATTTTTTGAACATGTCTTTCCTTACAAGAAATGACAGGAATTAAGTTCAGAGAAAAGAACTTATGATTGTACACAAAGTCAAGAGACTAATGACAATCAAACACACGAGACTAGTAATAGTCTTGACCAACAGGATTTAACTGATGATGAACCAAGACGAAGTAAGAGAGCGAGACCATCAAAATCCTTTGGTCCAGATTTTCTGACATACCTGTTAGAAAATTATCACGACCCAAACCCGCCCCTATGGGTTTAGCAATCAGAATCGCCAAGAATTCGATGATTACCAAGGCCCGCTAACAAGAAACAAGAATGTCTGAGTTCGTGTCTGGCGGAAGCCAAAACAGTAATTAAAAGATGTCCAATGAGCTGTGACAGTCTGTATGCAAAAAGACTTTTCATACATATTCATGTTCAGAACAAAACAGTATATACATACATATACAATCATCCGGGACAGGGACCCAATCCCTATTGGAACAGTACAGTACAATTATCATTCAGTCTATACAGTATCACAAAACAAAGACAAAAAGGGGGAATCTAAAACACCCCAAACGGCCTTGGCTCGGTCAGGCTTGGAACCTCGCGGTGAGGCACAGTGGTTAGCTTGACAAAAAAGGAGTTTAACCCAACGCTCCTAACTCCGATCCGGTGCCTGGACACCTACATATATATATAAACAGTGAGCTAAAGCCCAGTGAATAACATATGCATAAAGAGGTTAAGAATGAATATCCTTTCAGTATTGGAAACGGTCAATTATCAGTATATCAGTCATTCAGTTTGTGGCTCATATTTCATGCCATAACAGTCATTCAGAAACTATAATAGTCATATGTGGTACATCCAATAGCAAACAGTACAGTAGGTCTTAACAGACTGAACAGTCAAGTGATGGCCATCATATCAGTAAACAGTAGTGGTTCCGACATGGGAACCAACAGAGATCTCTCAGATAGCGAAGATGCGATACTTGATATGAATAAAGAAATTGTTATGGATGCCACGAATACAGTTCACAAATAGGACAAACATGCATTCAGTAAGAAATATCTTTTCAAAAAGCAGTACAGTTGTTCATTCAGAAAATATTCATGATCGAACATATCTTTACAACATTGTTACTCACAGAGTTTTGGGCTGCGGATAAGCTAGTGCGCGTCCTCGGATGCCAACCCTACACAGTTACAGGATGAACACACACTAAGTCACATACTTGGGAATTGAAGACTTAGTCCCTACTTAGACTCGGTGTGGTTCTACATCAATATTCTCATTAAGATGCCTTAAACTAGGCCTAGAAATGCCTAGGATGGAAAGAGGATGCAAAGATGTACTTATAAACACTCTTCAAAATTTTCAGAAAACAAGGGTCTCGCTCGAGCGTGGCTTTCTACGCTCGAGCGGACAGGCAGACAAAAGAGATCCACTCGAGCGTGACTCCCATTGCTCGAGTGGATTAGAAGCTATAGTAAAAATACTGGATGCTCAAAATTCACGCTCGACGGGCGCTCGACCCTCACTCGAGCATGAGACACAAGTCCTCGCTCGAGCGTGAACTCTCTCGCTCGAGCGGACTGTAAACTCATGCAAAGTACTGGATACACGCATTTCACGCTCGAGCGTCACTTTCCTCGCTCGAGCGGACGGCATGATCTCAGATTGTACGCTCGAGCGTGGGTCAAAAATCTGGAAATTCCAGATTTGAACCTCAAGCTCAAAATCAACTTTTAATGCATCAAATTCGATCCTTTTGGGCCAATTTTCTGGAAAACACTTTTAAACTCATAATATAACATGCTTCAAAAATCAATTTGAGAAATCGAAGCCCAAAGGTAGTTCAATTAAACACAATTTCAAAGAAGTTTTCATGAACATGAACAACAATGCAAATTCAACACATGTATGGGTTCCTTGGAACTCTAATGTGCTAAAACAAGATTAAATACAAGATTTAACTTCAAAACATGGTGAGTTCATGGATCAAGACCCAAAATATGAACATGCATGCAATAATTTTCATGAAACAACTTCAAAACTTCAATATATGCACATGCATGCATGATCTAGCTCTCAATTCAACATAGTAAACCAATTCTTGACTCAACTCACTCAATTACCATGAACCATGCAAGAACTAACTTGAATTCACAAGCAAGAGGGTAAATGTCCTACCTTAGGTCTCCAATTTCAAATGTAGGAGCTCAAATTGCACAATTAGCCTTCAATTCTTCTAGTTTCCAAGCCAATTCTCAAATGAAGCTAAGTTTCCCCTCTCTCACTCTTTCTCTCGGTTTGGTCTCTCAAGGATGAACAAGAATGAGATGCAAGACTAAGCCTCAAACAATATTGGTGAAGTGGCCCACTAGGTGGCAAATTAGTAAATAAAGCCAACTTATGTAATTTAACATTATTAAATCTAATTTAATCATGCCAAATCACATTTCAATTGAATATACCATAAAATCACATAAATCCTAACTAGTATAAAACACTAATCAGTTTCAGATTCGATCGCCGATAAGGCCTTCAATTTGCAGTTTAAAACATAAAACATGAACAGATCATTTAACAGTCAACAGATAGAATTACATTCAAACTAACACACTCAATCAATTAGTTTAGAAATTTCAGTCAATTAATATGCTTAATCATAGATTAGCACTAATCAATGGTGTTATCAGTAAACAGTGGTGATGGTTGTCACAAAAATGAACCTTAAAGCTTTAAGGCAGCAATAACAGGTCCTAAAGCACCTTTGTAGAAAGAGGCTGTTAATATTGAAATTGAATCCATTATGCAAAATCATACTTAGGAATTGGTGGATCTTCCACCAGGTTCTAAACCTCTTGGATATAAGTGGATATTCAAGAGAAAAATGAAAGCAGATGGTTCAATAGACAAGTATAAAGCAAAACTTGTAGTAAAAGGTTACAGACAAAAGAAAAGTCTAGACTATTTTGACACATATTCCCCTGTGACAAGAATAACATCCATTCGCATGTCTATTTCTATAGCAGCGTTGTTTAATTTAGGAATGCATCAAATGGATGTTAAGACAGCTTTCTTAAACGGTGATCTAAATGAAGAGATCTATATGGAGCAACCTGAAGGGTTTGTAGTTTCGGGGCAAGAAAAGAAAGTTTGTCGGCTTGTAAAGTCTCTTTATGGATTAAAACAAGCACCTAAGCAATGGCATGAAAAATTTGATCATGCAATGCTTACTAATGGGTTTAAGATAAACGAATGTGACAAATGCGTCTATGTTAAAAACACTGACCAAGGATATGTCATAGTTTGTCTTTATGTGGATGACATGCTTATCATTGGAAGCAGTTAAAACATGATCAAATCAACTAAGCAAATGCTTAACAAAAGATTTGATATGAAAGATATGGGGGTCGAAGATGTTATATTAGGAATGAAAATTACTAAAACATTTGACGGATATGCATTATCTCAATCTCATTATATTGAGAAAATTCTTGATAAATTTATCAAGGATGATATGAATTTAGCTAGAACACCTGTAGACGTCAATCCTTATTTATCAAAAAATAAAGGTGATACAGTGTCTCAGTTAAAATACTCCCAAATCATTGGAAGCCTAATGTACCTAATGAATTGTACTCGTCCTGATATAGCTTATGCTATCAGTAAATTGAGCAGGTACACTAGTAACCCCGGAGAAGACCATTGGAAGGCGATCATTTGGGTTCTTAGATATCTAAGATTTACCCGTGATCATGGTTTAAACTTTACTCGATATCCAGCAATACTTGAAGGTTATTGTGATGCAAATTGGATATTGGATACTAAAGATTCAAAATCTACAAGTAGATATGTCTTTACTCTGGGAAATGCTGCTATTTCTTGGAAATCCACGAAACAGACATGCATTGCGCGTTCCACAATGGAATCTGAGTTCATTGCTTTAGACAAAGCAGGAGAAGAAGCAGAATGGCTTCGTCACTTCTTAGAAGACATTCCAATGTGGCCTAAACCTATGCTAGCTATTTGCATTCATTGTGATAGTCAATCTACAATAGACAGGACACAGAATCATATGTATAACGGTAAGTCACGACATATTCATCGTCGACATAATACTGTAAGGCAATTGTTGTCAAATGGAATAATCTTAATAGATTATAAAATCTAAAGAGAATATTGCAGATCCGTTAACAAAAGATTTGACAAAAGAGCTAGTGTATAGTTCATCGAAGGAGATGGGATTAAAGCCTATTACATAAGCGTCATCATAATGGTAACCCTACTTATATGACTTGAGATCCTAAGAACTAAGTTCAAAGGGACAACTAAGTTATGTGTGGCTCGGCAGAAATCACCAAGGGATTAAAATTCCCTATCCATTCCTATAGTAAGAATGATATCTGCAACATATGTTGTATGCAGGGGTATAAGGATAAGCTTTGCTTTTAATGATTACTTATATCTTGATCGCGGCATAAAATCAAGACGAGTATAAGGAGATACTCACAATAAGAATCACCTATATGAGTATCGAACTGGGGCCGATTCTATAAGAATGAAGAGGCTAAATTCTCTAGAAACACTCATGAAAACTAGGAGCGTTCAAGGCCAAAATGAATACAACAGTGAGAACCACGATGTGTTAGATGATATTTTGTGTGAAATCTATTGTCTTGGCTTACACAAACAGCTGAACAATTCAAGGCATCGCGTCCATTGGTTAGCTAGGGAAGGTTCAAGGCCAAAAGCTACCTATCCTGATGCAAGATGTTTTCGACTTATACTCTTTCGATAAAGTCTGCATATTGTTGTATCTTCGTTGTCATCAAATTCCATTAATGTGGGGGATTGTTAGAAATGGTTGGAAAATTCTGGGTAAAACCAGAATTTTTTCCTAACTTTGGTCTATTAGTTAGGTGGGACCTGAGCGTCAAAGTTGGCAGGTCAAAGTGGTAACGCATTCTATGCCGCATTGTGATTCACGTGGTATATTTGGTTGCTCAAAACCATTACCGAGTGAATAGGAAATTGAAGCCAAAGTGTACGCCATGGAAATGGAGTTTTGGTGGAAAATCTTTAAAGGTATTGAATAAGGCTTGTCCCACATTGATTTGGTGGGAGGTTTTGAAAGGGTTTATAAGGCATGCGTTTGGTACTTGGGGTGTGCCCCAAGGGGTACCCAAGTGTTTTAGAGGGAGAGGTTATGGGCAAAATGGGCTAGACCCATTGGACCCAAAAATCACCACACATGCGCGCGCGCGTCGTCGCCGCCGTTTGTCCGGTCGGTCGGGCTTGGGCGCGACTGCGTGGTGTGAGGTTGGGTTGGGCTTGTCCGGCCCAATACCTATCTTTTTGGGTCAAAAACATTTGAATTGAATTTTATTTTTTGGAAAAATAAAATCCAGAATTCAAATTAATTCCGAAAATAAACTGGTCTGATTTTTCTGTACACCCAAACAGGTCCCTTCCCGTTTTTATCAGTTTGAATTTTGAACCCAACAGGTTTAAATCTGTTTAATTCAAAACCAAACAGGTTTCATACCTGTTCAAACAGGTTTGCACCTGTTTAATTCAAAACCTACAGCCACCAATCCATCTATAAATAGGACATCCCTCATTTGATGTTTCATTCAGAAATTTCATACTTCACCTCTGCAAATTTATTCTTCATTTTGCTGCATTTAATTTTTGTGAGAAAAAGTATAAACACTTAGTGTGTTCGTTAGGCAAACAATTTGTAGTGTTGCTATTGTTTGTAGTTGATCATTTCATCTTGGAAGATAGACGTCCACATTCTGAAAGCGTCGAGGAGAGGACGAATCTGTCTTAAGGACACAGTGTCAAACACTGGACTTGATCAGAATAATATTCAAGATATTAATCAAGTAAGTTATTTATTTATTTTTCTGTTTTTATTATTTATTTAAATCAGATTTTAATTTTGTTTTTGTAACAAAATAAAATATGTTTTTATTTATTTAATTCTTTTTCTAGTTTGATTTTTGTAATCAAACATTCATTCTTCTTTCCTATATTTCTTTTATATTCTGTTTGTCATTTAGTACCCAAACAGAATTAATTAATTTAAATACAGTGAAGATTGTCTGACAACTACCATTGAATTAAATACAAAGAAGAAATAAAAATAAAAGAAAAGAATGCCTACTCAAAACACCGACAGTGCCAATCATGTCACCAAAAAATCATGATGCATAGAAGAAATGGACAAATTAAATGACAGTAAGCACAATGCAAGCTATGTAAATCCATTCGTGAAGATAAGATTACTAATTTATCAATAAGTGAAACCACAAGGCATAGAAGTAGAATAACAAGAATAACAATCATTTTAGCAACAGGACAAAAAAAGTTGTCATAGAAAACAATGACTTCATATATTAATGTTCCAACAGTGACCTGTTAGGATATATAGTAGTATGAACACATAAAAGCAAAGTGAAAAATTAGCTTTGAGAAAAATTGAAGAAGGAATGAGAATCAGATAAGAACAACGGTGTAGAAATTTTAAAGAAAAATGCAGTGTTATGTTTTTGGCAATGGTTCCGTTTCTTACCGAATCCCAGCCTTCTTCGCCGCTATCGAATCTGACTTAGATCTTATAGAGAAGTGTTGATTGGAGCAGAAATCACATAGATCTGAGTGCTCAAGAGATTTTTAGATTGTGAAATTGAATTTGATTCAAATCTCAACCGTTAGGCATGGTCTTTTCATCTTCACTACTGGCGACGGATGTGTGTGAATCGCTCACGATGGTCAGATTTTGGCCTAGGGCTTAAATCTGATTTAGATCTTGACGATCTTCTCGGATCCAGCGGAGGCACCAGCAGAAGATAATAAAGAGGATTATCGATGGCGGTGGGTGTTTAGGAGAAAGAGAGAGAGAGAGGCACCAACGGAGAATGAAGGGGGATCATCGATGGTAGTGGCGATCTACAGTGGTGGCCGTGGTGATCTGCGTCAGTTGTGGTGGTTTGTGGTGCGGTGAGGTAGGGTGAGGTTTGGTGGTGTAGGAGATTATGTGTGAGAGATTTGAACAAATTGTTGTGTGTAAACAGAGAACAGGGGCAGACGCCAATATTAAGTGATTTTTCTCTTAAAAAATTTCATCGTTAGTGACTAAATTCATTTTTTGTCACAAAATCGTAATATATACCGACTAAATGTTTTGGTAGCCAAATCTCAATCAACAACGACGAAAATATTAGTCGCCAAAAGTACTAATTTGGTAACTAATATCTTCTTTTCTTTTTTTTTTAGGAAAGAATGAATATACAATGACTAATATTTGTTTTGGTCGCTAAAACTTAACATTTTCCAAAAAAATTGTTTGGTCACCAACGAGTAACCATAAAAATATCACCATTATTTAGCGACTAAATTTGGTTGGCCATTGTTTGTCAGTACATTTAAATATCAAACTGACGTCGTTTTGATATTTGCGACTAAATTGTATTAGTCGCTAAAAGATTATACTCTCCTGCCTAGTTTTTCACCCTCCTGCCTATATTTTTGGCGACTAATATTTTAAATTGGTCGTAAAAAATCACTTTTTTGCAACAAAATTGCTTTAGTCGGTAATAGTGTAGACGCGCCTGAGGACTCCCAAGAAAATCTCATTTTGTTCACAGTTCGGACTCAAATGTCACGGTTCTGGATCTAATCTCACAAAGTGCAATGCAAGACCAATAAATCACCAAAGAGTCCAAATCTGACAAGTCGTTTTGGAAAACTGATTTTTGTAAAGAAGTGTCAAACATGGACTGCTTTGCCAGACACAGAGTCGCCACCTAAATATTTTATTTTGGGGAATTTAGGAAACCTTGACTCGTGCCTAAGGCTACGTGTCCGTCATCACCAAAGTTACCTCGGCTTAGGAACTTGGGTACGATTGGGGAAGGTCATGCAATGAGCACCCCCGCTCGCCCTATCAAAGATCGACCTGTACTAAGCATGATATCTTGTTTTTGAAAACACATGCGTTCTTATTCCGGTTAATTAGCTAGATTTACTATGTGATGTGCACAACACACAAGTATAGACTAGATCGCCTAATTTGGAACAAAGCATTGCATATTTGTTGTTTGAAAACCGGTTTGAAGTTTGCTACTCGCAAGTAGGCTAAAAAAATGTAGATTTCAACGAATTGTTCCAATTCAAGTAATCCAACCTTCACCCACAGGCATTCAGGCAGTTATATCATATAAGTGATTAGCCTCATGCAAGCATACTGTTATGGCAAAACTCACACTCATGCAAGATACTAAAGTATAAACACTCACAGTGTACTCCGAGCCAAAATAAGAAACTAGTTAGAAATCATGCATGATCCTAGTTCATGTTAAAATGGCTAATGTATCGCATGCAAAGTGCAACTAGAATAGGCTCAGCTAATCTAAAACGACATATGAGATGCGACAATTCAATACATGTATCCAACTTGGAATTGAAATACAATGCAGTTAGTATGATGCGCCGAGCCCGGTGCATGCAATACAGATGAATGGTGCAAACATGCATAGCATAAGGATGCTAATTGAAATATGCCCTAGAACTAACCATCGTAAGCGGTTAAGTAAGAGGGAGAAAGACGTGGGGTTGGAAGCATGTATCACACGCATGCACGCTTATTACACAATTGTGCCCTCTCGACGGAGGGACCAAAAGAATAATACAAATTAACTAATTAACTAACTAACAAGCTAATTAATTATTTACAAAACCAAATGAATAACTAGCTACAACTAATTATTACATCACTTAAATAATTAACAGATTAACTAAGCTATGAAGACAGTAAAGCAGCCTCGGGAAGAGGGACAAATGCATGCTCGGTCGGCTTTGCTCGAAAATCGGTTGCTATGCCCCATGTTGCTTCTGTTTGCACTGTTTTGTACCTCTGAAAACTGTGAAAATCTCTGTGATGCTTCTGAATCACCTTATGGACACTCTGAGAGGCCATCGGCCAAATGGAGTGGCCATCGGCCAAAGATTATTGCTATCGGCCAAACTGATAGCCGATCGGTAGACTAAGGTGGCCGGTCGGCAGTTCTGATGGTCAATCGGCTAACACTTCCTGCAAATTCCTGCTTTTGTTGCAACAGAGCACTAACAGAGGCATGACAAGGTATTTTCAAGAAAATGTTTGTGCCACCACACTCCTTATCATGTCTAAGGCTCAAAGGAGTGTAATGCTCGACTCTCGAGCCATCAATCACGCATCTCAATGCATGATGGCCAAAGAAGCCAAATTGCACAAGGTCAATAAATGCATGACAAATGAGACACTTGGACCATCACCTTATCATGGATAATCAAAGGCAATGGAGACAAAGGGGATTGGCCCATTTTCATCACTTCAAGTATGAAATGGACCAATTCACTTTGTGTTCAACATAATGTCTGGTTGAACACAATGCAATACACACATGCAACATGCTTATCTTGGCACATTTTACTTGATTGATTTTGTTTACACATTTTAACATTACCAATCCATTCATTAATCAACTTGTCCAACTATGAGAGTCCTCTAATGAGAGAGAGGTCTATCACAGAGAATGGTTTAAGGCATGGGAGAGACCAATGCGTTTGACTAGGAGTAACCCTCAAAAGAGGGTTGAAGCCATTTAAGCACAAGTCTCAATCCCTTGCGTTAAACTCAAACTCAAGACTAACCAACTCTCAAAACAAATCAAAAGTGAAGAAATGAGGAGGATGGCAGATTTTCAGTGCTAAAGTGGCATGAAATGCAAGACTCTACTATGCAAACATTTCAAGTACAACATGCTAGAAGGCTTACATATTGAGACTAGTGAAGGACACAACACTAGAACCATGCAATACAATGCTCAATGGACTAAATCAGCTCTGGACAGAGCTTAATCACATCAAAATAATGGCCTAAACATGCTGGAATTGAAGCTCAAAAGGCTAGACAAACATGCGCATAGCTTGGCTCACTAGCAAGATATAAGGCATAATTCCCAAAAGCACTTAAAGAGTGATTTCAGTGGAAGCATGGCAAAAATATAAGCTTTGAAATTTCACACCAAATGATTCCATATCATGCACACATCACAAATATAGCATGCTAGTGGTCTCAAAACTCAAGACTAGTTAAGGCATTTGCACTATAGCTATGCAATGCATGAAGCATATGGCCAATACAACCCAAAAAAGTCCTAGAGCATGCCAAAACAATGACAAAACATGCATGGAGCAAAGCCAAAGCAAGCTAGCATGAACGGTCAAAACCTGGAGTATGTAAGGCCAATAAGGAGGTTTACATTACACCTACCAAAGCCAAGCATGTGATGACTTAACAAACAAAATCAGAGTTATGGCATGCTAAATTAACACCAAAAATGGGCTAATACCAAGTCAACACATGCTAGAATAACAAGCTCACTCATTAGGCATGCAAGACTAGTAAAGAGGACTTACACTACAAGTGTAAGAAACAAATGAGGGATACCCTAACTAACTAAAAACAGAGTTATATCATGGAAAAATAAGGCCCAAAACACACTGAAATGGTGGTCCAAAAGCCTAGGTAAGATGGCATACACATGGGCTCTTTTTTAAGACATAAAGCATGAACCCTTCAAAGCATTGAAGGAGTGAAACATGTGAGTGCATGGCAATGAAACATGTTCTGAAATATCATTCCAAATGATACTAAATCATGCAAATAGCCCAAGCAATGCATGCTAGTGGCTTGGAAACTCAAGGCTAGTGAGCTAAAATGCACTATGGCTATACAAAGCATGGCATGCATGACCAAAACAACATAAATCAGGCCTTAATCATGCTAAAACATGGCCAAAATCTTCTTGGAGGTAAGCCAAAATCACACTAGAATGATGGTCTAAAGCATGATACACATTAGGCTAGTGAATGGAAATGCACTACAAGTGCATGAAGCATGCAAGAGGCCATCAAACCAACTTTAGACAGAGTTATGACATGCTAAATAATGACAAAAAACATGCTGAAATGAAGCCCATACATGCTTAACAAACATGCTACTTCATGAGGCATATAAGGCTAGTTTGCAAGAATTACACTACAAGTGTATAAAGCATGCATATGGTGACCAAACCAGCCATGGATAGAGTTAAGGAAGGTCCTAAAAGTCACAAAAAAGTGCCTGAACTAAGCCTCAAAATGGTAGAAACACATGCTCTTTTGGAGGGCCATCAATACAAGCAAACAAGAGAAGAGGAGGGGGGACAACCCCCTCCTATTTTGAGCGTCAAAACAAGTTTTCTACCACTGATATTCCTCTGAAATTCAGTGGTTTTAAGGCCAAAAGGATGTTGTTTGAAAAGTTTGAAAGTGAGCTCACAAGGCCTTACAAGCCAAGGAGCAAAAGGGAGGACAACCCCCTAGCCAACCAAGGCACAAGCCAAGACTTTTAGGACTGAAAAACAGAGGAAAAAATAGAGGTTCTTGTAATTCAACACCACCCCAAAAAATGGCCCCAAAGTAGTGTGAAAAGATGGCCAAGCAAATGTGTAAAACAAGCTTAAAGGGAGAGAGATGTTACCATTGATGCACAGGTGCAAAACCAACCCAAAATCTGAGCCAAAACACCTTTTGAAGCTCCAACAAAGTCCCAAGTAAGCTTCAAGCAACCTCCTCCCAAAGATGGACCACTTTCACCAAGGATGTCTAGGAAAAAGAGAGGTATTTCTGTACTTGCATGCACAAAAGGCAAAAGGGAGAGGCTTTAGAGAGAGAGGCAGAGATCAAACTCTGAAAATTGTAGAGAGAGAGGGAGTTTTTAGTGAGAGGAGCTCTCAAAACTTGCTCAAGAAGTTCTCACCCTTGAAAATGAGATATAAGGCTTCATTATATAGTAATCCAAGAGCTTTTGGTTGAAATATCTCAATTGGAAATATCTGATGCAGTATATAACAGCTGGAGGAGAAATATCTGTCAATTCTGGGCTTTCTGGACATTTTTCACCAACCGACCATCTTTGGTGCTGACCGGCCATCATTTTTGGCCGATAAGGTTCACTTTTGGCCGACATATAGCTGCTGAGGTCAAATTGTAGCCGATGGACCTCCATAGAGGCCGATGGAAAAAATCAGCCCTAGTCCCTGACTTGAAGCAAGCCTAATTCCTTCATCTGGACTCCTTTTCAGGTCATTCTTGGGCCTAAACTGTAGCCCCGGAAGTCTTCTTTCCAAATTTGGAATCCTCACCTCAAAATTCCAACTGTGCTAAGAGATATCCCTCTTTTAGTGAAGGTTGCTCAGTTTCGGTCCAACCAGAATGATGCCCAACTTCAGCCAATCATATCTGCCCCATCTGGACACGGCTTTAGGAGATTCTTGAGTGTAAAATGAAGCTCCAGAAGTCTCCTTTTCAACGGTAGTAGCCTCATATCTTAAATCCAAGTGTATAGACAGATAGGCATGATTTAGCGAGGACCGCTCAACTCTCTCTTAATGATTCATACCCACTTTCTTCTTCAACTTGGTTTCTTCCCTCTTCTCCTCTTTTCTTCAAATCCAAACCCCCGAACAAGGTGTTTTGAAAGATTTTTTAAATATTTCATCTCTCTTTCATTCATTTCCACTTTGCCCACGCTCGGTTTACCGAAAAACGCAACATTTAACGAAATGCGAGCCTCAGAACATCGTAGGAACTTTATTTCAGAAATATTTTGAAAGAGAGGGTTTTAAGGTCTAAAAATCATCCAAAATAACTTTGGTCCAAAATGGGGTGTGAGGTTGGGATTTGACTCTCCTCTTGCCGAAGAAATCGAACTTTTGCTCTGTACATCTTTCACCATCATGTAAACCATCAGTAGTGCCCAAGTCTTAAGGGCGGTCAAAAATGGGGTGTCTACAAATAGTATGAGCTTTTAGCTACGAAATTGTTTCGGCAAATGTCATTTTTTTGGGACCAAAAATTTTTTAGTTGGCAAAAGTGTAATTTCTTGTAGTGTGATAAGGCCTTGTTAGATTTATAAGCGAGTGTCAATTTGTTATCGTACTCTGTGTATGAGAAATTCGGGCTTGGCGAGTTAATGCCCACAACTATCACACTCCAGTTAGCTGACTGGTCCCTCAAAGTGCCACGTGGCATGATTGAGGATGTGCTAGTAAAGGTTGATAGGTTTTAGTTTCCTGCTATTTTTTGGTTTTTGATATGGAACCGATTTCTAGCTCTAGAAAACAAATCCCGGTGATCATGGGCCGACCTTTCTTGGCCATGGCCAATGCATATATAAATTGTTGTACCGGGGTTATAGATGTTTCATTTGGGAATATGCAAGTGAAACTCATTGTTTTCCAAGCATCCTAATAACCCCCTGAAGAGGAGAAGTGCTTATTTGTGGATATTGTGGGTGGGCTAGTAGATAAGGCTTTACCCTCCATTCTTGTTGAGAATTCTTTAGAGGCTTGTTTAGCTCATTTTGGATTTGAAGATTTTAATATTGACAAGTCAGTTGAGGAGGTGAATGCCTTATTCGATTCTTCTTCTACATTGGATTTTCCTTGATGAAAAGCCCGCCTTAAGCCCCTTCCTCCTCTGTCTACGGAGCTTGCTGTACTATCTTTAGTCACACCACCTACACTTGAGTTGACGTCACTCCTGGCTGTACTCAAGTATGCATTTTTAGGGCCTAAGGATACTTTACCAGTCATCATTGCATCTGACTTAACTAGAGAGCAGTCAATTAATGAGTGCTATCGTGGCACATCGGAGTGCTATAAGGTGGTCGGTGGCCGATTTGGGAGGAATATATCCCTCCGTGTGCATGCATTATATACATCTAGAGGAGGACGTCAAACATTCTCGCGAAATACAGTGAATGCTTAATCCTAACATGAAGAAGGTAATAAAAAAAAAAGGTTTTGAAGTTGTTAGATACGAGTATTATGAGCCCCACACAAATGATGCCCAAGAAATCGAGCATCACTGTTGTTAAGAATGAGCAAGGTGAGTTAGTCCCCACATGATCCACCACCGGGTGGCTAGTGTACATTGATTATAGGAGACTGAATTCTATGACTATGAAGGATCATTTTCCATTGCCATTTATTAACCACATCCTTGAGAGGTTAGCAGGGTAGGATTTTTATTGTTTCCTTGATGGTTACTTGGGTTATAATCAAGTTCCGATGTAGTGTTGGGACACATTGTGTCCTCTCAAGGTATAGAGGTAAATAATGTTAAGGTTGACCTCATTGCAGGCCTTCTTCCATCCACTTCTGTGCATCAAGTCCGATCTTTCCTAGGGCATACAGGTTTTTACAGTCGATTTATTAAAAATTTTAGCAAAATATTATGTCCTTTGTGTAGTTTACATGCTAAGGACACACATTTTATATTTGATGATGCATGTTTGAAAGCTTTTAAAACACTTTGAACGGCTCTTACTTCTGCTTCAATCATGAAATCACCGTATTGGTTGCTCATATTGGAAATCATGTGTATGCGGTTGGGGCAGTGTTGGACCAAAGGGTGAATCAAGCACCCTATGTTATTTATTATGCTAGTCGCACTTTTTCGAATACACAATTAAAGTACACTATCACCGAGAAAGAGTTGCTAGCCGTGGTGTTTGCCTTAGATAAATTTTGATCCTATCTTCTAGGTTCCAAGGTCATAGTTTTCACCGATCACGTCGTTTTGTGGTATTTATTATCAAAGAAAGATACCAAACCTAGGTTGACTAGATGGATTTTATTGCTTCAGGAATTTGACCTAGAGATTCGAGACAAGAAGGGATTTGAGAATGTGGTGGCGGATCACCTCTCCTGAGTCTTTGTTGAGCACACCAATACTTTAACTTTGCATGATTTATTCCCAAACGAACAACTTCTTGCGATGTCACGAGTGAACCGCCCTTGGATTGCTCATATTGTGAATTACCTGGCCATTGGGTAAATTCCTAAAAATTGCTCTAGGAAAGACAAGGACGGATTCTTTTCACAAGTCAATTATTATTTTTAGGAGGATCCAGAGTTATTTAAATATTACCCCGATCAAGTGATCCAACGGCGTGTGCCGGAGAGTGAGGTACACATTTTTGTAATTGTTTCTTTGAGTTAGTAGTCAAAAAATACTCTATTACTCATAAAGTTGACACTCCATATCACCCTCGAACTAGTGGCAAAGTAGAGGTATCCAATCGGGAGGTGAAGCACATTATTGAGAAAATGGTTAGGCCGAATAGAAAGGATTGGTCAAAATGTTTGATTGATGCTTTATGGGCCTACCGTATTGCTTATAAGACACCCATTAGGATGTCACATATAGGGTGGTGTTTGGTAACGCTTGCCATCTACTGGTTGAACTTGAGCACCGAGCATTGTGGGCCATAAAGAGGTTTAACTTCAATATGGCTATGAATAGACTTAACTGGAAGTTGCAACTCAATGAGTTAGAGGAGATTAGAAATTATGCATATGAGAGCTCAAAAATTTTTAAGGCTCGGACTAAGGAATTTCATGATAAACACATTAATCGAAAATCATTTAAGCCTGGCCAAAAAGTATGGCTCTTTAATTCGAAATAGAGACTTCTGAGTAAACTTAGATCAAGATGGGATGGCCCTTTTGTGGTCGTCGAGGCATTTATTCATGGCACCGTTAAGGTGCAAGATCCAAGGAATGGCCACACTTTCAAAATGAATGGCCAAAGATTGAAACCTTATATAGAGGGGATTGGGAATGGAGATATGATTGAGTCCATTGCTTTGATGGACCCATTTTATTCTAATTGAGATCTAGAATTCTTGTTTTCTTTTCTTTCATTTCTTTCATTTCTTTTCTGATTTTATTGTTGCTATTATGTGCTTGATGTCTAAGAGACTTTAAATCCTCTAAAAGTGTAATTCCTTTGGTATTAGCCATGCTTGAATAGCATGTGACAAGTTTGGTATAGCCACCTAACTGTGTTTGTAGTGAGTTCCTAGGAGACCAACCGAGACGGTGGAAACTAGAGTTTAAATGGCAAAGCCTAGAACACAAAGGTTTGGAATTTCTCAGACTAGAATATGGTTTAAATACCTAGGGGTGTGGAGATTGTTTCAAAACCACCCTAGCTTGAACTTTGTATAGCAGCCCCATAAGTCGAGTTAGCTTTAGGCCCTCGATTCTAGATACCAAATCAACCTAGTCTGTCACCTTGTTAAAGAATAGAAAAAGTTAAAAACATGGTTAGGGAGAAAAGTAACACCCGTAATTTTCGTGTGAAGATGTTTTCGACATGCTATGCTTATTTCGAATGTGAAATAGAGGTCAAAGTTGGACTGAGGGAGTAAATGGTTTGTAGCAGTATGTTAGTCTAAAAAAAAAAAAGAGGACCGCACGTGTGACCAATCTAGAAGCACGAGCGGCCAGTCTCTAATCAGCTACTTTTAAACAGTCGCTGGAGAGTAACTCAATTCCGTTGCTGGAGCGGCCAAAATTTGCCACATGTGCAGTCTATATGGAGCGCAAGCGGTTTGTCGTTTCTGAGGAAAAAAAAAAAAAAACGCACCCAAGCGGAAGGCCCTAGCACACAAGTGGCTCAAGCCTCAAAACATTCGGCTAAATAGCAGCTGAAGCGGCCCAAAATTCACCACTTGAGTGGCCAACATAAGTGCATGAACGGCCAACCAAAAAAAATAATAAAAAATCCCAGTAGCCAAAAACCAAACCGTAGCCCTCTTTGACCATTTTTTTCTCAACACCTTTTCTCTCTACCTCTCATCATCTTCTTTGTCTTCTCTCTCTAAAATCCACTCAACCTCCATCTTCTCCCACCATCGGAGCCTCACCACCGACACACCATCTCCTTTCTGTCTGGTGAACTTCCAATGACCATTTTTTCGAGCAAGGATCCTCGGCCCTTTCGGGCGGCCGTCCAAGAATTCCCCAAACGACGTCGTTTTGGGGGTTTTTCCCTTTTTTTTTTTTTTTTTTTCTTCTCTTCCTTGTTCAACGCAGAACGTGAGGTGAGAGAGGGAAGAAGAGAGAGAGGAAGGGAAGAAGAGAGAGGAAGGAGAAGAAGGCCGGATCGAGGGGGCCATAACCATGGGGGAGGAGGAGGAGGAGGCGGAGGCGAGGCGAGGCGGTCATGGGTGCAGCCTATCGGACCGCAGACCGGCGACGATCGACGGCCAAGGCTGCGGCATATGGAGGCGACGAGTCATGACGGCGAGCTCGCTCCTCCCCCTCCCTCCTCCCTCTTCTCCCCCTCCCCTTCCCTCTGGTTTGGTTTCGAACGAAGAGAGAGAAAGCATGAACGAAGAAGAAGAAAAGAAAAAAAAAAAAAAAAAAAAAAAAAACCCCAAAACGACGTCGTTTTGGAATAGGTGCCGCCAGTAGGCGGCCGATGATCCGAATTCCATTTTTTCTGACAAGCCTCCATTCTTCTTTTTCTTTTTCATCTTTTTCTTCACTTTTTCAAGGTAAGTCTTTCTTTTGGTTTAGATCTTTCAATTCTCACTTGTAGTTTAGTACATTGGTAGTTTAGTGGTAGTTTGTGATCATTGTTCATTAAAATATATAATAAAAAAAAAATCTATGAAACAAGAAGACAACCGCCGCATGTGCGACCATCTCCTGTGCATGTGCGGCCCACCACAAAAAATAAATAAATAAATAAATAATAATAATAATAATAATTCCTTGTTGTATCTTATGTTTTAATTTAGTTTCTTACTTGTTTAGTTTAGTTGTTTTGTATGGTTGTTTCTTATTGATTAATTTTAGCATAGTCCTTTGTTAGTATAATTTTGTTCATTTAAAAAAAAAACTGAGTGTAATTTTTGTTTACCCTACTTTATTTAACTTAGTTTTTATTTTTATTATTATATTTTTATTTTATTTTATTTCATTTGTTTCTTTATTTTCGTTTCCTTTAGTTCATTACTTTACTTCATCTAATTTAACTTATTTGTCTTATACTAATTTAGTCTAGTTAATTTAGGGCATTATTCATTTAGTTTACCAAAAAAAAAAAAAAAAACAAACAAACAAACAAAAGTAGTGTGTATGTGTGTGTGTTGTTCGTACCTGCCTAGCTGGATGTGCACCTACGCCATATTTTAATATCATCTCTCTCTCTCTCTCTCTCTCTCTCTATTATCTACTTCATAGTTGTGTTCATTGAGGACAATGTTATATTCAAGTTAGGGGGTGAGGGTAATTTCTTTTGTGTACTTCTATCTGGCTCATAATTCATTTTTGTACTTGCTTCACTTGATTGCACCACTTCACTTGATGTTGGCCTTTTGCTAGCAAGGTGGTGATATAAGCATATGTTAAGTGGGGAACATAGTGGACTTGTAGGAAAAAGTTATTGGGTAAATGCTCGCATGTGATATTTGCACTAGGATAGTTGTTTGTTTTTGTGGTATTAGTAGACTTGTCATGAGTATACCTTGATTCACATGAGCATATTATCATAGTGGTGACCTCTCTATTATAATCCTTGGTGTCAAGGTTCTAAATATCGGCCGGTACGTTCTGTACCGGCCGATTCGTACTGGAAAATGGGAGGGCCGCGTCGGATACTCACCGGTATACCGGTGAGATTGGATTTCACATCCGTATCGGTCGATTCCCGGCACATATCGGCCCGAATCCGATACATACGACGATACAATCCAATACACGCCGGTACGGATGAAAATCAGCGCAGAAAACCTGCAAGATCTAAGCTTCTTTGGGCTATGGAGTTCACTTTGATCTTCAAGCTTCTTCAAAGACGATTTGTGTCCCTGAGTTACGTTTATGCTCTATTTTTGGTGAGTTGCTGTGCTATGCTCTGTTTCAGTGCTGAATGTTTAGAGGTTTTTCCCCTAATTTTTCTTTGTTTATACACCTACAGGCTACACTACATCACTATATATATATATATATTTCTACTGAGCAGAAGAAGGGAAAAAAAATAAGAAAAATACATGTTCAATCCAATCTGTTAAAAGTTGGATTAGTGGAAAGGTTTGTTATTAGTTTTTATTATTTATTTATTTATTTATTTATTTTGGTGCCATGTTTTTGTACTATATTTTTTTAAATTTCTTTTATTTGTGTCTTGCTTTGGTGTAGATGTTTAAGATTTACAAATTTTTTTTTTTGAAGAGGTTTATTCTAATTAGATTTTTATTTTTATTTTTAATATATTATTGTTACTAAGTAAATTAGAATTACAATATCTGTCAATTGAAAACTGTTATTGTAGATAATTAAAAGTTATAATTGAGACTAAAATAAATACATATCATTTAGTTGAAAATGAGTCAAAAATGCTCCTACATATCAAAATTTTGATTAAAATGTGACAAATTAAGGCTAAAAGAGTAAAAAAAAAATGCATAAAATTGAGTTTTAGAGGGATTGCTAATGATTTTTAAAATTTCACGGTCGCGACATCCGATTCCCGATACGTACCGGCCGATACTACCGATACCGATACTCCGCGATCGATACTGTTACGTTACCCGATATCGCGATTTAGAACTATGCTTGGTGTACATCATTGATAATTGTCCAGTGGTGTAGAAAAAGAATAAATGAGTAGCCTTGATTCTCTTTAAAAAAAAAAAAACCTTGACTTGTTTGGGTTCGTAACTTTTTAACTCGAGTTATTAAGCATGTAGGGGTGTTTTTACACCTAGTGCCCTAAAACCGTTTGGTTTGGGAGTCATTGGCCCAACACTTGTTACATGGGTTAATTAGAAAACTTAAGGAACCTAGACATTGCACAGTTAAGGGAAAATAAGGAAAATGACTTGTTCGGATCCATAGCCTTTTCAGCTCGAGTTATTAAGCCCGTAGAGGTGTCATCACACCTAATGCCCTAAATCCCTCTAGTTTGGGAGTCATTGGCCCAATTCTTGTTACATGAGTTGATTAGAAAGCTTAATAGATCAAGGCATTGCTCAGTCTTGAAAAAAAAAAAAAAAAATTGAGAATCCTAGTTGCAAAAAGTTTTTCCCCCCCCCCCTATATGTGTTAGATGTCAATGTGAGTTACACTAGGCTATTATAGTGGATAGTTAACTAGTTATGGGGATTGCATTTCACATCGAGGGTACTGATGATGTGTTTTACTAGCATTCACAAGTACAAGGGACTTACCTTTTGTAATACGAAATTGTGATTTTTGCATAATAGATTCCTTCATGCTTGTCCACTGTGCCTTTAATAACTCATCATATCTTAATATCACACTGTAACTGGCACATAAGTTAATTCTTGGGTGGAGTACGGTGGTTAATTGTTGTTGGGCATATATGAATATGTTGATGTTTGTCGGTATCATTTCTGGAAACCCTCACAAGACTACACTCATCCACTTGGGTAACCTTGGGACTTAAAATGCTTGTTGCATATACTAAATGCAATCGTGATCCCTACGAAATTGGCTTAGATTTATTTCATTTTTCTTATTTCTTTTGTTTTGGTCGAAGACTAGCAAAATGTAAGTTAGGAGGTGTGATGTAGGCCGAAAGGTACCACATTGAAGCCACTTATGTTACATTTAGTCTTTGAATTATGGTTATTTGGCAAAGATAATGTGTTTTGTGTACTTGTGCAGATTTAAGAAGCAACACGCAATTTTAGGCAAAAAGTAGCACAAAAGTAGAAAAAGTAGCACAAAAGTAGATCCTCCGCTCAAGCAATGAAATTCTTGGCTTGCCATCTTGTCGCTCGTGCGTCCAGACTTCACCACACGTATGTCCAATCACCGCTCGAGTGACCAATATAGGAGCTCAAGTGGCCAACCTAGGGAAATGTGCTCGAAATTTTAACTTCGTTTGGCTAAGAATAGTAGACAGATAAAAGGCTGGAAGAGAGTTTGGAAATTTTTGAAAGGAAAGGAGGGCTAGGGTTTGAAGAGAAGGGTTTCAGGCTTCAAGAATATCTCCCATGGTGGTTTCCTCTTCCTTTACTATTTCTCACTCTTCCATGAGTGGCTAGTTCTTCTCATTCTTGGGTTTTAATGAAACTCTAGTCTAGTAAATACAATTTTCTCTTTGGTTTTTGATTATGTAATGGTTTAAATGAGTTGTATGGTGTTTAAGAAGCTTTAAATATATTTTTTCATTATTCTCTTCAAGTATTCTACTCTCTGTGATTATTAAATACTTTCGATGCAATAGTTTTCTATTATTTCGTATTCATGATATGAAACGAGCCATACTATGAGGGATGAGTCATGTTACTACCCTAGTTCAGAGCGAACAACTCGTGCTATTTGAGATGATTTGTGCCTATACATTGGACACGATAATCTTCTTGATCAACGCTTCAAACTTGTAGTTGTAAAGCATTAGATGTTTTGAACCATAACAATTAATTTCCAATTTGAAACCTTATTTATGTAACAGGTGGTGAATTGATTAATTTAGGATTTTCTCAAACATCGGTACCTAGAACTTCAATTTTCATTGCTAGTTTAATTTCTTAGTTTATTTTAATGATTATTAGTCTATGAACCATCACTCTTGTTATCAAAAATTAATTTAGGAATTTAACAGTTAAATTAGTTTAATTTCATATTTATCCTTGTGGATCGATGCTACTACAAAAATAGTTAAACATCACATTTTGACAAACAAAAATATCTCACTTTTATTAAAAGTGTGATAAAAAAATAAATTGATATTTTAATCACATTTAATTTAATGAAGTGTAATAATATTTATTTTTTTATCTCAGTTTTTAATTAAATGCGATTATATATACATTTTTTTTATCATATCTTTTAATTAAATGTGATTATAACTTTCAACTTGTTTGCTCGAATGGCGTGCAATAGGGGTGTAATTTTGGTCTGTGGCCCGTGGGTGGCCCGGGCCCAAGCCCAGCCCGAGGCCTTGGGCTAGGCCCTGAGCCATTGTTTTGAAGCCCTACCCGGCCCATGGGCCTGGCCCGCTTTACCCGATCCATTAATCCGCTCAATGCCCCCCCAAAAGCCCGTGCCAAGGCCCAGTGTTATTTTTAATGGAAAATAATAAAATTTTGATAGAAAAAATAAAAAAATATATTTAAAAATTGTTTATGCCCGCCAAGTCTAGGGGCCCGACCTGAGGCCCGGTCCATTGGCCCGAATGCTCCTGGGCTTGGGCGTGGGCCTTGGCTTAATTTTTTGGCCCGTGAGCCGGCCCAGCCCGACTTGATTTTTTGACAGAAGCCCGCAAGGCGCGTGCGTGCACACACAAACAAACAAACCATTTTTCATCTTCTGAGATTCCAAACCTCTCTCAGTTACTGGAACAAGACCTGTTCTGGGAAGACGAAGAGTTGACATCTCTGCTCTTAAAAGAACAAGAAAACCCCTTGTTCCATAGTCTCGAAACAGACCCATCTTTGGGTGGGGCTCGGAGAGCCGCCGTGGAGTGGTTGCTGAAGGTCAACGCCCACTACTTATTCTCTGCTCTCACGGCGGTCCTCTCTTTCTCTCTCTCCAAACCCTAACCTAGTCTTCTGCATATCCTTCGATCAGCCGGTATTATCTCTATTTTTCGACCGGCGAAGAGTGATGAGCGATCTGTATGATCCTGAGGTTTTGGACTGACTGAGTGTGAGATAGAGCTTCAGTCTTTATTTTAAGGCTCTGGTTTTTTTTGGGGTTTTCTTTTTTTTTTTTTTTTTTTTTTTTTAAAAAAAAAAAAAAAAACTTGGTGGTCCCATGCCATCAATGCATGAGTGGTGATGTGCTCACTTGTTGGTCATCGTTGGTTTGGGCTTGAGAAATCTGTGTTGATAAACTCTGGTTGTGGATGACGCCATGGCAGTTTTTATCCAGTGAGGAGTTGCAGGTGGTTAGTGTAGCACCCCATTTTTGACCGACCTTAAGACTTAGATGTCATCGATTGAGCGCTCGGTAATGGTGCATGTTGTGCTCGTTCTGAGGTTTCGGAGTTTCAGCTAAGAGCCTTACCCTCGGACCTCGAGACCCTTTTATGCTTTGCCTCGGTTTGTGGACCAGGCCTTGCTTTCTCTTCCCGGAGGGAGGGAGAAGTCTTGTAAACCATCTCTCAGTGGTCGTAGACTACTTTTCGTGGTCGTAGGCCACTGTTCCCGTTTGGAGACTAGTTTCCGATTTTCAGGGCCGTCGGCCGTGCACCTCGGTTCGGGACCGCTTAACTTTCTCTGTTTGGCATGGTTTTGGGAGAGCTTGAACATTTTGAACCTTCGTTTTAGCTTCTTGAGGAAGCTTGAACATTTTGAACCTTCGTTTTAGCTTCTTGAGGAAGCTTGAACCTTTTGAACCTTCGTTTTAGCCTCTTAAGGAAGCTTGAACCTCTTGAACCTTTGCTCTAGCTTCTCCAAGAAGCTTGAACGCTCTTGTTTCTCTATAAGAGACGGCCTCCCTCTCCTTTAGAGAGGTTGAAAAAAATTTGTCTAAGGAAAAACACATATATGTCTCTATATCTCTACATTCTAGCCTTAGAAAGGGTGTTTGTTCTTGGCCTTTAACACCACACCTTATAGCCACACACCTCCACCATTGATCTAAGGTTCTTGAAGGGTCTTGAGAGGTCTCAAAGAGCTGGTTTTTGGTCCAAGAAGCGGCTGGTTTCGCTGAAGCTACAAGGGTAACACACTATTTCTTCTTTTTAGCATTATTTTGATCCATCTCTTAGCCTTACTTTCAAGCATATTTGAGCTTCATTGTAAACTAAAAAAAGTCTTATTTTGAGGCCCCTAACATGTTTGTTTAAGATCATTTTTCTGTTGGGGGTCATCTACCCCCTTGCATGCTTCATTTTACCTTGTTTTGAGCCATGCCTTAGAGCATTTGTGTTGGCCTTTGTTTGGCCTTTTAGCCACTGAAATTTAGTAGATTTTCAGTGGCTAGCATGCTATTTTGAGTGCCAAAATCAGAGAGGGGTGACCCTCTCTCTCCTTGTTTTGTTTTCTAGCATTTTTGGCCTTACAAATGAGTCCTTATTTGCATGCTTCCAAGCCATGTTTTAGGCCATTTTTGATGAGTTTAAGGACCTGTATAGACTCTTTCCATAGCTTGCTTTGCCATATTGGATGTCCATTTTGCATGTGTAGAATAACCCCTCTTATAGCCTATCAAAGGAACATGTCATTCTTGCATGCATTGATCATGTTTCAGTGGGTTTTCGAGCTTTACTTGGCATGTCATATCTCTGAATTTTTCTGGTTTAGTAGCCACTTGAATGCTTCATATGCTTGTAGTGTAATCCATGTTCACTAGCTCACATTGCATGTTGTATTGGCCCTTGATTCTAGCATATTTTGGCCATGTTCTAAACTGATTTTATTCATGATTTGGGCTGCCTTATCTCTGTTTTGAGGTCCCATGGTCGAATGATGCTTGCCATGCATACTTGTTGTGTAATAGCTTCGACTAGCTTTGAGTTTTGAGCGCTCTTGCATGCCTAACTTGAAGTATTTGCATGTGTTGGTATCAATGGGAATGTTATTTTAGAGCTTATACTTGTGCCATACTCCCATATTTTCCATGCTTTAACTGCCCTTGAGAGTTGCATCATTATGCTTCGCTTGTGAGCCATTGCATGACCTTCATTTAAATGCATTCCAAGCCACCATCCCAACACATTTTGCCACTGTTTTGGGTCTGTATAGGGACTGTTTGAGATTGGTTTGGTCATTTGAGCATCGCTTTGCATACCTATAGTGTGATGTGCTTCATTAGTCTTTGGTGCTTGAGCCTATCAACATGTATTGCATGAGTTGTTGCATGTTTTGGAGTCATTCATGTGCCATTTCAGAGCTAGAACATGTGTCATTATATGCCATATTTCATCCTTGCCATGCTCTTGGAGAGTTGCATCTTGTGCCTTAGGCTTGGAGCCCTCGCATTGTGCATGTTTGCATGAGTTTTGGGCCTTGTTTTCATCATCTATGGCCACTGATTTGAGTGTGGCTGAGGCCTATTCATTTTAGTTTAAGTCCATCTTGCATTATGTATGCCATATCCATGTTGTCGCATGCTTGATCGTCGCATTGTGTATGCCTTGTTTATGTCTTCATGCATGTCTATCTTCGTTTGTGCATTGCGTATGCCATATAGTCCATGTGCATTGAGTATGCCATTCTTGTTCATAGCATTGTGTATGCTAGTTGCATGTTTGCATATCATCCCTCGTATGCTAGCATGATTAGGTCGCATTACGTTTAGGGTTGCATGCTAGTCGTATTGTGTATGCCATGTATATTGCATTGTGTTTGGAATAGGGTTTAGTCCAAACATGGGAAACGAGGGACGTTTCGTACTCCAAGTGACAAAACGTGCCTCGACTCTCGGTCGCCGACACTCCGGATTACCCATGATGGAGTTTAGGCCTTGTTGTGTTTATAGGTGTATTCATTTTACATCGAGTCGTGCAATTCGACTCCTCGGCCATCATGCATCGAGATGCATGATTGGTGGCATGAGGATCGAGGACTACACTCCCTGGAGCTTGTGCAATGATGGGGAGAGTGGTCATGCACACATATGTTGAAAATACTTTGTCATGCCCCTTTCTCGCTCTCTGTTGCCGCAAACCGGAAACCAGCAACAAAAACTAGTCAGCAGCCTTCTGGAGCTTTGTCTAGTGTTCTGGGACCAGTTGCAAACAGAGGCAAATCATGGCATCGCGATGGATTTCCCGACAAGGCGACTTGAGTATGCATGCATCCCTATCATTCGGAATAGAGTTGAGGCAGTCCATTTTGTTTAATTTGCATGCTAGTTTCCTTACTTACTTAGTTAATTCGTTAATTAATTAATGTTGTGTAATAATTAGTTTAATTAGCTTAGATTAGCTAGTTTATTCTATACTATTCATTCGGACTCTCTGAGGAGGGCAATGTTGTAATAAGTGTGCGTGTGTGTGTGATGCATGCCTTCTAACCCCACGTCATTCTCCCTTTTATTTACAGCTTATGATGGTTAGTTTAGGGCACGTTTCAATTAGCATACTTATGCTCGCATGTTTGCATCCATTTATCTATCTTGCATGTACCGGGCTCGGCACATCATACTAACTGCATAGCATTTCAATTCCAAGTTGAATACGTGTATCAGTTGTTGCATTTCATATGCCATTTTAGAATAGCCGAGCCTATCTTAGTTGCATTAGGCATTTCAGCATAATTAGGATTCATGCATGATTTCTAATTAGCCTCTTGCTTTGGCTTAGAGTACTCGATAAGTATTTATGCTTTAGGATCCTTGCATGCGTGTGAGTGACTGCCATGATAGCATGCTTACCATGAGGCTATTTGCTTATGTGATATAACTGCCTGAATGCCTGTGGGTGAAGGTTGGGTTATTTGAATTGGAACAATTCACCAATTGGGAGTTTTAAGCCCACTTGAGAGTGGCAAAATCATGTTTTCTTAAAGCCCACTTGAGAGTGCAAATCCACGTCTTAGCCTACTTGCAAGTAGCACCATCAAACCATCTTTCAAATAAACAAACATGAAATATTTTGTTCTAACTCAAACGATCCAGTCTATACTTGTATGTTGTGTGCATCACATAGTAATTCTAGGCTAATAACTGGAATAAGAGCACATAATGTTTTCAGAACTCGATATCATGGTTAGTAGAGGCCGATCTTTGATCGGACGAATGGGGGTTTTCACGAAGTGACCTTCCCCAATCGTACCCAAGTTCTCGAGTCGAGGCAACTTTGGTGATGACAGACATGTGGCCTTAGGCACGAGTCAGGGTTTCCTAAATTCCCCCAAAATAAAATATTTAGGTGGCGACTCTGTATCTGGCAAAGCAGTCCATGTTTGGCACTTCTTTCTAAAAATCTGTTTTTCAAAACGATTTGCCAGATTTGGACTCTTTGGTGATTTATCGGTCTCGCATTGCACTTTGCGGGATTAGATTTAGAACCATGACATTTGAGTTCGAACTATAGTAAGCCCAATGAACAAAACTTGATTTTTCCGGGACGTTCGGGGACGTCTACCATTTCTGGCGACTCTGCTGGGGACTTAGAGAACTTGACTCGAACTCATGATATCTTGTTTTGACTACACTCATGTGTTTCTTTGCATTGCATGTGCATTGGTGCGCCTAGGACACCGTGTTTGCCATCTGTTATTCCTGAACGGTTTGCCGGAGGCTGCGTGCCATAAAGCTGACCGGTTATGGGCTCTGCCACGATGGGAACACAAACCCCAGTTTTTACCGGGGCACCCTCTTTGACCATTCGACCTAGTGCATATTCGGAATCCATAGCGACCATTCCAAGCTAGGACATGTTGCTTACCCAATTATAGGTTGTTTGAAACTGCTGCGTGCGTAGTGAAACCCCAGTTCCTGATAAAATAGGACAGGAAAACCCTACCCCACCATAGGGGTGTTTTCGGCTCTCACTTGCTTGCTATGTGCTTTTAGAGTGTGTCTCTATAGGGAATGCACATATCAGTTTGCAAGTTTGGGTATCAGACCTGCGGGCATCAGTATGTGAAGAATCAATTTTACCTGAGGGTATCGGTTTGCAGATAGAATTTGGGGTAGAATTCAGTAAAGAGTACAGTCATTCAGCTGTGCTCATGTCCATTCTAGCGAAATCAGGCTAAGATGCTCTCTATTTTATCTTTTGCTATGCAGTCCTGGAACCATAGCTTCAGAAGGCTCCGATATCTCCCAGATTCATTGAACTTGTGTTGATAGACTTTGTCAGGTCAGAGATTCAGTTCAAGGGTAACCAGTGTTTCCTTCACCAGTGGTAAGGCAAAGAAAGGCCAGACAGGGCTCATTGGTTCATCTGATCCGACAGTCACCAGTCACATCATCAGCAGACCCGTGATGGCACAGGGTTCTGAAGAATTTATGGCCGTGATAGTAGCGTTAAATCAGGGAACTATCATGCGGGATGAGACCAATGCTGAAACGCAACGCCTATCTAGGGCATCTGCCTCACATCCAGCTTCGGGACCCTAGCTGAACTTTGATCCACTTCCTCCAGCAGAAGATTTGCAGGGACCAGATCCTCGAGAAGGGTTGGCTCAAGCCTGAGTTTTCAAACCCCTGGTACAGCCTAATGAGAGGCCTTATCCCCTTGATGCTAATGACCTCGATTTGACCGCCGTGAAAATCGCGAACCTTGAGAAACAATTCAAGAAGGCACAGGGCCTTAACTCCATTCTTGACATTGAGGATGGGCACACCGAGGCTGCCATACGGCTCCCAGACAGATTCAAAATGTCACATATTGACCGTTTCGACGGGTCTGGAGATCCTATGGTACATATCCGGCTTTTCTTGGATGTCCTGAAGCCAATGGGTCTGACTAAGCCACAGAAACTCTCTTTGTATGGAAGAACCCTGTCGGGTGTAGCAGCCGCTTGGTATGCCAAATTGGAGAATACAGTGAAACAAAACTGGGAAGAGTTGGCTGAGGCCTTTGTCGATCAGTATTCTTACAACACCCAAGTTGAAATGACCATGCAAGAGCTTGAAACAACTCGCCAGAACCCAACAGAGCCTTTTGTGGAATTTGTTGCAAGGTGGAGAGCAAAGGTAGCACAAATGACAGATCGTCGTTTTGAGAGGGATCAAGTGCGGATAGTGGTGCGAAACCTCGAGCATGATATGTTGCAAAAGTTGATAGTCGCTCCACTATTCACTTTCAAAAGTTTGCGTGAACTGGGGGTTCAAGTCGAGAATGCGTTCAACAGTAGGATCATTCCCAGAACAAGTGAACTGACAAGGAGGGCGATTTCAGGGAGTACCAATGCTGGTAGTAGCGTTATTCCCAAACCCACCGAAATCAATACAGTTGCCACAGCCGACCCTTTTGCCAATCCAAGCCTACAAACTGCCGACCCAGCCCGAGCTCAGGGCAGAATTTTCACCCCTCTCTATATGAGTCTAACTAGCGCACTAAAAGTCTTGATGGAAAGAGGGTATCTCAAACCCCTCGATCCTCAACCTCTGCCTAACCCACTCCCAGCCAGACATAACCCCTCCAAGTACTGTGTGTACCATTAGCAGCGCGGTCATGGCACCAACCGTTGCTACCGCCTTCGTCATGAGGTCCAAAATCTCATCGACAACCGGACAATAGCTCCACCTTCAGACCCCAATGACCAAACATCTCCTGCCTACCTCAACCTCATCCATATACTACCATCCACCTATGACCCCAGCATATACATCACCCCAACCCATCTACCCAAGCCGGAGGTAGTTATCCCGGAAAACATGGACTTATGCATGATGGGTGCACCTGAACCCCAATCATCTCAAACCCGTGTGTAGACACCCCATTTTTGACCGTCCTCAAGACTTGGACGTCACCGCTTGAACACTCGGTGATTACCCATGTTTGTGTTTGTTTGGAGTTCCCGGAGTTCTCGGCTACGCGCCTTGCCTCAGGATCTCCGAACTCGACTGTTTTGTGTCTGGTTTTGCACCAAACACTTGTGCTTTGCCTTGGAGGGGCAGGGAATGCCTTCTGAGACATCCCCACACACCACCGGCAGTGGCTAGAAGCCACCGGCTGGTGAGTGTTTCCATCGACATTATATTATGCCGGTCGGCACTATTTTGTGCCGGTCGGCACTCCTTTTGGAAAAATGACCATTTTGCCCTGCCGATCACTTTACAGCTGTTTTTGGAGATATTTTCAGACAGCTTTGTACCACTTTCTTCCCCTCCATACACGTGTATGGAGGGATGAGCCCCTTGTTTGCTTGGTTGCTAAGCTTACAAGATTGCCTCCTCTATAAGAGGAGGCCTTGTCTTCTTGGCTTAGGGGTTAGCCATTTGAGAGACTAAAACCAGAGCTCACATATCTCTCTCTCTATATTTTCCATCTCTCTCACCCTTGTGTGTTTGTGTTCTAAGCCTAAAAGGTCTGTTTTACCATACTTTTGCACCATTACACACACCATTACACTTAGCTCAAGATTGAGAGACTTAGAGGGTTGTTTGTTGAAGTTTTGGACTGACTTTGACCACTAGAGTGGCTGCTCACTGTTCTTCAAAGGATCTTCAAGGGTGAGCTTGTTACTTTAGTTTCCCCATTCTTGCACTAGCTTTCTACCCCTCTTGCTTTATGTTTTTGGATTTGTGTTTAACATAAAAAAGACTTGTTTTTCCTTGCTTAAGAACATTCATCAAGGTTGTTTTGTGGTTTGGGTAGAGTCTCACCCTCTTAGGCCTTGTTTTGGCCATTTTGGAGCCTTTTCTTGAGGCCTTGTTTACTTGGTGTTTTTGATCCTCTCACCACTGAAAACCAGTGGGTTTTCAGTGGTGAGGAAGGTATTTTCGAGTCTCATATAGAGGAGGGACACCCCTCTCCCCTTTGTCCCTTGCTTGCCTTTGTTTTTTTGGGCTCAAATAATAGCATGTATGCATGGTTGGTTTTGGTTGCATTTCAGAGCATATTTGTGGTTCATATGACATGTTATGCCTCTGTTTTAGGTTGGTTTTATGGTCCTTAACATGCCTCTTATGTTTGCTTTGAAATGCTCTCTTATGCCTAGAAATATGCCATGCTTTGAGGCCATGTTTTCTCGCATGTTTTAGCTTAGTTTCATGGGGATACTAACATCATTTTGCCATGTATAAGGGCTGTGGGCCACTATTTTTGTCATATTTAGCATGCTTGACATGGTTGTTTTGCATGATGGCTTGTAAGCCTTGGGTAGGTGATCCATGTACATGCATTGGATAGTCTATTTAGATGATTTGGGATCATTTGACATGCTATTTCAGGCCCTAATCCATGCTCATATGTTTGTACTTGTCATCTCTTTCATGCTTTAAAGGTGTGTCCTTTTATGCCTAAGAATAGGCCTTGTGTATGCTCCCATGATTAATGCATTCTGGGGGTGCCCTGTGAGGGGATTTGGGTGTCATTTTGCATACTAAAAATCAGTTTTTAGTTGTTAGATTCATGCCATGAGTGGTTGTGTAAGTGGTAGTAAAATGCTTTTTTTTTTGTGCCTTAGGTTTAGGCCCATGAACTTGCATGTTTGTGTAGTATTTTGGTCATCATTTAGGGCTTGTTTTGCCACTGTTTTGGGGTGGTTTGAGGGCTGCCCCATTGAAGTTAAGGCCACCGTTGTATGTTCATTATATGCTTGATGCATGCTTGGTTCATCGAGTGTTGTAGTAGGTTGGTCCCATTGCTTGATTGGCCCATGTTTGCATGCCACTTATACCTTGCATGCTCTAGCATTTTGCATGCCTATTGTGATAGTTGCATGACACTTGGTATGCCTCGCATCTTAGTCCCATTGTTGCATCATTTGAGCTATGTTGCATACATGCATTCCATGGCTTGGCTTGGGGATTGTCAAGCCAAGCATAGGGTTGAGAGGAGTTCACACTTCAAGTGGTGCAACTCGTCTCAATTCTTGGTCACCAAGACCTTTGACTAACACATGATGAGGCCTTGGATTTCATTTGTTTGTTTGCATGCATTACCATTAAAATGCAACCTTGGTTCCTTAGGCCATCATGCATCAAGATGCATAATTGATGGCCCAAGAACCAAGAGTCATGCCTCCTTGAGTCCCCAAGCATGATAGGAGGCATTGGCCATGCTTACATATGCTCAAATTCCATGCCATGCACCTTTGGTTTCTTCTTCATTGTCAAGCCATCTCTGCAGAACTTTCTGCCGACCGGCAGTACAATGTGCGGACTGGCACACTTTTTGTGCCGATAAACTCTACAAGAAGCGGTGGCCAATTTAAGCGACCGGTGGTCACTTCCTCCACCGGTGAAGTCTGCGGTTCATGTAGAAGGTATTCGGGACTTTGGGAATTTTGGAGAGGCGAGGCGGTAAGCAAGCGAATGATGTCATGGCACGGGTTTTCGCAAGTCGGATGGAGCATGCATCATTCGATATCCCGAGGCGGCGTCAGGGCTACCTTTCCTTTTGCATTTATTTGATAAATAATTAAAAATTTTGTAATAATTAATTTATTCATTATTGACTGTAATATTTATTGGACCCTCGTGCGGCGTAATTGTAATAAGTGTGGGTGAGTGGTGTGTATGTCTTCCAACCCGCATTTCTTTCTCCCTTTTATTTACCTGCTTATGTTGGTAAATTAGGGCATTTTTTAAATTAGCATACCTTATGCAATGCATGCGTGCATTCATGCATTTGTTTACATGCATCGGGCTCGGTACATCATACAAACTGCATCGTACTTTCAATTCCAAATTGAATACGTGTTATTTGTAGCATTCCATATGCCATGTTTAGGATAGCCGGGCCTGTCTAGATCACATCCTTGCCTGTGTTGCATTAGCCACTTAATATGAACTAGGACGTGCATGTTTGCTAACTAGTTTATTGTTTTGGCACGGAGTACGATGTAAGTATTTTACGCTTTAGCATATCACATGCGTGTGAATGTTGCCATGACAGTATGCTTACTATGCGGCTAATTGCTTATGTGAGATAAACTGTTTGAATGCCTGTGGATTGAGGTTGGATTGCTTGAGTTGGAATAACTCATTGAAATCCGTATTTTAGCCTACTTGTGAGTAGCAATTTCAAATTGTTTTCCAAACAAATGGATATGCAATGTTTGTTTCCAAATTAGGCGATCTAGTCTATACTTGTTTGATGAGCGCATAACATAGTAATTCTAGGTTAATAATTGGAATAAGAGCATGTAATGTTTTCAAAAACGGATATCACGGTTAGTAGAGGCCGGTCTTGACGGCGAAGAAGGGTGCTCATAGCTGACCTTCCCCAATCGTACCCAAGCTCCCGAGCCAAGACACTTTGGTTATGACGGACACGTGGCCTTCGGCACCGAGTCAGGGTTTCCTAAATTTCCCATTTTTAAAATATTTAGGTGGCGACTCTGTAATCTGGCAAAGTAGTCTATTGTTTGGCACTACTTTTCAAAAAAATTTGTTTTTCTTCAAAACGATTTGCCAGAGTTGGACTCTTTGGTTCAGATTACGAACCGCGACAAACAAAAAAGTGCGAGTATGTAGCGCCGAGGTCCCCATGGCGTTATTGCACAAGTGAACCCAGCTATACGAGTTGATGAGCATGATTGAAGATCTTTAAAGAACTGTGACAAATCTGGCCTCCGGGACATTGACTCCCTCATCGACCACATCACATGCTAGGAGTTTCACAACAAAAGGCTCCCAAATCTTGGGACAGGTTGTATTGGAAGAAGGCCAATCTCTTGGCAAAATGGAGGCAAGAGGTAAGAACAAGGTAGGGGTAGGAATTGGTCCCTATGAACACCTTCAGTGGGCTGTTGAGGCTTTGAAAGTCGAGGGACTGAACAAACAGCAAGTGCTTGCAGTGGTTGCAAAAACTGTGGATGATACTTTTGCCACTCAAGTTAGGGGCAGTCTGAATCAAGGGGCAAGCCAAGACACAAGATGTCATACCAGAAATACCCCTTTCAGCTCCAATCCTACACTCAAAAGAGATCATCAAAAGTCAGCACCTGATGACCCTTTCGTAGGTACATCCAACGTAACCAGCTCACAACCTGCCAAATACCTACCTCGGGGCCAAAGGGTGTTCACCCCACTGTACATGTCTCTGTCAACGGCCCTGAAGGTCCTGATCGAAAAGGGGCATCTAAAGCCCCTGGAGCCATGGCCATTACCAGAAAAACTTCCTCTCTCCCACAACCCAGCTAAGTACTGTGCTTTTCATCAACAGGCCGGCCATGATACTGACATGTGTTTTCGTCTTCGTCACGAAATACAAGATCTTATTAACAACGGGGTCATTGTCGTGCTAAGCTCTGCAAAGTCTATCGGCACTGGATCGGTGAACTTGGGGGATAATGTGACCATGTGATCAGGGGATGAACCACCTACGGAGGGCACTCAGTTCACTCCAGCTATGGGGATGGCACGCACTATTTTGAGCATTTGCGAATGCTGTTTACTTTACTTTCTGACTTGGGTATTGGGTCAGTCTTGTTGTGTTGTACAAAGTCAGTCTTTTCTTACTGGGTCAGTCAAGTCAGTCTTGTTGTATCGAGTCTGTCTTGTTGCGTCGGAGTCGGGTGATTCTGGGGATGTTACCTCGGGCATCACTATTTTGTTTTGCGTTTGTCTTTTTGCTTTCTTTTTGAGTTTGTTTCTGTCGTGGAGCCAGTTACACCAATAGATCTAAATGAAACAGCAGTGATTTTCACGCTCTTGTGTTTGTTTCTGCTTTGAACCTGTTGTGCCAACAAGTCTAGAATGAAATGGCGGAGCATCTCACTTGCTCTTCTACACCTTTAAATCATTGCATTGACCTAATTTTTTCAAAACTTTTTGAATATTGTGATGAAAACGAAGAGGAAGGAATTCCTCGAGATTTGTAAAATTTGATCAATTGAGAGAAAGAGAGGCATGCTAAGCCCTTAATGAATGAAACCATGCTTGTTAATGTGAGTACTGAGAAGGATCCTGGCTTGATCCAGATTGGTTCTACATTGTCTTTAGTGCGAGCGATTTGTTGCTTTCTTAAAAGATTTCAAAAAATGTTTTGCGCAGTCCTGCGAAAACCTGTGTGAAATTGCTCTTGAGATTGTGCAGCCTAGGATCTCTCTCAGCCTCGAGACTCGACCCCTCTGCTTCTAAACCTTGAACCTTAATTCAGAATACTCAACGGTCAACCACCATGTAAGGCCCGTGTGGCCAGATTTGAGGCAGCCCTCAAACAAGAGGCAAGAAAGTCAGATCAAGAAGGTCAGACATCGTCAAAAGGAAGCCTGTGTGGCCAGATCAGAAACACCCCTCGAACAAGGGGCAAAAGATGTCACATAATGCACTCGAAGAGTCAAAGATGAAGATCGACAAGAATGCCAAATCTCAGAAGGGAAGAAAGAAGAAAGTTTTGTTAAAAAACAACCGAGTTCCTATCCACAACACTAGGGGCAAATTCAGCCCCCATTGGATGGACTTCTACATCATCAGCAGACAGCAGCCATTCTCTTGGATTCGGATAGGCTTCGAGACCCTAAAACCATTTGGCATGGACAAAGCTACACTTTTACCCTTGAGAGGCTCGCTAGGCCGAAAACCCGGAAGGGCGACCTAGGCAAAAGTTAGAGCAAGTGAAAAGAAAAGAAAAAGAACAAAAAATAGAAAAATACAGAAAATAAAAAAGAAATCAGAAAAAAGAGAAAAGTGCAAAGAACAAAAAAGAAAAAAAGAAATGAAAAGAATTGAAAAGAAAAGAAGAACATAGCTCGCAAGGTTGAAAACCCGGAAGGGCGGCATTGGCAAAAGTTAGAGCGTAAAAGGAGAGGTTAATACCCGAGTGTACCTTAACATGAACTACGTAAGGCTTGATTCCCATGTTTGGGATACGTAGGCAACTTCATTCTGAAGTCCAGCCATAACCACTTCCAAATCGATTGTGTCCATGTAATGGTTTTGATCATCTTTGTCTTCTCTGTATCCGAGAGTTCGGTTGTGATCGTCACTCTGAGGACTGATTACAATGCGCTGCGGTGCTATCCAAACAAGGGGCAACTTTTCGTTGCCATGCGGTATCCTTCAGACAAAGGGGCAGTTTTCCATTGTTTTGGATTTGAGGTTGTGCATCTCAAGAGTAGGTTCCATGCTCGTCGAGCAATGGCCATTTGCAAAAATAGTTTTTGAGAATTTTTACCAAGGTGGACTGATTTTCTCGAAAAGTATTCCATTTTTTCAAAACTGGACCATTTCTTGGACCCAAAAAAGGAAAATTTTCAGTGCTCATAGCCTGACTTGCATGATTTTAAATCAGAAAATTGAACAAGCATGTTAATCTAACTCTCATTTTGGTCAAAATTGTTTTAGTAGAAAACCAAAAACAAAAAATGGTCAAAATGATGAACTAGGGGCACAGTTGAGTTAGGTGTTCTATCTTTTCCCCTTTGTCAACATACTTGCTGGAAAGGGCACTATACTTCTTGGAAAGTCGAGCCAAAAAGGGCAATCGGAAGCTAAAAAAAAGGGCCGAAAAGCTCTCTCATCTTCTAAGCAGCGAGGTATCGAGCCAAGTGTGAAGCATGAGCTAGAATGGATCAAGATATTCCACTCCCTCATCTAGATAGATCTAATCACGTCCAAACTCCCAAGAGCATCACAATCGATGTCGATTCCGCAGATCTGTTCTTGACGTCTGGTCGCATTGCAACCCCTCTGTGGGAGAAACTCACTGTTGTGAACAAGAATGGAGATCTGGCAGAATACCAGGGGCAAGAACCCACAACTTCGTCCTTATGCATCAACCACCCAGGGGAAGAATAAAAAATGAGAGATTGAAGAATAGAGATATGTGCGCTGAGAGAAAAAGTGAGGAAAAGGGTTTTGAGAGAAAAACCGAGCTTGAGGGCCAAGTGATGTGAGAAACACAAATAAGAAAGGGTGGGAAACAATACTCGGAGAAAACTGGCTCCTCGTGCACCGAGAGGTCTCTTGTCTTTGTAACATAGCTAAGTGTTGTGTTTATGTGTTTTTGTTTGTCTCGATTCTTGTTTTGAGTCGTTTGAGTGTCAATAGATGTGTTTAGGTTGTTTTACCTTGTTTTTCCTTTTTCGAGTGGTGTTTAGATTGTTCTACCTTTGTTTTCCGTTGTTGATTCGTTTTGGCTGTGGTCAGTTATAGGCTCGATACCCGGTTGAGAACCCTTTTCTCATTTCAATCTAAAAAATGAATCGTTTTGTGCTCAGAGTGCTGTGTCGTTCTCCATATTTGTGCAAAACAGGATTTGTTCTTTCATAAAACCACAGGGTTCAACCCAGGTCATGTGAGAATAGTAAAACCAGGACCTATCTGAAGCTATATGGGTTCCAGACTGCAAAGCAAAAGAAAAGAAGAAAAATCATAGCATCTTAGTGTGTTTCGACTTCGGCATATGCCGTGATTGTACTCCGGATGTACCTCTTCAGGCCTTGTCAGTGCTCTGAAGAATGAGTGTGCCTCTATTCCAAGCTTAAGCCTGCTTCAAGTCAGAATGGCAATTAAAGCAGTAGCAGATGTTATCTCTCGCCAATATAAATAAAGTGTCCCCTTTTCGAGCAGAGTGTGTTGGAAAGCCATCCGAGAGATAAATTGAAGGCACCAGAGTACATGTTTGATGCCCCTCTATTGCATAGAATGTGCACTTTCATATACGCTTCTATTTCATGCGTGCCGCGTATCGTTATGATTCATGCATAGAATGTGCTTGCTTTCGATTCCGCATAGAATATGTTTTCCTTTCAATCATGCATAGAATATGCTTTCAATGTTGCATAGAATATGTCTGTCTCATGCATAGAATATGCTTTCAATATTGCATAAAATATGTTTTCCATGTTGCATAGAAAATGCCCCCATACTTACACAGAAGATGCATTTTATCGCACTTCTTTTGTGCACCTTCCTCGCACTTTCTTGTGCATTGCATCTCTCTCGCACTGTTTTGTGCACCTTCACATTTCATATCAATCGCACTGTCTTGTGCACCTCATGGTTGTGTTTCACTCGCACTGTTTAGTGCATTTCAAAATCACTCGCGCTATTTAGCGCATCGCACTATTTAATGCATTTCAAAATCACTCGCGTTGTTTAGCGCATCACACTGTTTAGTGCATTTCAAAATCACTCGCGCTGTTTAGCGCATCGCACTGTCTAGCGCATTTCAAACCACTCGCTTTTACGATCGCTTTGCGTAATGGGGTTTATGATGACTCGCGCTTTAAGATCGCACTATTTTGTGCAGTTTACACTCACGCACTCTTGCGCATCGCACTATTTTGTGTAGTTTATCACTCGCGCTTTCTTGCGCATTGCACTATTTTGTGTAGTTTACACTCGTGCTTTCTTGCGCATCGCACTGTCTTGTGCAGTTTACACTCGCGCTCTCTTGCACATCGCACTGTTTTGTGCAGTTTACACTCGTGCTCTCTTACGCATCGCACGATTTTGTGCAATTCACACTGACGCTCTCTTGCGCATCGCACTGTTTTGTGCAGTTTACACTCGCGCTCTTTTGCGCACCACACTGTTTTGTGCATTTTACTTGCATTATCATGCTTGTTTCAATTGCATTGTTATACACACTCTACCTGCGTTGTCACGCACCCTTCTTGCATCGTTATGCACATCTTGCTCGCATTGTTATGCGTCACACTTAGGTCACATTGTCATGCACCTTTCCATATGCAAAACGCACATTTCATTTGCATTATTACGCACGTTTCTAACAATATTGTACCTGTTAAGTTTCTTTCTTTTACAGGCACAATATTGTATTTACGGTTCATTTGAAGCTAGCGCGACCAGACGAACCAGATGGTATTGTTCTCCGCATGAAACATAACGAGAATTGAATAATTTTCTTACATCCTTCTTGCATGAGATGTAGTTTGGTTTGTGTTTACTTGTTTGCATAACATTCACTTAAAATGTTGCATTTATTTTGCATAATTATTTCATTACAGCCCTCTTTGCATAATCATAAGTTATGCTCTTGCATCATGCATGTCATTTGCCTTTTGCCCCTGCCTGCGGGCACATCTCTTTGTTTATCTCACCTGTTTGTCTAAGTCTTCGGCCTTGTCAAAACTGGGTCGTCTATGGGCTTTGACATTCACTCTCGTCATTGTTATGACTTTCGAGTTCTGTCAAAGAGGGACAACTGTAGACACCCTATTTTTTAACCGACCTTAAGACTCAGACGTCATCGATTGAGCGCTCGGTGATGGTGCATGTTGTGTACGTTCTGAGGTTTCGGAGTTTCAGCTGAGAGCTTTACCCCCGAACCTCGGGACCCTTTTATGCTTTGCCTCAGTTTACGGACAAGGCCTTGCTTTCTCTTCCCAGAGGAATGGAGAAGTCTTGTAGACCATCTCTCAGTGGTCTTAGACTACTTTTCGTGGTCGTAGGCCACTGTTCCCGATTGGAGACTAGTTTCTGATTTTTGGGGCCGTTGGCCGTGTGCCTCAGTTCAAGACCGCTTAACTTTCTCCGTTTGGCACGGTTTTTGGAGAGCTTGAACATTTTGAACCTTCGTTTTAGCTTCTTGAGGAAGCTTGAACCTTTTGAACCTTCGTTTTAGCTTCTTGAGGAAGCTTGAACCTTTTGAACCCTTGTTTTAGCTTCTTGAGGAAACTTGAACATTTTGAACCTTGTTTTAGCTTCTTGAGGAAGTTTGAACCTCTTGAACCTTTGCTTTAGCTTCTCCAAGAAGTTTGAACCTTTGCTCTAGCTTCTTCAAGAAGCTTGAACCCTCTTGTTTCTCTATAAGAGAGGGCCTCGCTCTTCTTTAGAGAGGTTGAAAAAAATTTGTTTAAGGAAAAACACATATATCTCTCTATATCTCTACATTCTAGGCTAAGAAAGGGTGTTTGTTCTTGGCCTTTAACACCACACCTCATAGCCACACACCTCCACCATTGATCTGAGGTTCTTGGAGGGTCTCGAGAGGTCTGAAAGAGCTGGTTTTTGGTCCAAGAAGCGGCTGGTTTTGCTGAAGCTACAAGGGTAACACACTATTCCCTATTTTTAGCATTATTTTGATCCATCTCTTAGCCTTACTTGCAAGCATATTTGAGCTTCGGTGTAAACTGAAAAAAGTCTTATTTTGAGGCCCTTAACATGTGTGTTTAAGATCATTTTTCTGTTGGGGGTCATCTACCCCCTTGCATGCTTCATTTTACCTTGTTTTGAGCCATGCCTTAGAGCATTTGTGTTGGCCTTTGTTTGGACTTTAGCCACTGAAATTCAGTAGATTTTTAGTGGCTAGCATGCTATTTTGAGTGCCAAAATCAGAGAGGGGTGACCCTCTCTCTCCTTGTTTTGTTTTCTAGCATTTTTGGCCTTACAAAGGAGCCCTTATTTGCATGCTTCCAAACCATGTTTCAGGCCATTTTTGATGAGTTTAAGGACCTACATAGACTTTTTCCAAAGCTTTCTTTGCCATATTGGATGTCCATTTTGCATGTGTAGAATAACCCCTCTTATAGCCTATCAAAGGAACATGCCATTCTTGCATGCATTGATCATGTTTCAGTGGGATTTTGGGCTTTACTTGGCATGTCATATCTCTGAATTTTTCTGGTTTAGTAGCCACTTGAATGCCTCATATGCTTGTAGTGTAATCCATGTTCACTAGCTCACATTGCATGTTGTATTGGCCCTTGATTCTAGCATATTTTGGCTATGTTCTAAACTGATTTTATTCATGATTTGGGCTGCCTTATCTCTATTTTGAGGTCCCATGGTCGAATGATGCTTTCCATGCATACTTGTTGTGTAATAGTTTCAACTAGCTTTGAGTTTTGAGCACTCTTACATGCCTAACTTGAAGTATTTTCATGTGTTGGCATCATTGGGAATGTTATTTCAGAGCTTATACTTGTGCCATACTCCCATATTTTCCATGCTTTAAGTGCCCTTGAGAGTTGCATCATTATGCCTCGTTTGTGAGCCATTGCATGACCTTCATTTAAATGCATTCCAAGCCACCATCCCAACACATTTTGCCATTTTTTGGGTCTGTATAGAGACTGTTTGGGATTGATTTGGTCATTTGAGCATCGCTTTGCATACCTATAGTGTAATGTGCTTCACTAGTCTTTGGTGCTTGAGCCTATCAACATGCATTTCATGACTTGTTGCATGTTTTGGAGTCATTTCATGTGCCATTTCAGAGCTGGAACATGTGTCATTGTATGCCATATTTCATCCTTGCCATGCTCTTGGAGAGTTGCATCTTCTGCCTTAGGCTTGGAGCCCTCGCATTGTGTATGTTTGCATGAGTTTTGGGCCTTGTTTTCATCATCTATGGCCACTGATTTGAGTGTGGCTGAGGCCCATTCATTTTAGTTTAAGTCCATCTTGCATTATGTATGCCATATCCATGTTGTCGCATGCTTGATTGTCGCATTGTGTATGCCTTGTTTATGTCTTCGTGCATGTCTATCTTCATATGTGCATTGCGTATGCCATATAGTCCATGTGCATTGAGTATGCCATTCTTAGTTCATAGCATTGTGTATGCTAGTTGCATGTTTGCATATCATCCCTCGTATGCTAGCATAATTAGGTTGCATTGCGTTTAGGGTTGCATGCTAGTCGTATTGTGTATGCCACGTATATTGCATTGTGTTTGGAATATGGTTTAGTCCAAACATGGGAAACGAGGGACGTTTCGTACTCCAAGTGACGAAACGTGCCTCGACTCTTGGTCGCCGACACTCCGGATTACCCATGATGGAGTTTAGGCCTTGTTGTGTTTATAGGTGTATTCATTTTACATCGAGTCGTGCAATTCGACTCCTCGGCCATCATGCATCGAGATGTGTGATTGGTGGCACGAAGATCGAGGACTACACTCCCTGGAGCTTGTGCAATGATGGGGAGAGTGGTCATGCACACATATGTTGAAAATACTTTGCCATGCCCCTTTTCTCGCTCTCATTGAAACCGAAACCAACAACAAAAGCGGTCGTGACCTTCCGGAGCTTTGTACAATGTTCGGGGACCGGTTACGAGCAAACAGAGGCATCGTGATGGATGTCCCGACAAGGCGACTTGAGCATGCATGCATCCCTATCATTCGGAACAGAGCTGAGGCAGTCCATTTTGTTTAATTTGCATGCTAGTTTCCTTACTTACTTAGTTAATTCGTTAATTAATTAATGTTGTGTAATAATTAGTTTAATTAGCTTAGATTAGCTGGTTTATTCTGTATTATTCATTCGGACCCTCTGAGGAAGGCAATGTTATAATAAGTGTGCGTGTGTATGTGATGCATACCTTCCAACCCCACGTCTTTCTCCCTTTTATTTACAGCTTATGATGGTTAGTTTAGGGCACGTTTCAATTAGCATACTTATGCTCGCATGTTTGCATTCATTTATCTGTCTTGCATACACTGGGCTCGGCGCATCATACTAACTGCATAGCATTTCAATTCCAAGTTCAAATACGTGTATCAGTTGTTGCATTTCATATGCCATTTTAGAATAGCCGAGCCTATCTTAGTTGCATTTTTGCATGTGTTGCATTAGGCATTTCAGCATAATTAGGATTCATGCATGATTTCTAATTAGCTTCTTTCTTTGGCTTGGAGTACTCGGTAAGTATTTATGCTTTAGGATCCTTGCATGCATGTGAGTGACTGCCATGATAGCATGCTTACCATGAGGCTATTTGCTTATGTGATATAACTGCCTGAATGCCTGTGGGTGAAGGTTGGGTTATTTGAATTGGAACAATTCACCAATTGGGAGTTTTAAGCCCACTTGAGAGTGGCAAAATCATGTTTTCTTAAAGCCCACTTGAGGATGGCAAATCCACGTCTTAGCCTACTTGCGAGTAGCACCATCAAACCATCTTTCAAATAAACAAACATTAAATATTTTGTTCCAACTCAAACGATCCGGTCTATACTTGTATGTTGTGTGCATCACATAGTAATTCTAAGCTAATAACTGGAATAAGAGCACATAATGTTTTCAGAACTTGATATCATGGTTTGTAGAGGCCGATCTTTGATTGGGCGAACGGGGGTGCTCACGAAATGACCTTCCCCAATCGTACCCAAGTTCCCGAGCCGAGGCAACTTTGGTGATGACGGACACGTGGCCTTAGGCACAAGTCAGGGTTTCCTAAATTCCCCCCAAATAAAATATTTAGGTGGCAACTTTGTATCTGGCAAAGCAGTCCATGTTTGGCACTTCTTTCTAAAAATCTGTTTTTCAAAACGATTTGCCGGATTTGGACTCTTTGGTGATTTATCGGTCTCGCATTGCACTTTACGGGATTAGATTCAGAACCGTGACATTTGAGTCCGAACTGTAGTAAGCCCAATGAACAAAACGGGATTTTCTCGGGACGTTCGACGACGTCTACAGTTAGCTACGCCGGCAATGGTGGGTTTGTCCGGCACCAGTTTTGTCACGACCCCATTCTGCCCCTAGTAGAATGGTGCAATGATAGCCAGTAATCTGAGATTCACCGAAGGCCAACTTACGAAGTCACACACAATCAGAGTATACATATGGGGCTTACATGTGCGGAAGCAATAAATTTAAATCTAAATAGTCCACAAGAGTTGTGCATAGATCAAATGAAATGTCATACATAACGTGGTTTTACAACTTGAATACAAATAAAATAAGTACATAGTACGTCTTGATCAAAAGGCTTCTTAAGCCGACATATATAAAAGAAATACTACAAAGCCCAGAAGCATGATCTTCAAGATGCTACAAAACATGAATCCAAAACAAGTCGCAAATAATCATCTAGGCATCACTGCCTTCTTGCTCGTGACCTACATATATATGAGGAGAGGGTGAGCTTGGATGCTCAGTGAATGATATTAGTAATAAAGGGTTAAATGAATGATATCTGAGATCTTTATCAAAACAATACATATCATAGCTTGTACCAAAAGGGATGAATCAAGTTCATCAATCAAATCTTTCAAAGCTTCAAGGGATGCTTACTAGCATCAATATAATACAAGGGATGACATTCCTGATAAAACAAGGGAATAATCGACCCGAAATCAATTAGACAAACCCACCCGCACAAGGCCGTTGGTGGCAAGAGAGATATCTCAAACAAGGGTACTAGTTGCATTATAGTCCCCTAGCACTAAGGACTTCCCAAGAATGTCATCAAAACAAACATAATACTTGATACAAAAACTAAAGGATAATCATTCACGCTTGATCAAATACTTTTCCAAAACGAAGCAAGCTTTATCAAAACTTTATAACATAGCTTTATTAAAAATACCACTCACATAGCTCTTCGGATGTGAGGATTACAAGTAAGGATCCAAGGCCTACAAGTACATAATAAATCCCATTGAATGCATTTCAAGAAAGCAGGAAAGGATGCTCAAAGATGGATGTGAGATGCATTCCTAAAACAAGCTTTGCATGAGTGTAAATGATCTCGATATTTCTTTCAAAACTAAGTCAAGACAAAGCAAATCACGTGTTGGGAGTTAAAACACTATTTCTCAACTCGGGAAAACATGTTGGGTACCAACCAGGTTTTGGCCGAGGTCCCACACCTCTTGGCCGAGGTATGGTCCCGATGACCACATTCAGGGGAAATGGAGCTTGGAAATTCTGGGTTTCTTTTTGAAGAACATGAATGCTAAAATCATAACTTCTTTATTCAAAATCTGAGATTTCATGATATAAGTTCAAAAACATGGACCTTTGTACCCATACTTGGAGGTTTTATGAAAACAAACACGAAAACATGGATTTTGATACAAGCTTTCGGATCAAAACAAGGCTTTTCTTCAAGAACACAAGAACATCATTTTCTCTTTCTAAAACCGAACTTCAAAGCAATGCATGGCTCATGAATCATGCTAGATCATGCAATGTAGTTAGATGAACATAAAGAACAACAAGAGCAAATCAAGAATCTAACCTCAAAACACGAATCCAACGGTTCAAGGTGTGAAGATCAAGCTTGGAAATCTATTCTCACTCTAAGAACTCTTCCTCCTCTCTTCCTAGAGCTTCTCTCTCTTCTAGGACAAAGATATAACAAATGATATGTTTTCTCTCTCTGCCGGCTGACTTAACCCTCTGCTAGAACACGTGGCAACGACTGGTTGGCTCTCCTAAAAAAGGTGACTGACTGACAAGACAAGAGCATGACAAGGGTGTACAACAAGTAAGGTGACAAGAGCATTCTAACAAGGCAATGACCTCAGGTCAAGACATAGGCTTTGGCAATAAGGTTTCAATGATCTCGGCTAGGAAGGATAACACCTCGGCCTAGCTATGCCACACCTCGGCCTAGATGTGCCACACCTCGGTCTAGGTCATACCAGTCCAGGAACAAGATCATTAGGTGCAGGGATCAAAGATCTAGGATGTCTAGATGATAACATCTCGGCCTAGATGATACACATCTTGGCCAATATGCCAGGGCGAAGGTGGAAGTCAACCAAAGTGGATTCCAAGATGGTCCTAGGTATAAGAGGTTCAAGGGTGTAACCTAGGCTTAAGATGACATCGGCTCCATACACCAAGCAAGAAACAAAACATGCAAGCAACACTTAGGCAAAACAAACCAAGGTCTGTAAATGCAACTTAACAAAACAAATTCATGTGAATGCATGTGAGCATGATTAAGATAAAGTGGGGGTTGTTATAAGTTTGGCTGTTGGTGGTGTCTGCTGGGCGCTGGACGTGTTGTCTGTGTTCGCTAGTGTTTAGTGTTGAGCGATGTTGGTCACTACAATCACTGTGTTCTCTGGGTTTGCTCTTTCGGCGAATGAGTTCAGTCTCAAATCCAAGTCTAAAATCGATTATTTGTATGTGGATTCTCTGGAAATGCTGGTTAGTTTTTTTTTTTTTTTTCTTGGAATTATTCAATCTGTTTCTCAGAGAATATATTTGCTTTGTAATTCCTAACCATGAAATAGCTTAGATTTAGAAAACATGTTCATTCTCTTCTAGGGTTATATTTTGTATGCTATTATGGAACTCTGTTCCATATGTGATGGATTTAATTGATTTATTGGTAGAAGTGTGATCTAATTTGCACTTGTTTAAAGTTCTTATTATTATGTTGATGATTAAATTCAAAAATAAAAATCCTGAAAGGATAAATAATTAAAGAAATAAATTATAATAATACAATCAAATAATAAAACAAATCTGAGAACTTGTACCACTATTTTTTCTCAAATTGCTTGAGAAACTTGTTGAATTTCCAAAATCGAAATGTGTTTTGTACCCCTTTTACTCTATGTTCTGCTGCTCTTTGTAATTCCATTCACTTTTGTATTTTTATGTTGGTCACTGATGTGCTGCGAATCCTAACAACAAGGTATGTAAAATTCTTGTCTTTTGCTTTTCTGTCTTCTACGAAAGTGTTGAACTGATTTGTATGCTTTCCATGTTTGTTAGTGCATTTATCAAATTATGCATACCATTTGTTTGATAATATACCTAACTAAAAATCAATGTACATGGAAATCACATAATGTTTTCCTTGACTGGTATATCTCGAAAGATCATGTCAAACAATATGCCTTAATTTGCTTTTCTTGGTTCCAAGTTTGATAGAGACCTCATAGTGTCTGGCGTCATTGGCCTTAATTTGTGATTTGGGGTCATTTAACTTAGGACTAGTAATACTCAAGTAATTCAGCATAAACTACCCACATTAATGAACATTCACTAAATAATAACAATAATCCTTTATCTTCACATATTTAATAAATGAGTTTAATACAAAAATTCCACATGCAGTATACATTCAACGAATCAAAAGAACACATGAATCTATAGCATGTGAAGCATCTAGTCTCAAAATAATAAAATGTCCTTGGAGCTTACATCTTCGAAGGCAATAGCCCGTTTACACAAAATGGTCACTTGGACCCATACACGTTTCGCCCTTAGCTTTACAGAATTTACAAAAAAACAAAAGAGCTATTTACTCTTCACAAAATATCTACGCCCTCAGTTCGGCGTGATCACCACATCTTTACATACACCAAATCCCATAGGAGTGAGCAATAAGCCCATTAGAGAATTCTAACAAAGTATATACAGTTATGCAAACTCTCAACAAAATGCAAATACTAATGCCATGTCATGCTCTTTTTAGGAAATTTCATTTCATACTCCACTTGAAGATTTCCATGTTTCAATAAAAACTTACAATATCAACATGTTTCAAAACTTCAAATTTTAAAACAATAGGGGCGGTAAATATGACATTGGTAATCCCTAGGCTGGTGTCTGCAAGTAGACTCTACGAGTACTACCAAAATATGATTTTTACCGGTATTAACCGGAAAGCTCGACACCCCCTATTGGTCTTTCACCAAGAACACTCAGACCAACTTATCAAGTTCAACTACACCCCCTATCTGTACTTACCACGTATTTACCCCATACCACATTTCCATGGTTCTCGTTACAATGTAAGCTTTCTCTATGTAAACGCTATTCCAACTCATGCCAAGATGTACAATAATGATAATGAACCAATTGAAAACATGATGCAATAATGACTATTTCATAGTATTTCTCTATTTTCAAAATGCCCCTACAACAATAACAATTAATCCCATCTCTCATTTCTTCTTTTCAAAGCTAATTCACAAAATGGCCATGTGCCACCCATTTATAGTAATAACAACTCTCCACCATGCACAAACCATTACAAGTTAGCCTCTTCAAGGCAATATAAGATGTCTTTAACATAAGCCCCAAGGTTTTACAACTTTAACATGTCATGGTACATAATCATTCATCACTTTCCAACAACACATGTTCAAGTAATTTAACAAATATGTTGTAATAACATCTCATTTCTCATACCTCTTATAGATTTCCATTTTTACCAAACTTGTTATGAGATTCACTCTCAATCATCTTCATGATGCAAAATAATAAAGGATTTCATAAATATTTTCTTATTTTCCAAAATCCTCAAAGTCTAGGGTTCTTCATCACATACAAAATACTTTGCCCATTTCTTGGTGGAAACCCTAATCAATACATCGTTCTTAGATTAATAAGATGAAACCCTCAAAGATTGACCAAAAATTTTGAAAGTTCAAAACCTTTTTTTGAAAAATATCTACATTTTTAAAATCGCGAGGTTGGAATCATCAAAATTAGAAGGAAACTCTTAAATCGTCAAGAAAATAGCAAAACTTGTATATATAACTCAAGAATGTCCCTACCTCAAGGTCCTTGAGAAAATGGGGAAGAGAAACCCTAGTTAGATGGATGTTCCTTCAACCGTCACTACACCAAAAGGAGCCCTAGTTCTTGACCTTCAAGATTTAGAGGAAGATGATGATGATCTTGGCCCAAAGATTGCAAGAATCAAAGAGTTTCATTGCTTGAGGAAGTTTTCTAGAGAGAAGGGGGAGAAAATAGGGTTTAGAGTGAGAGAGGAATCTGCAAAATGTGGTATACATTTGGACCAAAAAGAGAAGAAAAACAGAGATTCGGACTGCCCCGTCTACCGCAAGTGTGGCGCCCCTCCCCGCACGTGTGGAGCGCTCTTCCCGCACGTGCGACCTTCATCCCCGCACGTGCGGGGCTCCTCTCCCGCACCTCTCTCCACTCGTGCATATTACACAGAATGGGCTCAAACTTCCCCTACATTCCGCACGTGCGGCCTCACTCTCCGCACGTGCAACCCAAGGCCACCGCACGTGCGGCCCTGGCCCAACAGCCCAGAAAAATATGTTTCGGTCCCGAGCACTCCGGACTCGACCTCACACTCTCCGGGACTAGCGAAAATCGACACCGAACCAAACAAGAACAATAACTCTAATCTAGAGAACCATTTCCGGACGTTTCAACTCCAACGAAAATAAAAGGAGAGTGGAGGAAGAAGGGAAATAAAGGAATCAAGGACCTGGTCATCACATTAGCCCAACCTAACCTTGTAATTGCAAAGCAGACTTTCAAGTATTAGTAAGAAAATGCCTTCTAATAGAGATATCATAGTGTTTGCTAATTTTTATTTTTTATTTTTTAATTGCACAGAGCACTAAGTAGGCAATTCGATTCCAGCTGCTGCAAGCTCCCCCATCTATCATTAACTTTTCTAGTGACTTGAAATATGCTATTCCTATTTATTCAGACTATCAAACTCTTTTAATAAATGTTTGTAGGTTGATCCTGTGTTTGAGCTCAGCTCTACTTGTGTGGCTTGGTGGTAGCCTTCCAGCTCAGCTCGATTAGTAAGGAAGTCTGGCGAAGTTTTGTTTATGTTCCTTCTCTTGTTGTGTTTTTATTTTTACAACATTAAGTTGTCAATTCAAATGCAAAAGTCAATACAAAAAATATGCACTCCTCCACACACACACACACACACACACACACACGCACACACACCCCCCCTTGTTGTTTACACCCACACTATCTATGTTTAACTTCTTGGCTTCCTGCGATTTTCTTCCAGCTGTCTGGAGTGGGGCAAAATTGGTAGATGTTCTCGAACTTCTTGGGATACCCATGTTTAACTTCTTGGCTTCCTGCGATTTTCTTCCAGCTGTCTGGAGTGAGGCAAAATTGGTAGATGTTCTCGAACTTCTTGGGATACCCAAGTTGACAAGTGCCACATCATCAGGTGAAAAGCATGTTGAATTTGTCAGCATTGATAAGTGCAAGGTAGGTAATTGAACATTTATGTCTTATTTTGGGAACTTTTTTTTCTTTTTTACTCTTTCTTCCTTCCTTTCGTGTTTTTTTTTTTTTTTTTTTTTTTGTAGGAGGTGAATGAGAGTCCTTAGAAGGCATCAATTCCATTATCTCAAGCCACAAACCCTGAAGCTGATGTTTTACTCGCATATGAGATGAATGGACTGGTAAGAAAACATTTTCTATTAAAGAGTTATTCTGATTTCTTTGGAGAAGTTTATAAGTTTCGAATTCACTTTGCCTGTTATGATGTAAATTGCACATTTTTCTAGTTTGTCTATCTTTTTCGTGTATCTTTCTCTTAACCTCCAGTCCATTCATTGCTCAACAGAAAATTGACCTCCAAGAGATGAATCACTTGGTTTTGGTGGCAGCAAGCTTTTGTTGTAGTTATTTAAATACATTTTCTTTTTCTTGAAAATGCACGGAAAACTAAGATCAAAACTGACTGTAACCTTGTGTCTCCTAAGAATAATCTGTTAACTTTGTTTTAATAGGACTACTGACTGAATTTGTCACATCCTCACTACCATTATTATGCTCAGTTATGGAATAAATTATTTTTCCAACTATTTTTCATAACTATTTAGTGTTGGTTTCAGGATCACACTAAAATCCATCAAGGTTTTAGATTGTTTAATAACCAGCTCTCAACCTCACATCATTCTTCCATGGATTGATGCCAGTATCCTGTGGGCCAATTGGTGGCAGAATAGGCATCTCACAAAAAAATTTTGAGCACACCAGCCAGTAGGTAGGAAGATTTATTCTATCAGCTATGCAGTTTTAACTCATGCGGCCATCGTATAATTGTGTAATCCTGCAAAAATCCCTTCAATAATAAAAGAACAGGACAACATGAAAACCCTGTTGCTGTGCCTTTTCTGTGTTTTTATTTAATTGTTATACTGCCCTCTGTTAAATTTGGGGAACAAATTTCATAGTTTATCATTCTAATTTTACTTCACTGGCATGCATTGCTCTTAAAGCCTCTAAACAGGGATCATGGGTATCCATTACGTGTAGTTGTCCCTGGTATTATAGGTGCCCATTCCGTTAAGTTGCTGGATTCCGTCAACATAATTTCCGAAGAGTGCGAGGTTGGAATATTGTTTATTTCTCTTTAAATTGTTTTGATAGTGGCTTCCTTTTTTCAATGTCATTTACAGTTGTGTTCATATTGGTACTTAATAGGGCTTCTTTATGCAAAAAGACTATAACATGTTTCCACCTTCAGTTAATTGGGATAATATTGATTGGTCTACCAGAATACCAGAAGGCCACAAATGGATTTCCCCGTTCAGGTATTGGCTTAGTGCCCCCCTCCGTGTGTGTGTGTGTGGATACAAACATGACTTTGATATGAATCCCTCATATAAAACCCTTATTGTAATGCCAGAAATGCAAAAGAGGGTAGAAATACAAACACGACTTTGATATGAATCCCTCATATAATGTAAACGATCAACTTATAATCCATTAAATAGTTGTGTATAGGCACCAAAAGGAAATGCAAATTGCTGTAAATCTTTTAAAATTATAAGTTGCTTGAAGGCCATAATTTTTCAACTAACAATTAAAGGATTTGCTTCTTGATAGTGTGTAATATGTTCCTTAGAGGACGTGAACATTGTAAAGCATGGAAAGGTCAGTGATATCTGTAATTACAAGGTCTGAATTCTGCTTTTGACATGTGTAATTTTTTATTTTTTTTTTAAACTCTGTTATTTGCTACAAATGAATGGACTACGAGACACCTCATTACAAATACTGCCATATTCTCCAACATTCACAAAATACCCCAACCAAAGCCAAATATTTGTTGATCTCACTGCATATGAAGATGAAATATGATTGTTTCTCCTATGGAAACTGTCTCATCATATAATGTTTTCTCTATTTTTCTGTAATATTTCATTTATGTGAATTTATAAAATCAAAGTCCTGGTGGGATGTGCTGTTCCTTAGAACCCAAATAGGTAGACTTCAATGTTTCTAGCGGTTTCTGAATTAATTTGTGTTTTCATTTTTTAGGTCAGAAATTTCTTAGAGAGATACAAAATACGATCAAAGAATTCAAGAATTTGGTTTTTCAAGTTTTTCATTTTTTAATATATGTAAGTACAGTTTAAAATTTTATATTTAATTTTTTTGTATATATTTTTGAACATATTTAATTTTCATTTATGAAATATATGACGTTATTCCATTTAATATGTGGTTGTGATTCAAAGTATAGTATATAGTGTGTATTACATTCTTGAAATACGCGTACAAAAATAATATTGATTATTCTTCAAATATGTCGAATTCTTTTTTTTATCATAGGCATTAATTGTGATGAGAAATGCATACAATGTGTGATCTTATCTTATTATTAATCAGAGGTTTTATTAGGTTTTATTACTAGTTAATCACACTTAAAAGATATGGATCTAAATATTTATTATCACAGGTTTATTTAGTTATTAATCACACTTAAAGGATATGATCTAAATGTTTATTATCACAGGTTTTATTAGTTTTTAATCACACTTAAAAAATGTGATCTAAATGTTATTAATCACACTTAAAATATGTGATCTAAATGTAATTAATCACACTTAAAACGTGTGATTAAAAATAACCTTTTTTAATCATTCTCTCAAAGATCATACTTTGACAAAACTTAAAAAGTGTGATTAAATAACATAGATCACACAAAAAAAATATATATGATCTTTATCTATTTTTGTAATATATTCTAAGAAATTTTGATATAGTTTAGTGTTTATTTTTTATGCGTAAAATGACTCATCAACTACTACCTACATTTATAAGTAAATTAGGTAGGAATATATAAAATTATTTTCAATATTTTATTTAACTAAAATGAATTTAAATCACTATACAATGATAATTTAAAAGATATTATCTTAACTTGGAATGTGTTTTAAAACATGAGACTTTAGAAATGTAACAATTACTCCAATTGATGTATTGAATTATATTTAAAACACTACATTAATTATCCAAAATTTATATAATTTATAGATTACAGTTATTATTCCATCAAAATATTTATTTTACTCTTGGTTTACTAAAATAATGATAAAAAAATGCATTTGTAAAGGATTGGTTGTTTCATTAAAGGAAAATGCTAGAAGTCCCAAATTTTCTACCAAATGAATGACCAAACGTCTCACATGGGTGTGGGGCTAATAAAAAAGTAGACCCCACACCCATGTGAGAGATTTAGTCATTCATTTAGTAAAAAATTTTGTATCTCTAGCATTACTCTTCATTAAAAACACTCAAGGAATGACTATTTTACTCTTTTCCACATCATTCCAATGAATCAAATGAAGCGTCAGAACCAAAAAAATTATTCAATTTTTGTACTCAATTGTTATTATTATTATTACACATCAGTTTAATTAACGAAAAAATGTTAATGGTTTAGACTGTGAAAAAAAATAAGTAAAATATTAAGATTTAAATTGACAAAATAAAAAAATAGAATTTATTTAGTTACAAACCTCAAATATTATTTCGGTAATTTTTTGTTGACATTTTTATGAAAAATTATGTATACTTATCTGATATTTTTCTTTAAAAGGAAAATTCATAATCCTCTATAGTCAAAGACTGGTTCACTTTTGTTGGAACTTTTTTTACCCATTTATTTTATTTTATTTTATTTTATTATTATTATTATTTTTTGTGGTCAAGAGTAATCCAATGAAAAATGATTTGCATACAAAAGGATTATATAAAAAATCACATTAGAAATAATATGTCAATGATATTTTTGAAATTATGAAAATAATAGGTGCTTCAATTAAAAATGAATGAATCACATTACATTAGATTTTCTTTAAATTCTAATTTATAGCTCACTTCTCATAAATAATTTGATAGTCAGCGAAATTTTTTTTCCATCTGTGTTATACTAAAATTTATATTTTATATTGTTTATCTTTATATTTTCATACTATATGTACAAATTCAAATCACTTTAGTTTTAAAGAAAAAAGTTAGGACAAATTACACTAATAGTCCCTATAGTTTGGGACTTGTGTCACTTTAATCCCTGACTTTTCAATTATGACACATTTGATCTTGAATTTTGAATCTTGTTCCAAATAAGGACAATTGAACATACCATTGCTTAATTTCAAGGGTAAAATCGTCAATTTGATAAATATAAACTAATTTGACAAAAATAAATGTCAAAAAAATATTTTAAAATTTTTTAAAAATTATTTCTGCCTACCAAAAATAAAATTATGTAAAATTAATAAAAATTACATGATTAATTTTTAAAAACTAATTTTATATGATTATCATCCAAATACATAATAAAAATTAATTTCGTAAAAAAAAAATAAATGTCTAAAAGATTTATCAATTTTATATAATTTTATCTTTAGTAGCTAGAAATAATTTTTAAAAATTCAAGAATAATTTTTTGACATTTATTTTTGTTAAATTAATTTATATTTTATCAAATTAACAATTTTGCCTTTGAAAAATCCAATAGTATCTAGAATTGTCCTTATTTGCAACAAGATTCAAAATTCATGATCAAATATGTCACAATTGAAAAGTCAGGGATTAAAATGACACAAGTCCCACACTATAGGAACTGTTAGTGTACTTCACCCAAAAAATTAATATAGTTATTGTAACATGCTCGGGGATACCTATGCACGTTAAATAGTTCGGACTTCCGAGATCTCTTTGATCTAGTCTCACTAGTACAATGTGAAACGTAGAAGAGAGTCTAGATTTGGCAACTTTTAGTGGGAAAATCCATTTTATTGCAATTTTGTCAAAAATGGACTGCTTCATCAGATCTTAGAGTCGCCACCAAATATTTTGGGAAATTAGGAAACCCATGACTCGTGCCAAAATCACTGTTTGTCGTAGCCAAAGATGCTTGGCTCGGAACCTTAGGTATGAGAGGGGAAGGTCAATAATGAGCACCCCCGCTCACCCGATCAAAGATCGGCCCCTACTAAATCATGATATGAATTTTATTTTCTTTATATGTTCATATTCTGATTATTTAATAAATCCTAAAATTTACTATGTGAAATATACAAGTATAGACTAGTTTGCTCAAATTAGAAAAATTCAACTTTATGTTTGTTTTTCGAAAAAGGTTTGAATTTGACATCTCAAATAGGCTTACAGCTTGTGAATTTACCACTACAAAGTAAACTTAAAACGTACATTCGTTGAATTATTCCAATTCAAGCAATAAGCCTTCATCCACAGCATTCAAACAGTTTATCATTTAAACAATTAGCTACATAGTTGGATGCTAAGCATAATAAGAAAATTATGTACAAGTAGGATGCTAAAGCATAAAAACTCACATATTTACCAACGTCTCGCGAACAAGGTACGAAATAAAGTTAGTAAATATGCATAATCCTATATACAAATCCTAATGCAATTCATACACAAGAATGCTTCTACAGATCCGACTTCTAAAATGTGGCATGTGAATCATCTCAAGAATATGAGATAGCGCATAGAATCACATAAGAATTGATTAAATCACAAAGATGATAATTTAGCCGGATCAAGATGCATGTAATATGGATGTAAAGTATAGATATGAATGGCATGTTAAATATATACATATGTATAGTTAGAAAAAGCGAGTAAAGAATGAGATAGAAGAAACATGGTGAGAAATTATTATAATACTTTAAATATTACAAATCAAAAAAAGACGAATAAAATAAAATCCTCACAAACATTCAAAATAAAAATAAAATAAAAAACTTCAATGCAGTAACCCACTGACAGCTCCCACTCCTTTTCTCTACTGGAAATTGGGCCCAGAGCCCAAAATTATGAAAGTAAACCCAATAAGTAAGCCCACTGGACCATGGTTTTCTCTAGCTGCTGGTTGGCTACATTTGCTCCCGAACTTGACTTCGGTTAAATGAAACACTAGCTGCAATTTCCTTGGCCAGCTCCGAGACCAAAGGGAAGAATGTGTATAGGGAAACACTAAGTTGAAATCTGACTTCAATAGGCCACACACAACCACAGGTGATCCAGGAGTTGCATATGTCGATGAAGTCGTTGAAGTCGTGCTCTCCTCTGCTCGTCATTCCTTAGCAGAGAGAGATCTCCTGTCCCTCACCCCCCCCTCTCTTCCCTATCATTCTAGCTCTCTTTTGCTTTTAACAAAAACTCTCATCTGTCAGCCTCCGCACAACACACACACACCCATCACCTTTTCTCTCTCTTCTTTGTGTTTTTCACCCCCCACTCTGAATACCACTCCCAGCACGCCTGTGTGTTGATTATTTTTGTATATCCATCTTTGCAGATCACCACTTGTTAATCTCATCACCCCCACGCCTCCGATTTTATTCCCTTCTTCCTCTAGCCGAGAGAGAGAGAGAGAGATTTTGGTCTCGGCTAGAGAGAGAGAGAGAGAGAACTTGTTTGTGTGTTTGTCATGCATGGAGAGAGAGAGAGAGAGAGTTCTGCCGTGTGTGTATATGTGTGTGTCTCTCCTAACTCAAACCCAACTCCATGTTTTTTGATTGATGAGGGAGAGAGGACTTGTGAGCTCTCTGAGAGAGAAAGAGAGGTGTCTCGTGTGTGTGTGTGTGTGTGTGTGTGTGCTGTGTGTGTATCAGTGTGTTGTGTGTGCTGAGTGTGTGTGTTAGAGGTAGATAGAACCAGAGAGAGGGAGAGGTGCCTCGTGTGTGTGTGTGCTGAGTGTATCAGTGTGTTAGAGCAGAGGTGGCAGTGTATGTGTGGTGTCCCCGTGTGATCCTCCCTCTGCGTGTCTTCTTTTCAGCCCTTTAGATCACGTCCTCTCCCTCATGCTCGAGAGAGAGAGAGAGAGGGATGAGATGGGTTCGTCCCTTCGCTCAGCAGATTTCCTTGCATCATCAGACCATTTTGCTCTCAGCGCACTTCGGTGAGGTGAATCACCACCAGAATTTGTAACTTTATTTTCTATGGCCCTCTAGAGAGAGAGAGAGAGCTCAATGCATGTGTGTGGTTTCTTGCCCAGATCAGTACCTTCTGCCCATGCACACCGAGAGAGAGAGAGAGAGATTGGATTTTTTTTTTTTTTATTCTCCACCATCTTTCTCTTTTTGTTTTCTCTAACCCAAAGACCCACTAAAAATAATTTATCCTTCACCTTTGGATCCCACTGCCACCGAATTGAACACACAGATCCATCAGCTTTTGAACTACTTCCTGAAATTCTATCTCACCCTCTCACCTGCTCTCCTCTCTTTTCAATATTCTCCACCTTCCCCCCGACCATGCATGCTCCCTCCCTCAAAATAATTTTCAACCACTCTAAACATCATCATCCTCCCGACCCTCTCTTCCACCATCCACCGAAAGCCATAATAATATGAACCGTGCTGGGACTCCCAGTGGCGGGCGACCCCCAACACCCCCAGTAAACGTGGGGCTCTGTGATTGCCCAACACATAAATAAAAAAAATAAAAATAAATTCCAGCCAATAAGAAAACACTGGGGTCATTGGGGGTGTGAAAAATTGGGGGCACAAATCATTTTTGTAATAATATTCTCTCTTTCTTTTCTTTTACTTCTTCCCAAAAACATCCCTGACCACAAAATTTTATTTTTTTGTTTTTTTCATTATTTTATTTTATTTTTTGTATTTTGTTTTTATTATTTTCTATTTCTAAAATATACCACCTCAAAATATGTACACACATATCAAATTATATAAAAATTATAAAATATTATAAATTAATAAAATATTAGTGATATAAAATAATTTGACCAAAATAGATGAGGTTTGGGATTAAAGTTTCAATCTGATTTTTCGGCTGAGAAATTCAAACAATGGCATATTTCAATTTTCATCATGAGGTGTTTAAAAGAAAGTGTCAAAGTCTTAGGACCGGTCAAAATGAGGTGTCTACAGTTATGTTAAAATTATATGATTCATTATATTTTCTCCAATTCCTATTATTTATAATGCAATTTTTATAATTATATTAAACATCTAATGATTTAGTCTATTTAATTTTATTGAAAAATATTCTCACTTTTATTACTATAAAAAAAATTAAATATACGGTAACAATGCACGGGGCTTTATTTCCTAATATGTATATTTATATAATAAGACAAAAAAGTTTTTGAAAATGTTCTATACACATTTGCCTTACTAGGACATTTAGATAGTTTAAATCTGTTTAAATTATAAAAGAATGGCTGTGATGTATCTTACTTTCTTGCTTCTTTTTCTTATTTTTTCCTTTTCTCACCCATCCTCCCATGATCTCATAAATAATCTCCTGAATGATCACATAATCCCACTTTCATCATTTTCTTTTTATTTTTTTTATTTTCCTCCCATTTTTATCTTCCTCCCTAGTTATTTATTTATTTTATTTTTTCTTTTTTATTCACTTATTTTTATTTACACCGTATCTTCAGACATGAATACACATACACTAATATATTCTAATATATAAAGTAAGGCCTTGAGTTGGTGTTGACTCCTACGGATGGCAATTTGAAATCGATCTGACGGGAATCCCTGGACTCGACCCCGATTTGAGCGGTTTTTCCTCGAAAAATACCCTCGATGAGAAGAAAACAGTATTTGAAGATCAATCCCCGATCTGTTTCGGGCCAGGGATGGTGATTAGTGTTCAAGCCCCGACCCCGGCCTCGTCTCCGTCCCCTTTCCCTTCCCCGAATTTCTCCAAAATAAAATTACTTTTCTACTCCTTACATATATATATATATATATCTATACACACAATAAACCAAACCTTACCTCACACACAATACAAAACCGTGGTCTCTCATCTCTCTCTTCCTTCCTCGCCGTCCTCTACTCCCCCCTTCTCTCCCCACCCATCTCCGATTCCCACTGTCACCGATCGAAGCACCACTTCTCTACCCTCGATCCGGCAAATGATGAAACAGATTTGCTGCTGTTGCCGCGATAATCACACCACCGTCATCTTCTGGTCTAGCATTCGTGTTTGTTTTCGATCGCATCTCCGAACTCTTAGCCATGGCTTTTTCGTGTTTGTTCTCAAGTCGCAACTGTTGCTCGGTTCTCCTCTCCAATCCAACGTAATATATATATATATATATACACTGGTTGTTGTTGATGTTGATGTTGAGGATGATTGTTGATGAAACAGATTTTTTATTACTGAAACATAATTTTTTTGTTCTGATTTTAAATTTTTTACAGATCTATAATGATGATGATGAGCAACAGTTGGGATGAAATTTTCTGGTTCTAAATTTTGTTATGATTTTAAACGTAATATATGTACAAATAATCTTTTATTTAAAATTTTCCGAACTCTTAAATTTTTTTGTTGATGTTGATGATGATGAGATGAAATTGATTTTTTTTTTGGCTGGGGAATTTGCAGGGTCAGGGAAACTCGATCCCCGTTAGGGGGCGGGAGTGGAGACAGTGATAAGGTCCCTGTCCGGGATTGGAGCCAGAAACGGGGAGATTTTTACCATCGAGAATCGAGAACGTGGAGTGTGATCCCCTGCCCCAACCCGTCCCGTTACCATTACTATTAACTTCCTATGTCTCATAATTATTAAAGGAGAAAAAAGAAAACTAAAAAATGCCCCACATTTTTGCGTCTCTGTTCACAGTAATGTCCCACATTTTTTGGCTTCTATTCACATCAGTTCCAAACTCTGAGCAATTTCTGTTGAAAATGGTTATAAATTCTGGGTAAAACCAGAATTTTATCCTAAGTTTGGTCTAATATTTAGGTGGGCCCCGTGCGTCGGTTTATACGGGTCAAAGTAGTAACGCTGCTTCTATGCGTTGTGATTCACGTGGTATATTTGGTTACTCAAAACCATTACCGAGTGAATGGGAAATTGAAGCCAAAGTGTGCTCCATAGAAATGGAGTTTTGGTGGAAAATCCTTAAAGGTATTGAATAAGGCTTGTCCCATATTGATTTGATGGGAAGTTTTGAATGGATTTATAAGACATGGGTTTGGTACTTGGGATGTACCCCAAGGGATATCCAAGTGTTTTAGAGGGAGAGGTTATGGGCAAAATGGGCTAGACCCATTAGACTCAAAAATCACCACGCTGCCGCCGTCCCACGGCCAAGGTCAAAAGTGATTGCATAGTGTGAGGTTGGGCTTGTTCAGCCCAATACTAATCTTTTTGGGCCAAAAATATTTGAATTTAATTTTATTTTTGGTAAAATAAAATCAAAAATTCAAATTAAACTGTTTTGGATTTACTGTACATCCAAACAGGGCCCTTCCCGTTTTCAAACAGAAATAAACTAGTTTGGTATTATTGCACACCCAAACAGGGCCCTTCCCGGTTTTGTTATCTGTTTGAAATATAACCCAACATATTCAAATCTGTTTGAATTCAAAAACCAACAGGTTTTATACCTGTTCAATTCAAAACTAAGAGCTACCTTTACATTTATAAATAGACCAACCTCCAATTTGGATTTTACTCCAATTTTTGTACTTCATCCTCTACTATAAATCTCTGCATTTTGCTACATTTAATTTCTGAAAGAAAGAGTGTAAACACTTAGTGTGTTCGTAAGGCAAACAATTTGTAGTGCTGCTATTGTTTGTAGAAGATCATTTCATCTTGGGAGATAGACGTCCAAATTCTGAAAGCACCGTGGAGAGGACGAATCTGTCTTAAGGACACAGTGTCAAACACTGGACTTGATTAGATAATTATTCAAAGAAATTAATCAAGTAAGTTGTTTAATTTATTATTCTGTTTTATTATTTATTTAAATCAGATTTTAATTTTATTTTTGTAACAAAATAAAATCTCTTTTTTTTTATTTATTTTTATTTTTATTTCGAGTTTGATTTTTGTAATCAAACAAATTCTCTCCTTTTCTTTATTTCTTTAAATTCTAATTGTTGTTTTGTACACAATAGAATTAAAATCTTTTAAATACAGTAAAGATTGTCCAACAGGTATTATAATTATTTTGTGTTATAATTTGTTTTCTGGTTTAAGTAACTAGAAAATTAATTCGTGGTTTGGTTTTCTGATTTTTGTAATTAGATATTATTTTGGTATTTTATTTTACTAGTTTTAGTAACAAGGAAAATAAAATTATTTTGAATTGTAATTTATTTTCTGGTTTTAGTAACTAGAAAATTAATTTTGTTAATCAATCATGTAACTTTGTGACTCGGTCACAATCTGTTAATTTTGTAAGTGACTTATGGTTTCGTTTGGTAGACCACTTATTTTTGAATCCTTTGTGAAAAGGTGTTAATTCTTTTGACTTTATCATAGTTCATCGTGAGTATACATGGAAGAATTTGTTTCTAGAGTAAAATATTAGTTTTACAAACTAATTTTATTTTTATTACAATATGGATTCATAATCTTGAATTATTTCTGCACTTGAGTCGGAAAAAATATATATATATATATTCACAAGAACATTTGAATGCATATTTAATTTGTTTATTTATGTACAAATCAAACTTATTAAATGAAGGTATGTTTTGTCATTTTGAAGTTTAAAGTTTAAATGCGTTAGATTTTATTTATGAGTTGAGAATCCTTTTATTTCATGATGCACGTGATGGGATCATGCATGATTAATTTATTTTGTTAATTTATTATTTTTGGCTGATGCGTTTGATATGCATGTATAATATCAACTCAAATTATTTCCTAACAACAATTTCATGTGATTTGGAATGTTAAATTGATATGTTGATTAATTTGAGTTTTTCCAATCAATTTTGAATGGGTGTTTAAACACCAGAGAAATTTAAACATGAAAATGTATGTAGTTATATTGTTCCATTTAATTAGAAGTAAATTTTGAAAAATCTTTTATATGGATTATTATTTGTTGAATATGTGACATAAAATATTGTCAATTATTATTTTACTTGCGTAGTAGAATTTGTTAAACCATAAACCATTTTATTTATATGGGGGTGTATCTCTTGCATTAGATGAGATATTTTAATTTTCTTCTGTCACAAATATTTTTATGACAGTATTACTTATTCGTAAATGAGTTGCAAGAATTTATGCAATCAAATAAGGTTTTTTGATTTGTTCGTTTCTTAGGCAAAATTTTTTATGAGAATATGATTTTGTCAAAACATTAATTCTGATTTTTGTAGTCATAATTATTTTGGATTTTTGGATTTGAAATTTATGAATCAAGTACATCATAGACAAGAAATGATGAATGGCATGTTACTAAATTCAGGCTTACCACAGAACTTGTGGGGAAAAGCAATTTTGTCTAGTAATTATGTTCTTAATAGAATACCTCACAAGAAAACCGAAAGCATTCCTTATGAATTAGGGAAAGGTCGACCACCTTCCTACAAATACTTAAAAGTGTGGGGGTGTTTGGCAAAAGTGGAAGTTCCTGTTCCTAAAAAGACTAAGATTGGACCAAAAATAGTAAATTGTGTGTTTATTGGTTATGCTCAGAATAGTAGTGCATATCGATTTCTGACTTATAAATCAGAAATACCTGATATAAATGTGAACACTATTATAGAGTCAAGGAATGCTGTGTTTTTTGAACATGTCTTTCCTTACAAGAAAGGACAGGAATTAAGTTCACAGAAAAGAACATATGATTGTACACAAAGTCAAGAGACTAATGACAATCAAACATAAGAGATTAGTAATGGTCTCAACCAACAGGATTTAACTGATAATGAACCAAGAAGAAGTAAGAGAGCGCGAACATCAAAATCCTTTGGTCCAGATTTTCTGACATACTTGTTAGAAAATGAATCTCAAAGCTTTAAGGCAGCAATGACAAGTCCTGAAGCACCTTTGTGGAAAAAGGTTGTTAATAATGAAATTGAATCCATTATGTAAAATCATACTTGGGAATTGGTGGATCTTCCACCAGGTTCTAAACCTCTTGGATATAAATGGATATTCAAGAGAACAATGAAAACAGATGGTTCAATTGACAAGTATAAAGCAAGACTTGTAGTTAAAGGTTACAGACAAAAGAAAGGTCTTGACTATTTTGACACATATTCCCCTGTGACAAGAATAACATCCATTCGCATGCTTATTGCAATAGCAGCGTTGTTTAAATTAGAAATATATCAAATGGATGTTAAAACAGCTTTCTTGAACAGTGATCTAAATGAAGAGATTTATATGGAGCAACCCGAAGGGTTTGTAGTATCAGGGCAAGAAAAGAAAGTTTGTCGACTTGTAAAATCCCTTTATGGATTAAAACAAGCATCTAAGCAATGGCATGAAAAATTTGATCATGCAATGCTTACTAATGGGTTTAAGATAAACGAATGTGACAAATGCGTCTATGTTAAAAACACCGACCAAGGATATGTCATAATTTGTCTTTATGTGGATGACATGCTTATCATTGGAAGCAGTCAAAACATGATCAAATCAACTAAGCAAATGCTTAACAAAAGATTTGATATGAAAGATATGGGGGTCGCAGATGTTATATTAGGAATGAAAATTACTAAAACATCTGATGGATATGCATTATCTCAATCTCATTATATTGAGAAAATTTTTGATAAATTTATCAATGATGATTTGAATTTAGCAAGAACACCTGTCGACATCAATCTTTATTTATCGAAAAATAAAGGTGATGCAGTGTCTCAGTTAAAATACTCCCAAATCATTGGAAGCCTAATGTACTTAATGAATTGTACTCGTCCTGATATAGCTTATGCTATCAGTAAATTGAGTAGGTACACTAGTAACCCTGGAGAAGACCATTGGAAAGCGATCATTCAGGTTCTTAGATATCTAAGATTTACTCATGATCATGATTTGAACTTTACTCGATATCCGGCAATGCTTGAAGGTTATTATGATGCCAATTGGATATCGGATACTAAAGATTTAAAATCCACTAGTGGATATTTCTTTACTCTAGGAGGCGCTGCTGTTTCATGGAAGTCCACGAAACAAACTTGTATCGCACGATCCACAATAGAATCCGAGTTCATTGCTTTAGACAAAGCAGGTGAAGAAGCAGAATGGCTTCGTCACTTCTTAGAAGACATTCCAATGTGGCCAAAACCTGTGCCAGCTATTTGCATTCATTGTGATAGTCAATCTGCAATAGGCAAAGTAAGAATCATATGTATAACGGTAAGTCACGACATATTCGTCGTCGACATAATACCGTTAGGCAGTTGTTGTCAAATGGAATAATCTCAATAGATTATATAAAATCTAAAGAGAATATTGCGGATCCGTTAACAAAAAGTTTGACAAAAGAGCTAGTGTATAGTTCATCAAAGGGGATTGGATTAAAGCCTATTACATAAGAGTCGTCATAATGGTAACCCTACTTATATGATTGGAGATCCCAAGAACTAAGTTCAAAGGGACAACTAAGTTATGTATGGCTCGCCAGAAATCACCAAGGGATTAAAATTTCTACCCATTCCTATGGTGAGAGTGATATCTGCAACATATGTTGTCTACAGGGGTATAAGGCTAAGCTTTGCTTTTAATGATTACTTATATCTTGATTAAGGCATAAAATCAAGACAAGTATAAGGAGATACTCACAATAAGAATCACCTATATGAGTGTTGAACTGGGGCCGGTTCTATGAGAATGAAAGAGGCTACATTCTCTAGAAATACTCATGAAAACCAGGTGTGTTCAAGGCCAAAATGAACACAACAATGAGAACCACGATGTGTCAAAAGATATTTTGTGTGAAATCCATTATCTTGGCTTACACTAACGGCTGAACAATTCAAGACATCGCGTCCATTGGTTAGCCAGTAAGTCCGATAGGTTATCACTAGGGAAGGTTCAAGGCCGAAAACTACCTATCCTGATAGAAGATATTTTCAACCTATACTCTTTCGATAAAGTCTGCATATTGTTGCATTTCCGTTGTCATCAAATTCCATTAATGTGGGGGATTGTTGGAAATGGTTATAAATTCTGGGTAAGACCAGAATTTTATCCTAAGTTTGGTCTAATATTTAAGTGGGCCCCGTGCATCGATTTACGCGGGTCAAAGTGGTAACATGTTCTATGCCACGTTGTGATTCACGTGGTATATTTGGTTGCTCAAAACCATTACCGAGTGAATGGGAAATTGAAGCCAAAGTGTGCTCCATGAAAATGGAGTTTTGGTGGAAAATCCTTAAAGGTATTGAATAAGGCTTGTCCCATATTAATTTGATGGGAAGTTTTGAATGGGTTTATAAGGCATGGGTTTGGTACTTGGGGTGTGCCCCAAGGGGTACCCAAGTGTTTTAGAGGGAGAGGTTATGGGCAAAATGGGCTAGACCCATTGGACTCAAAAATCACCACACGCGCTGCCGCCGCCGTCCGTCCGGTTGGTCAGGCGGGCTGAGCTGGGCGCGGGTGCGTGGTGTGAGGTTAGGCTTGTTCGGTCCAATACTAATCTTTTTGCGCCAAAAACATTTGAATTTAATTTTATTTTTGGTAAAATAAAATTCAGAATTTAAATTAAACTGTTTTGGATTTACTGTATATCCAAACAGGACCCTTCCCGTTTTTAAACAGAAATAAACTAGTTTGGTATTATTGCACACCCAAACAGGGCCCTTCCTGATTTTGTTATCTATTTGAAATATAACCCAATAGATTCAAATCTGTTTGAATTCAAAAACCAACAGGTTTCATACCTGTTCAATTCAAAACCAAGAGCCACCTTTACATCTATAAATAGACCAGCCTCTCATTTGGATTTTACTCCAATTTTCGTACTCCATCCTCTGCTATAAATCAGATTTTGTCGCATTTAATTTCTGAAAGAAAGAGTGTAAACACTTAGTGTGTTCGTAAGGCAAACAATTTGTAGTGTTGCTATTGTTTGTAGAAGATCATTTCATCCTGGGAAATAGACGTCCAAATTCTGAAAGCACCGTGGAGAGGACGAATCTGTCTTAAGGACACAGTGTCAAACACTAAACTTGATCAGATAATTATTCAAAGAAATTAATCAAATAAGTTGTTTAATTTATTATTCTGTTTTATTATTTATTTAAATCAGATTTTAATTTTGTTTTTGTAACAAAATAAAATCTGTTTTTATTTATTTATTTTTATTTTTATTTCGAGTTTGATTTTTGTAATCAAACAAATTCTCTTATTTTCTTTATTTCTTTAAATTCTAATTATTATTTTGTATACAATAAAATTAAAATCTTTTAAATACAGTAAAAATTGTCCAAACTTCAAAAGTCAAATATTTGCAGGGTTCCACAAATTCTCCAAGGTATTCACAGGTTTGTTTGTTTCTTTCATCTTATTCTTCTAAAAATTGTTGTCTCACTGTTGGGTAATTCAATTCATTGTTTTTTTTTTTTTTACCCCTTTCTAGAAGATGAAACTATTCACTCATTGTTTCAACTATTTTTTTCCGTCTGCAACTTTTTTTTTTTTTTTTTTTTGCGGGGTTTTTTTTTTTTTTTTTTTTTTTTGATGCTGTAAAAATGCGGATTATTCGATTTTTTTCATTTTTAGAAATTGAAACTTTTGTTTCTTGAATTCACTGTATGTTTCTTCTGTTTTTTTTTTTTTTTTTTTGGGGGGGGGGGGTCTTTAAAAATGTAGATTATTTATTTGTTTATTTATTTTCCCTTTTACAGTTTGGTTCCCTTTCTACAACATCAAACTTTTGCCTTTTTTTTTTTAATAAAAAAAGATTCAATTCAATTCACTCCACCGCTTAGTCTTTAATTCACTGTTTCGTCATTTATTCAATTCACTCACTATCTGCTAATTCAATTCATTGCTTCGATTTTCTACAAGATGAAATTATTCACCTAGTAAATTTTATAAACTAATTACGATAATGCATTTCAGTCAGGGTAAGATAGGTCAAACTGATTCAAGCGTTCCACAGATAGATTATCCTTCGTCTTTCTAATTACACCTGCTAAAAGTCTAGTAGGAAGTTTCTAAACGAGAATGGTTCCTTCCTTTGGACCATTCGACGATCAAATTAGAAGTGAATGAGGTGTGAATAACATTTTAGAGAGAAGGTTAGAGAGAAAGGGAGGGTGATTACTTGTTACCAAAAATGCCCTTTTGAAGTTTCCTTATATCTCTTATTAATCATCTCCTTGTCGATTCATACTATCCCATTAGCCCAACAGGAAGCTCAACAAATAACAGAGAACCAATAGTGGCCTACTAGACATGGGTCGAAGTAAGGAATTAACCACTTGGCAGACAAAGATTATACAGAGTTATTGAGCCCACACGCCAAGTGTTAAATGAAATTATCAAAACATTAAATGCAATAGGACCTCTTAAGAGGAAGCATAGTGAAACGGCCATGCTTTGACAATCTCATTTAAGAGCATCTCCAATCATAGTTGCTATAATGTTATTGCTATTGCTATAATTTGGCAATGAATAGTGTTATTTTGTTAAATTATAGCAATAGTACTCCAATGGTCAGTTGCTATTTTAGCAAATCTCAACCAATTTTCCCTCCAAGTTTGTAAATGTTGTTTGGATATAGATTTTTTTGTGATTTTATTTTTGTTTATTTTTTGTTTTTTGTGACATTTTTTTACCTGTTTGTAAAAAAAAATTATATATTTATATTATTCCCAATTAGACAAATATAAAAAATGAAATTTTTTTTTGAAAAATTAGAAAAAATAAATAAATATAATTCACCTCACCAAAAAAATATATTAGTCAAATATATTATCTTTTATCTTTTTATTTTATCTTTTTATTACATTCATTTGAAAAAAATATATTTATTTTTTTATTATACTTTATTGAAAAATTTAAATTATACTAAAAATTAGTCAACATTATACATTACAAAAATAATTTACATTATGTAGTAGAAAATACTCAAAAATAAAAACAAAAATAAAAAAAACATGAAATTTCATTACAACGGCTCCTTTTATAAAAAAAAATAATAATAATATTACATTTTGGTTTTTTTTTTTTTAAAGGACAAAAGAGCCTTTTGTGTTTCCAAGGCACCATCACCACCATCCACGTACCCATTCACCAACAATTGAGATGCAATATCTAGAATCATCCTTGCATTCCATTTCAAGACAAAACATATCTGTCTCCATCTCTTCCAAATCAAACGAAAGTCGACTCTGTTCACTCTCTCTCTCACTCTCCAAAGACCAACCTTCTGACCTCTGATTCTACTCCTTTGACCCTCTTCGAGATGCTTATTCCGACTCTGGCTTCTTCTCCGGCGCCGGATCATGCTCTGCCAAGTACACGATGGATCCAGTTCTCAGCCCGACCTCGTTCCTCGAATCCCCTGTTCTCCTCTCCAACATGAAGGTTAGGTCTTCTTCGAATCTCTCACTAGTACCTTCAATTTCAGTACCTGCTCTCCTCTTCCATATATATAAATGTAACACTGGTAGAGAGCTCTAAATTCAGCGGCTCAAATGGCTCAAATTGCCCAAAATTGCGTCATTTTGGGCACAACACAACACAAAACTACGTCGTTTTACTCAATTTGAGCCATTTGAGCCACCTTTTTTAGGGCCCCCAAACATTATTCATATAAATGTTGCTATTGAATAGCTATTGTCTATTTTTAATAAATTTTAAGCAAGACAGAAAAAAAAAAATGTTGATATTTGAATTTTTGTATTGGTAAAATTTGTATGGAAAAGTTGGTGAATTTGGTGATTATTTTTAGTAATTGGTGAATTCCATTTTAAATAAAATGGTGAATTTCGTTTTTTTTTTTTTTTTTTTTTTAATTTTTTTAACATTCTAGAAAAGTCCAATTGAAAGGGAAGGATGGAAGGAGGGAATGAAGAAATCAGTTGGTTTTTGGGTGACTTGGCAGATTTGGCAACTGATTTGGCAACTGCTATAGCATGCCATTGGAAAAGCCATTTTTGCCCAAGATGCTATAATATGGCTTTGGCAGCTGTTTTAGCAATCCGTTGGAGATGCTCTAATGTTTGTCGGTCATGGCCATTTCATCATGCTTCCTCTTGAGAGTTCTTGTTGTATTTAATGCTTTGACAATCTCATTTAATGCTTGGTGCGTAGGCTCAATAATTTTGCAAAATCTTTGTCTGCTAAGTAACTAATTCCTTACTTCGACCCGTGTCTAGCAGTAACTGGGCTTAGGCCACTATAGGTTCTCTATTCTCTATTGAGTTTCCTGTTGGGCCTTGCGGGCTTAACGCCGGGCGTGCCCATCAAATTACAAGTATTTTAAAACAAAAATAAATACCAAATAAGTTTTGTTGTACAAATTACAAAATTTATTGTAAACATAACAGAAAGTTGAAAACATATATATTACCCGACAAGATCTCACTGTTTCAACTATTTTTTTATCTTCAATTCACAGTTTCAACTTTTGTTTCTTCTTTTCTTTTGGGGTTTTTTTTTTTTTTTTTTTGGGTCTTTAAAAATGTGAATTATTTATTTATTTTTTTCATTTGTATAAACTGAAACTTTTATTTCTTCAATTCACTGTTTGTTTCTTCCTTTTTTTCTTGGGATTTGTATCTTTAAAAATGTGGATTATTTTGATTTTTTTCCTTTTTATAAACTAAAAATTTTGTTTCTTCAATTTACTGTTTGTTTCTTTTCTTCTTCTTCTTCTTTTTTTTTTTTTTTTGGTCTTTAAAATTGTTGATTATTTGAGCCTTTTTTTCTTTTTAATAAACTGGAACTTTTGTGTTATTCAATTCATTGTTTTTTATTTTTGGTCTTTAAAACCGTGTATTATTTGATTTTTTTCATTTTTATAAATTGAAACTTTCGTTTCTTTTGTTTCTCCTATTTTTCCTTTTATTTATTATTTATTACACACAACAATTTCTCACTCTAAAGAACACTACAAAAAATTAAGATTTTAGAGATCAAAATTTAAGGAGAAAATTATTTTTTAGGGACCAAATAATTTTGTTGCGAAAAGTGTCGTCATTATATTTTTAGTAACAAAAATTGAACATTAGTAATGAATTATTATCCTTTTGGGACCAAATTTTTTGCCTAAAAAAATAAATCATTTTGAGGGTAAATTATTTTGTCCCTAAAAGTCTGTTTATTAGTGACATTTTCAAAATTTTGTCGCTAAATGCTTTATTTTTGACTTTTCGGAATGACCTTTTAGCGACTATCTTCATGACAATGAAAATTGATTCCAAAATGTCTCTTACAACAAAATTTTTACTTTTAGAGACCAAAATTTGGTCTGTAGGAACTCTTATATGCTATAGTGGAGTCATACCTTTACGGTGACAACATGAGGAAGATCAATTCACTTTTTGTTTCTTATTATATTTGGTTTAGGGCAAATTATATTAATCCCTTTAAACTATCAATCATTTACACTTTACTCTCTTAATGTTTTAAACTCAACAATTATCCCCCTTAACCTATTTAAATTTGACCATTAAGTCCTTATATTAGTCATTTGTTAGATATCTGAATAAAAAATTGTCAAATATAATGTGTGTGATGATTATATTAAATTTTATAACCAAATTACCATATTTTATCTTTTGTAAAAATTTAATATAATCATCATGTGTAACACTTGACAATTTTTCATCCATATATCTAACAAATGACTAATTATATTGATTTCGATTTTGACCCGACCCATTTGATTTTCTAGACTTGGGTTTTATAGTTTCTGAATGTAATTCATGTCTTTCTCCCCTTATTCTTACTTGAGTTTGGCTATTGGGTTGTTGTGGTTGCATTTGGAACAGGTTGATTGCTTAGTTTTCAAACTTTGGTTGCCTAGATTTTTACTCCTCCGCTCGAGCGGCATTTCTTGCGCCTGAGCGGATTTTGCAAACTCTCAGTACTTTTGTAGGTCTGCAAAACTAGTAAGAGAGTGTATTTTACGCTCAAGTGGCGTTTTTTATGCTCGAACGATCCTTCTTGTGCTCGAGCGTTGGTCTGTTTTCTGTAAAACTACTAGCAATGTGCATTCTGCGCTCAAGCATCACTTTTTACACTCGAGCGGAATAACTTATTGTGTCTGATGTTCAAGTGTCAACTCTTGAGATCAAGCGGACTGTGCGTATATCAATTCGCAGCAACACCTTTTTATATTACTTTTTCACATCTTTTTCACTCTAAACCTGATTAAGGCCGAATTGTACATCATTGAGGCCGTTAATTAGAATCTCTTAACTTCACTTGCTGGTCAAACCATATACTTTATGTGTGTTGAATGTCAATCAGGTTGTACATCGTCGGAGCATAAAATGGACAAAAAGACAAAATTGGGACAGAGTTGACTTTTTCTGGAAAAGTCAAACTGATGTTTTAAACCTGTTTGAAAATGAATAGAAGTATAAAAAGAAAAAGGAAAGGCTTTTCTAGGGTTCTGAAATTATTTTGACCTAAAGAGAGAGGCTAGGGTTTGGGAAATAGAAAGGAACAAGAAGCTTCAAAGATATCTCCCATGGTGGTTCCTTCTCCGTCTACTTCCTCCCACTCCTGCATGAGTGGCTAGTCTCATTTTCTAGGGTTTTGATGAAACCCTAGCCATGTAATTATTTAGCTTTCTTTTTTATTTTAAATTATGTAAAGGTTTGAACATTTGTATGGTGTTTTAGAAGTTTCTTTTATATAATTTTCATTATTCCTTCGAATATTTAACTTTTTGTGATTGTTGAATGTTATCCATACATGTGTTTTTTATTCCTTCGCATTCAAGGTATGAGATGAACCATGCTACGAGGAACGAGTCGTATCACTACCTTAGTTTAGAGTGAACGATTCGTATTACTTGAGATGGTTCGTGCTCGTACATTGAATGTGATGATCTTAAATGCTTCGAACTTGTAGTTGCGAAACATTAATCCGTTCAAACCATAACATAATTGATTTCAATTGGAAATCCTAATTATGTGATTAGTGGTGAATTCTCTACCCTAGGATTTTTCCCCAATTCAGTAAACCTAATTTCAATTATTCTTGATAATTCAATTCCTTAGTTTAATTTATTCGTTATTAAATTAGGTTATAAAAAACCAATCTTTTCATCAAAATTTATTTAGGAATTTGATAATTAAATTAGTTTGATTTCACAATAGTCCCTGTGGATCGATACCTGGACTTGCCATTATTCTAATTGAATTTGGTATAGTTTAGTATTTAATTTTGGTGTGTTCAGCAACCCATCAAAACCCTAGATCGGGATCCTCTCTCTATAAAAGTCTCTCTATATATATATATATATTTTTTTTTCACCTATATCTGTTGGTTTCCCTTCCCTAGTGTCTTGGAAAAAAAAGGTAGAGCATCTCAAGAGCTTCGTTTTGATCCGAGTATATCTTGATTTCGACATCTTTGAAGTTCCTCCACTTCTTCATTGGTTTTCTAAGCTTGAGTTAGGGACTTTTTACACTCTCTTATGATTTTTAACTTAGCTATTTATTGTTGTGAAAAAATGTTGAGATTTAGAGGATTTTAGACAAACCTAGGGTTTTGGTTTAAAATCAAAAGAGGGGTTTTCAAATGAAGATATTAAAAATGGTTATGGGTATAGATATGAGAATGTATTGTATTGAATTTGTTGATTTTGACACATGGGTTGAATTTTGGGAGAGAATAAAGTTTTGTCCTAAAATGTTTAAAATAATTATTTTGTATAAATAATGAAATTATCATTGGAAATCTAAAATTAGATGAATGTTTATATCAATGGTAGAGTTAGATGTATATTATCTCTTACCTATGAAAATTTAGATAATTTATCTGTCGTAGAGATTGTATACTTGTTTAAAAATATCTGTTTTGGGCTATCAGTGGAGTATAGCTATGATTATTGTAGAAATTACATAAGGATTAGGTAAATTAAAACTAATTTTTTATTGGTTATCATTGAACATGACTGTGTTTTAATACATTGTATATGTATGATGTTTGGGAGCAGAAATGGGATGTACTCCATGTTTAGGAGAAGAAAGGAGATAGACTCCAATGAATTAAGTTGGCCTATGTGTCTAGGGTAAAAGTCCCGAAAATCGCTTGTTTACATGGGTGCCGATCCCGCAGACGAAATTTTCGTAAAATGGCAAATGAATGTGTTTGTATGATATCTATATTGATTTGAGACCCGATGAGTTGTATTCTCAGTATTGGGTGATTGAACGAAATGGATATGAACAATGAAATGAGATATAAAACTTGGCATATTATGGTCTTGTAAATTATGAACGATTTTATCATAGGCATTGTATATGCACATTTTATTTATATCTTTGTTAAGATTCATATATTGTGTTAGATTGTTTCTACTGGGTTTTGGCTCACCTTATTTGGGAAAAATCATTTTCAGGTGTTAGTGATATGCCTCCGCCAAGGACTTAGCTTGGGAAGATTGTGGAGCTGCAGACTCACTTTTGTTTATTCTATATTTACCTTTTGTACAAACCTAGGGCTTTATTTGTACTGAGCTTATGACTCATTTTGTTGTTACTAAGCACGATCTTAGAAAGATGTAAGCCATTAGGACATATGAATATCTGTTTAACTTTCATTTTTTTATTTACGTCTTGTAACACGTACTGTAGATTTAGGATGAATGATTTATGAATATATATCGTATGTGTCACCTTTTGTATCCGATTAATGGAAGCTTCTTATTGTATCTATATCACTTTGTACTGGTGCTTGGAGTTGGATTATTGTAATTATTTTGGGGCGTTACACTAATAAAATGACTTAATGTTCAAATTCAAATAGTTTAAAGGGGTAATTATTAGGTTTAAAGCACTAGGGGGTAAAGTATAAATGGCCAACAGTTTGAGGGGGTTCAATATAATTTGCCCTTTAGTTTAATATTGTCATCTATGCCAAAAATTACATCAAAACAATTTTAATAGATCATTGAACCAGACATCTGATTTTGGACCACGTGACTCCATGTGAAAATGTAATTTTTTATTTTCATTTAAAAAAAAAAGAGTTCAATAATATTTACATTTATTATTTTCATAAATAACACAATTAATCAATTACATAACAAAACACTAAAGTTAGTCTCTTTATAGTTTTTTCTCATTTGAATGACATAAAATTTGGTCTATATTTATATTTTTTCTTGTAGGATTTAGCAATTATATTCTGTCTCATGCCACCAAAGTTAGAATTTTTGTGAATTCATTATGTATCATTTTTTTAATATGTGTATATATTTTGTAAATATTGTATTGCATTTTAAAACATTTGTATATATTTTCGGCTTGATTGAAGTTATTGTTAATTTTACTCTTTAATTCTATTTTTTTTTTCATATATATTTCTCACAACATTATTTTTGATAACTTTTTCCACGTTGCACATGTATTGCATGTGTCTGACCTCTAGTATATATATATGCGTTGCACATGTATTGCATGTGTCCGACCTCTAGTATATATATGTGTGTGTGTGGGGTGGGGGGGGGGTAAAAATTAAGTTACGACTGAACAGCAGTTACTAAGAGTCTGTAGGACTAGTAAGTGATTGCACAAATTGAGCAACGGCTATACTGGATGGACCAACCCAAGTAAGATTCAGTCCAACCAGCAGAGCTGCAGGACAGTGGCTCAAACGAAATAGGTAGTAGGGCAAGGACGTAGGTCTAGAAGACTAGGCCCAGAGTGCTAGATTTGGTCAAAGCATGGTCCTATTTAGTTGGGCCTAAATAGGCCAACCACTCCAAGAAATCCACACTAGTGGAATATAATCCCACAAGAAGCGGGGTTGACGTAAGGAGTGGCATGGGGGTATAACGACCTATAACAACTAGATGAGGTAAGGTATAAAAGGAAGATCCTGCTAGGTTAAGGTACACAATCGCTTCTAACCAGGGGCGGAGCTGTAGGTAAAAGGAGGGGCCCCCTCCTGCTTCGTGCAGAATCTTTTCTTATATGTACAAGTATCCTATAGTAGCAGCTATTCTTCTTATGTGGCCCCTCTTACTTAATGTTATTTCATTTTTTTACCACTATCTCTTTAACATTCTGGAAGAGTGCGTTCCATGACAAATTTATAGATAAAATTATATATTATAAATAGGGAGCTTTTTCCATAAATCCATCTTTAATTACTTGTGTTCCATTCAACCCATATTCTTTTTGACTATTCCATTAGGTCCTATTTGAGAGAAGAAGACCAAAATACCCTTTTCATCTACTTATATTCTACTTAGTTCATATTATTTTCTTATGTTTCAATAAGTCCTATGGGTGACATAATTACCAAAATACTCCTAATGTATCTACTTATGTTCTATTTAGTTCATATTATTTTCTTATGTTTCAATAAGTCCTATGAGTGACATAATTACCAAAATACCCCTAATGTGAATGTTCACACTGTCAATGTGAATGTTCATATCGTCAATGTGTATGGACCCGGTCCATGTACAATGTGAATATTCACATTAATAGGAATGTAAAATTCGCCTGCGGCCCGGGACGAGCCCGGCCGGTCCGGCCCGTGGCAATGTGAATATTTACATTGACATATTAACATTCACATTAATAAAATCAGAATTGGTCCATGTCCGTATGCCCGGTGAGCCCGACCCGATTCAGTGACAATGTGAATATTCATATTGACATATTAACATTCACATTGATAGAAGTGTAAAATTAGCCCACGACCCGTAGGAGGCCTGAAGCCCGCCCGCTGCCCGGGGCGGGCCTGGCCCGGCCCGTGACAATGTGAATATTCACATTGACATGTTAACATTCACATTGATAAGAGTGTAAAATTAACTCGCATCCCATGGGCAGCCCGAAGCTCGTGGCGGCCTGGGGCGAGCCCGGCCCGGCCCGTGACAATGTGAATATTCACATTGACATATCAACATTCATATTGATGGAAGTGTAAAATTAGCCCGCGGCCCGTGGGAGGCCGAAGCCGCCATGCGGTGGAGGCTCACGCCCGGGCGGGTTCGGTTCAGGACAATGTGAATATTCACATTGACATATTAATATTCACATTGATAGGAGTGTAAAATTGACCCGCGGCCCGAAGACGACAGCCTCGAGTCGGGCCGATGGGCCTAGGCCTAGGCTCGAGCTTAGGTCGGGCTTGGGCGGGCCTGGCCATTTTTTTTTAATTCTTTTTAATTTTTTCTATCAAAATTTTATTATTTTGTACAAAAAAAGACATTGTGCCTCAGGTAGGCTGGGCCTCGGACCGAACCTTGAATGAGCCTTAAGCGGGCCGATGGGCCGAGCCGGGCTTCAAAGTGATGGCCAAGGCCCTAGTCTCGGATATGTTCGGGCTCGGACCCAAACGAGCCTGCTCCGGGCGGGCTTCGAGTAGCCCACGGGCCGCGAGCCAATTCCACATTCCTATCAATGTGCATGTTAACATGTTAATATGAATATTCACATTGTCAACAGGCCGAGCCGGGCATACCCCGTGCCGAGGGCGAGCTTCGGGTAGCGGACAAATTTTACACTCCTATCAATGTTAATGTTAATATGTCAATGTGAATATTCACATTGTCACGGGTCGGACCAAGCCCGCATCGGGTTGCGATTGGGCTTCGGGTTGCCCACGGGCTGTGGGCCAATTTTATACTCTTATCAATGTGAATGTTAACATATTAATGTGAATATTCACATTGTCAACGGGCCGGGCCTCCGGCATGAAGCTTTTGGTCGCCACGGGTCATGAGCCAATTTTATACTCTTATCAATGTGAATGTTAACATGTCAATGTGAATATTCACATTGTCAACAGGCCGGGTCGGGCCCACCCCAGGCCGCCCACGGGATGTGGGTAGGTTTCGGGCAGCCACGGGGCGCGGGCTAATTTTATACTCTTATCAATGTGAATGTTAACATGTCAATGTGAATATTTACATTGTCAACAGGCCGGGCTGGGCCCGCCCCGGGTTGCCCACGGGCCGTGGGCGGGTTTTGGGTAGCCACGGGGCGCGGGCCTATTTTATACTCTTATCAATGTGAATATTAACATGTCAATGTGAATATTCACATTGTCAACGAGCCGGGCCCGCCCACTGGCCGTGGGCGGGTTTCGGGCAGCCACGGGGCGTGGGCGTATTTTACACTCCTATCAATATGAATGTTAACATGTTAATATGAATATTCACATTGTCAACGGGCCGGGTCGGGCCCGCCTCGGGCCACGGGCAGGCTTTTGGCCGCCTACAGGACGCTGACCAATTTTGTACTCTTATCAATGTGAATGTTAACATCATCGTCCCCAGCCAGCGACGCTTCGCCGCCTATGGATCATGGCGCGGGGTTGTTTCGCGCCACGGACGCGGGCCAATGGCATCGTCGGGCGCCTGCCGCCCGCCCATGATGAAGGGGGCGGTTTCGCGCGCCCACGGATCGGGGCCAATTTACACTCCTATTAATGTGAATGTTAACATGTCATTGTGAATATTTACATTGTCAACGCCTGCCGACTCATTACCGACGGTTTCGTTCAGCCCACGGCCAATTTTACATTCCTACCAATATCAATTTTAAAATATGAATGTTCACATCATAAATTGCTAACCGTTCAAAAAATATTTATAAGGATATCAAAATTAAATATAAGGGCATAAGTGTCCAAGAAAATAGTGTAAATCAAGAAAAAAGACTTTATGGAATAAAACTATACATACGTGGGACTAAATGGGTTAAAAAATTCCTTCATAGACTTCTTGGACTAAAACACTTCTAAATAAGATTTATCAATAATTTTTCCTTATAAATATATTGATTGTGCATAACATGTATTATGTTCTAAAATAAATTTTTAAGAAGACAGTTATATGTATCAATTTTAATTTTACTGTTTTATATCATTAGTTACATGACATTATATTATTTATTTTATTATTCTTTAATGGATTTTTTGAAATAAAGAACCAATCATGAATACTCATACAGGAGGTGAAATAAAATAGCGACAAAAAATAAATAATATCTAACATTTTGTGATTTTTAATCATAATAAGAATATGAAAGGCTTTTATATATATAAAACATTGGTAATATCATAAGTAGGAATAAATATTGAGTGTAATTGTGACACTATTTATATAATTGAGAAAATTGTAATTTAGTGTATATTTTCAACAAAAATTTAAAATCAATGGTAAACTTTACCAACTTTAATAATTGAAGTTATAAATTTTTTCATGAATTTATAAATATTTTATAAATGCACCGTTGATTTGTAATTTTTCCTATATAATTTGGTTAATAAAAATCATAAATGAAATTAGTTGGACAATTGTTGGCTTTTTGGCTTTCGAAGGGTATTTTTGTAAATGCGAGCATGCCAGCAAGGATCAATCAATCCTTACAGAAATTATAATTGCCAACCAATTATCAGACAATTGTGTTTTAGTTCTTTCAGCCTCAATGAAGAGGACTTTTACTGATGGCTTGACTTAGGAGAAATTAAGCAAAATAACAGTGAAATGACGAACAACTGAAGTATTTCATTAAAATGAAAACTTGCAATGATCCAAACTCAGCCTCGTTGAGGTTTACAGTGACGATCTACTTGAAACTACTCCTATGAACGAAGCACAAGGTGAATTTAAAGTGCAAGAATGTAAAGAATGTATTTAAAGCAGAAATGTAAAGACTGGAAATGTAAAAACTGGAAAAGAAAATATGAAGTAAATGACTGGTTTGTTGGATCTGAGTCTGGGGCTTTTTTCTGGGGGCTTCCCTGCTATTTATACTTATTAAGGATGACCTTCGAACTGCACTTCAAACCGTCGAACTGCTCCTCCATGATCGCTGACCATGTTGCCTTATAAGTAGTTCCACTACACTATCATTTGCAGTTAGGCTTCCCTTCTATATTTCAATTTGAATATGAGTAACCGTTGAAGCCACGTCACCTTGCATCTCTTTACTGATCCAATGCTACTCAAATCATGTGAGAACCAATATTAACTGCCACGTGTACGATCAAGATCAAATACTTGACTAGTCTTTCTATATTACCCTTACTCTGCCATGTGTCGAATTGTGATTGGCTTTTACAAAATATATAGCCAACAACGATTATTATCTTTCACTAATCCAACTATGTAGGCCCCGCTCACACAATATAACAGTCTCATTGGACCATTTACCCAATATTTAACTAAGTTCTAGTAGGAATTTATCCACTTCTAAAGAATGAAAAATCTAGTTGCTAACAACATAAAAATTTATTACCTTTAAACTTGGCCCAACCTATTTACTTGTTGGAACCCATTTTAACGCCTTTTTTTTTGGCCCTCTAAAATCAAATCCTGGTTTTGCCCCTGCTTCTAACCATACTGGCACTCATTCTCTTTCTTTATTGCTTTCAAGCTCGCTATCTTAAGTATCAAAGAGTTCTCTGATTGTCCACTAGTAAGGTTCTTCATATTTCTTGAGTGTTTGCAGGTCAGATTCAATTCAGTCCACATCGTAACACCACCGCAACAAGGTGGTTCATCTTTTCTCCACCACAATATGGTATATTATATAATATTTTTAGATAAAATTATTAAAATATTTACAAGTGTACTTGAAATTAAATAAAATTTAAGAAAAATATGAAATTTATATCTTATATATATGTAAGAGGCAAGAAATAACTTTTCACTAACAAATATATACCTTTTCTTTTTCAAACATTATATTAAATAAGTAAATCCAAATATTTAAATTACGTATGAAAATTAGACCCATATCGCTTACCCTCCTTGTTATATCTAGTTACAAGCTTGTGTAGTATCACGTAGGGTTGGGTATAGGATTATCCGACCCTTACAACTTGCCCTACCCGACCCTACCCGCATACGTATGGGCGGTTTCACAAATACAATAGGGTAAGGTGCGGTTTGGAATATTTCAAATTTTCAATTTGCGCGCGAGTTGCGGGTTTGACCCGCACCCGCCACAACCACACACACTTTTTTATTTTTTATTTATTTTTTTTTTTGGGAAATCCTGGATTGTTCATCTATTCCCTTTATTATGTAGATATTTTTGCCCCAACAAAACCAATTGAGAAACCCTAATCTCTCAAGTCAAAACATCTGAGAGCATTACTCTCTTCTTATCTCACTCTCTCTCATTTTTCATCTGCGCAGCACTAAGAGCACCGATTGACCTTCGCAATCGACTCTCTCTCTTCTTCAACTCTCAGGTAAGGACTCTCTCTGTTTTTATCGCTCTCTCTCTCTCTCTCTCTCTCTCTCTCTCTCTATCGCTGGCCATCTTCATCATCAAATCTACAGATCTGCTAGTTGACTGCTCTACGTAGAGCCGATCGAAAGGAGCTGATGAGAGTAAGGTTTAGGCGATGCTCATCGTCGCCAGTGAGAGTTAAGGAAATGTTCACATGGTGGTGAAATGTTCCATTGCTTTTTGGTTTATTTGTAGCTTGATTTTTTTTTTTTTTTTGGGTTCTTTAGGTTTGAAACAGATAGATCTGTGTAGTGTTTGTGATGGTGGTCTGTGTTTGAACAAATCTGTTGTTGTTGACATTTGATTATTATTATTATTATTTTTTGGTTGGGTTCATTGGGTTTGAAGATTTATGTCATATTTTTTTTTATGGTGTTATTGTTGTTGATGAAACAGATAAAGTTTTTATTTTTGTTTTCGTGGTGAACAGATAAGGATAAAAGAGAAGAGAGATTTGAATAGAGAAAAAAAAAATAGAACAGATATGGTTTCGTTTGGATTGTGACAAATAGGTATTGGTATATGTTTGTATATCTGTGAGTGTGTGGATGTATGAGATAGATCTGGAAATTTTTTTTTTTGATGTTGATGATAATGATTGAAACAGATATACATGATTTTAAATGATTTGTTTGTGTTAGGAATTGATTTTGTTGTATTTTTAATTTTATAAGTTTTAATTCATTAAGTATTAATGTTAGAGCATTTTAGAAAATTGGAAGAAAATGACCCAAAATAAAAATTTACAAAATGGGAAAAAAATTTAAAAAATAATTTTTTAAAAGAAAAAATATAAATTGAAAACATTCCGCAACCGTCCGCACATTCGTAAACCCGATCCATAAAAACCATAAATCGCACTGTAAGCGGTTGCGGTTTAACTTTTTTCCAAACCATATAAATACAGACAAATTAAAACCAAATCGTAAACTGCATAAATCCGATCTGCGAATGCCCTTCATATCATGAGCATGAGATGTCACAATCCACCTAGAACTTATTGTGAAATTAAAGTCTGGCAGCGTCAAGTATAAAGATAATGTACAGTATACGAGGACCAGAGAGAATTGGGCTATTAATAGTAGAGCACTTTTTTTTATTTATTTATTTAAAGAAAGTGCAACAATTCCATTTTTCAAATCCACAAGGAAAGTAATAAATGTGCGGAGATCAGTCACGGGAGCATTTCTACCTTGACAATCCGGAAATCTTGTCTGTATGGAAGTTAAATTTCAATACTGTTGGAGATTATTTAAATAAATATATATTTTTAATTTTTTTATAATAAGATGTATAAAAAAATAAAAATATAATATAATTTAAATAATTATATTTATCTAAATAAATATATATTTTTTAATTTATACCAAATAGTATCCACTGCATTTTACGTGTGCAATGTGTACTGTATCCTAATTCAATGCATTAAATTTGTTGTCATGTGATGGTAAAAAAAAAAATTGTGTGTTAATAGTACATGTTTGCTTTCTTCACACGCATAGAATATGCTGGGCTTGTTTGGTTTGTGTTTGTAGAGTAATTTTTGAGATAAAAAGTATAAAAATTTGTTTGGTTTGTCTTTTTTTTAAAATGATTTTGGAAAATTGTTTTGAGAAAAGATTTTAAAAAAAGTAATTGATTTGATGTGTATGAAAGACAGAATGATTTTGGAAAGAAGCAAGTTAAACAAAATTTTGAAATCTTTTTTAGAAAAATTTATTTAATTTAATTATTCTTAAAAATTTATTTATAAAAAATTTTTCTCAAAAACAAACCAAACAAGCCCGTTATGACATCAACTAATGTTATCACCGATGACACTATGGTAGAGATCCTAATTCAATGCATTAAATTTGTTGTCATGTGCGGTAAAAAAATAAAATAAAATAAAATAGTACATGTTTGTTTTCTTCATATGCATAGAATATGTCAGGACATCAACTAATATTAATTTATCACCCATGACCCTACAGGTGGAGGTGCAAATTTGGTTCGTGACCCGTGGGTGATTTGGAGTGGGCTCCGCCTGAGATTTTGAGCCTCGACTTGAGCTTGGATCTTCATTTTGAATTATATTGTAACTCAAAAATTCTAATTCGGCCGACCCACCCAACGACTCTGGGCATCCACAGTCAAAATTTACATTAATAATAATAATAATAATATTCAAATGGTCATTTCACCGTTTTACTTCGAACGGTTCAATTTTTTTATTTTTTTATTTTTTACAAATTAACCCTCCTTCCTTTCAAACTCTTATAAATACCTCTCATTCCCCATTTTATTTTTTATAAACAATTCTCTCTCTCAATTTCTCAACTCTCAACCTTCTCAATTAATTTTGAAATCTCATCTCTAAATAGCAATTGCAATTATGCAAGAAAAAACTTTATCATGAGAAGATAATTTTTATATTGCATTCATCAATCGGTAGCACTAATTAATTGAATTAAATTTATTAATTACACATTTTTTTACATTAATTATTTCTTAACATGTATTACTCATTATTTAAATTAATTGTTAGTTCTTATATTTTATTTTACTTACATTACTATGCATCATAATATTCTTAATGTTTATGTCGATATTGATGCATGTATTACACAACATGAATCTGTTGATTCTTATTCTAATGTATCTAATATCCTTCTTCCAACAACTGGATCGTTATCTAGGGGCACGACTAGTACTGTTTGGGATTATTTCAAAAAAATATCTATAAATAATCTTAATGGTACAATTACATTTAAAGCAAAATATAAATATTGTACATATTTACTTAGTGCTACATCTACAGAGGGTACTAGTCATCTAAAAATGCATGCTGACAAAAATTATAAAGTCAACAATCTGATATTAGAAATTAAATGCAATTAAAGGTTTCATCAACTGGTCATTTGCAAACATTTTCATATGATCATATGTGTGCACAAAATTTTATAATTGATTATATTATTAAAAAATAGGCACTGGTTTCCCTTTAGTCCCAGATCGGACTGGAGGGTGCTATTGGGCTCGTGAGGGCCCACCACGAGTCTCGTTTCAATAATCTGAACCATTCAATATGTAAAACTCGTCGAGTAATATATGCTTGTAAAAAATCATATTGATCGGATATTAATAATTACGTAATCAAATCAGTTTTGTATAAAAAAAATAAACAGTTGACAGAAAACTTATTCGATGAGATAGCTATTGATATCTGACCAACATGATTTTTTTACAAGCATATAATACTCGACAAGTTCTACACATTGAATAGTTCAGATTATCGAAATAGGACCCATGATCAGCCCCTACGGGCCCAACAACACCCTCCAATCGGACTGGAGGGAAACCAAGCCCAAAAAATAACAACCTTTTATTATTAGTAAGTGTCCCATTTTTTACAAATGGTTCACGAAAATTTTGCATCGCAATATCATAGTTTTGCAAGAAATACTACCAAAAACATGATTTTAAAAAAAATTGAGAATATTAACAGTGAATTATTTAACTTATTCAAAAATTTGAATGGAAGAATTTATTTAACATCTGATATGTAGTCAAACAATGGTTTAGAATATCAATATATTACTCAACATTTTATTGATAATGATTAGAAATTAAATAAAAAAATAATTTTATTTAGATTAGTTGAACTTCCATATACTAATCATTCGCTTGGTGTAGAAATAAGAAAAGTATTATATAAGTGGGCTTTGCAAAATAAAATATTTATCATTAGTTTAAATAATGCAACATATTACAATCAAACTATAGCCAATTTGAAATCAACTTTACATTTACTTGTTGATGGTGATTTATTTTTTTTCGTTGTTGTACCCATATTTTAAACTTGATTGTTAAAGAAACTCTGCATGTATACGAAACTTCTATACTGGTAATAAAAAAATATGATTGTTACCATTATGTCTTTTGCTAATTGAATTTCAGAATACAGAAAAGTTTGTTGACAAGAAAGTACGCCATTTAAAAAATTAATTTCAAATATAAACTGAAAGTAAAATTCAACATATAATATATTTTTAAAAAAAAAACTTGTAAATAAAGAAAAGCTAATAGATTTTATTTATTTATTTATTTATTTATTTTTTTTTTTGCAATAAAATAGGAGTACTGACTCCCACAAAACTTAATTGACACCAAATAACCTTATATAATGATTTTCTAAGAATTTTTGATACTGCAACAAAATTATTTTCTTATATATATATATATATTCTTATTTCACCATTTGTTTTACATATGTTAGCAGAAATAATAAAATATTTCGTAAAATATATGGGTAATGAATATTATGTAACCATTATTACTACAATGAAAGAAAAATTTGATAAATATTTTGATCAATTATCTCATTTTTTATGTTTAGCCATAATAATTGATCTTATGTATGAAGAAATTAATTTACAAGAATTTTTAGAATGTATTTTCACTGATCAAAAATAATTTGCCCCTAATATAAAAACAGGCAAAATATTATTTGAAAAATACATGGCAGATGCATTAGTAAATACACCTATACATACTACACCAGCAGCCTCATCTCAAGGTGGAAGATTAAATGTTTTTTCAATAATAAAAAGTAAAAGAATATCTCAACATACAAAGGTGTGAAACGCCCCAAAAATAATAACCATAATTCGTCCCATGACAATTATTAAGTAACAATACAGTTCTGAACATAGTATCCTTCCATTCATATGATTCCATTGCACAAAAGGTAACACATGCAGTTATACATTCATAAGTCATAACCTTGAATCTATAGCATGTGCCACAAGTTAATGGTATGAAATAAATTTAACAGATATATAAATGCCCTAATGGCTACAGCTTTCTAAGACGATACTTGGTTACAACAAAGTGAGTTTTAACTCAATATAGTTTAAGTCTTAAGCTTGTACAAAAATAATTACAATAATAACAAAAAACCAGCTATTGGCTCCAAGTCCTCCCAAGTTACAGCCTTGGCAGAAGTATATCATCGGCACCTCAAAATGGTTTTCCACATATGGTGAGCCAAAATCCAGTAAAGATATTCTAACACAATGTATAAATCTTAACAAAGTTATAAGGTGAATGTATATGCAATGCTCATGCCAAAACATTTTATATCTATTTCCAAAATCATACAATGTTAGGTTTATATCACAATTCATTTAAACATTTCTTTACAATAGAAAACAGGACAGTGAATACAAGCACAAGGAATCTCTAGGTACATGTCTGCAAGTAAGCTATACAAGCTCCATACCAAACGCCATTTTTACTGGTACTAACTAGAAGGCTCGGTACCTAACCGCGTGGGTTTCTAGACTTTCACCAAGGACACACAGGCCAACATAATACCACAACCACACCTCTACCCAGATTCACCAAAGTATTCACCCATTTTTCTTAAAACAATATACATTTTAAATATGTTAAATATGTAATAATGCTCAATGCAAATGAATAAGAAATTCATTTCAATTCATCTAATCCTCATGTAATTTCTACAACAATCATAACTATCATCCACCGATAGCCCAATACATATAGATAATTTCCATTTAAGATATACTTTCAAAAAAAATCTCAAGATGGGAGTGATAATACATATCCAACTCTACCATCATCATTATCACCATTCCAATTTCACAAAACCTAACATCATTTCCCTCTTTTTTTTTTTACAAAATCAAATATCTAAGATTTTAGGGCAAAATCCCATTTTCTTTATAAATCAATTCTAAAGCTAAAAATCTATCATTTCATCATAACTCAACCATAAATACATTCCCACAATCATTTTCAAGAAACCATTTTGAAAACCCTCTTTTGATTTCAAAGCCAAAACCCTGGGTTTATCCAAAAATTCCAAATCACAATCTTGTTTAAGAAAAAGCAAATAACTAAGTTAAAAAGCATACAAAAGTGTGGAGAAATCCCTACCTCAAAGCTAGAAGACAAGAGAGAGAGTGAAGAAACCTCAACGAAGCATAAAATCAACTTTGCTCCGATCAAAAGGAAGCTTTAGGCAAGCTCTACCCTTTTCCCCAAAGGACAATGATGTAGAAATCTACGGATCAGGGTGTATTTGAGGTTTAAAGATGGTTTATAGAGAGAGATAAAGAAGATCTAAGATTTTAGAATGTTTAGAGAGAAAGAGAGAGATGAAAAAGTGATTCAAAAAGTAACTTTTACGAACTGATATATGCGTAGACCGCTTGAGCGACCAAAACACTGCTCGAGCGACCAGACACAATAAGTGAGACCGCTTGAGCGAACAAAGTTACCATCCGATCACATAATGACACCTACCCAAAAGTTTTGCAGACAAAAGCTAACCGCTCGAGGGCAAGAAAGGCTGCTCAAGCCAAGACCGCTCGAGCGCAAAAAAGTTAGCTCGAGATAAAAACACTACCCTTCCAGTATCTCTACAGACCTACAAAGATACTGGAAGTTCTCAAAGACCGCTTGAGCGAGCAAAGGACCGTTTGAGCGAAATGGCCAAAATCTGGGCAATGCCTCCTTTGAAAAACAAACTCCCAATATGTTCCAAACGCAACAATAACATCCAAATAACCAAAATCAATCAAGCATAAGATGTATAAGGTTATGAACAACCATTCAAAACCATGAATATTGGATTCAAAACAAAAAACGGGTTAGGTCTAAATCAAGATCGTTATAACCTCCTCTCTTAAGGAATTTCATCCCTTAAATTTTAAATCAAACAACAACACCATGTTAAATCAATTACAACAATAATAACAAGTCGAACTCATACCCATGACCCATCCACCGGTCATTCATTCTCATAACAATGATAAACAAAGTTTTCAATACTTAATATACAATTTACTTTTTCCAAAACATATACAATGTTTACATTTAATCAATTATAACAAGATTTTCATTACAAGTTTCAAACATCAACAAAAGGTCTGGATACTTCTCACGGACTTCTGCCTCACGCTCCCAAGTAGCCTCCTCAATCCCATGGTGTCGCCACAACACTTTTATCCATGGAATAGTCTTGCCTCGTAAGACTTAGTCCCGTGTATCTAAGACTCTAACTGGTCTCTTTTCATACGAGGCATCCTCATCTATCTCTAACTCGGTCCAATCCAACACATGTGATGGATTAGGCTCATACTTCCAGAGCATACAGATATGGAACAGTTATGAACCCCGGAAAGCTAGGGCAGCAAGGCCAAATGATAAGCTACCTCCCCAATTCACTCTAGGATCTCAAAAGGCCTAATAAATCTAGGAGACAACTTCTCACTCTTCCAAAACCTTATCAAATCCCGTCTAGGTGATATTGTCAAGAAGACGTGATCTACTACCTCAAATGATAACGGTCTTCTCCTATGGTTGGCTTAACTCTTCTGACGATTCTGAGTCGAAACCAATATCTTACGGATAAGTGCAACCTCCGTCATTTTTTGGACTAATTCAGGACCTAACATAGATGCGTCACCTACCTCTACCTAACACACTAGAGATCTACACGGTCAGCTATATAAGGTCTCAAATGGTGCCATGTCGATACTCATCTGAAAGCTATTATTATAGCAAACTTCAGTAAAGGAAAGTGTCTCTTCTATGACCCGTTAAAGTCATGAACACAACCCCAAACATATCCTCTAGGATCTGAATAGTATGCTCTGACTGCCCATCAGTCTGAGGGTGATAGGCGGTGCTAAAAGTCAACATAATGTCCAAGGCATTCTGTAGGCTCTACCACAATCGAGCCGTGAAATATGGATCTCTATCCAAAACAATAGTCACACGGACCCTGTGAAGTCGAACTATGTCCTTAACAAAGAGGTCGGCAAGGTAATCTACTGAGTCACTCGTGTGCATAGGTACAAAGTTCGCTGATTTAGTTAACGGATCGATTATCACCCACACGGCATCATTACCCCGTTGAGTCCTCGGAAGACCCACAACAAAATCCATCGTGATATGCTCCTATTTCTACTTAGCTATAAGCAATGATTACAACAAACCTGCTGGCCTCTGATACTCGGCATTCACTTACTGACAAGTAAGGCACCTCGATACAAACAAGGCTATGTCTCTCTTCATTCCCCTCCACGAAATTTGGTGACTATGGTCGTGGTACGTCTTTGTGCCTCCTAGATATACCGCAAGGCATGAATGGTGGAACTCTCAGAGTACCTCCTCTCTATAAGACTTCGGTATGAAAAGACGATCAAGATATCTAATACTCAAGTCAGAATACACGTTCAAGCCTTTCTCTCCCTTCCCACTAAATATCTTCTCCCGGATGGTTTCTACTTCATGATCACTCCGTTGTGCTTCTATTACTTGGCTCACAAGTGTAGGTGGTGCAACTATGGGAAACAAGGCTGTCGACTCAACAGACTTGCTAAGATGTAAGTCAAACTCGCTAATAGCGCTCAATAACTCCCATTCCCGGATAATAATACTAGCTACACTGCTAATGGGCTTCCTACTCAAGGCATCAACCACTACATTGGCCTTTCCCAGATAATAGTACAACTCAAAGTCGTAATCCTCCATAAACTCTATCCATCTCCTCTGCCTTAGATTCAAATTTTTTTGTGAAAACAGATACTTCAGACTTCTATGATCGAAGAATACCTCAAATCTCTCACCATACAAGTAATGTCTCCAAATCTTCAAGGCAAATATCACTGCTGCTAGCTCTAGGTCATGAGTAGGATATTATCTCTCGTGTGTTTTCAACTGTCGTAAGCCATATGCTACTACTTTCCCCTCTTGCATCAAAACACAACCCAAACCTTCCTGAGACGCAACACAATACATTGAAGAGCCCAAAGCTCTCTCCAGAATAATCAACACTGGAGCAGTAGTAAGTCTAACCTTAAGCTCTTGAAACGATTTCTCACAAGTCTCACTCCATACAAACCTAATTCCCTTCATCGTCAGTCTAGTCAAAGGTGAGGCCAATCTAGAGAAATCTTTCACAAAATGACGGTAATACCCAGCTAACCCCAAGAAACTTTGGATCTCAAAGGCATTCTTAGGTTGTTCCTAATCTCACTGCTTCTATCTTAGAAAAATCTACAGTCACCCCTTCTACGGATACCACATGGCCTAAGAATTTCACTTCCTTCAACCAAAACTCACACTTCCAGAACTTAGGATACAATCTGTGGGCTCTAAGAAACTCAAGCACAACCCGCAAGTGTTCTTCATGTTCCTCGTGTTCCTCCTCAGAGGGTGAGCAGATCAAAATGTCATCAACAAAGACAACCATAAAATGATCTAAGAACTCACAGAAGATTCAATTCATCAAATCCATAAACAAGGCCGGTGCATTGGTTAGCCCAAAAGGCATCACTAGAAACTCGTAGTGGTCATACCGCGTACGAAATGTCATCTTCTGGATATCCTCCTCCTTCACTCTCAACTGGTGATAACCTAATCTCAGGTCTATCTTAGACAAGCAACAAAACCCTTTTAACTAGTCAAACAAATCATTTATACGAGGCAATAGGTACTTCTTCTTAACAGTTACCTGGTTCAACTTTCAATAATCAATACAAAGTCGCAATATGCTATTCTTCTTCTTGGCAAAGAGAGTCGGTGCTCCTCAAGGCAAAGTACTAGGGTGAATAAAACCCTTATCTAACAATTATTGGAGTTGAATCTTCAACTCATTCAACTTAGCAGGTGCAAATCTATACGATGCCATGGAAATCTGTGCCATGCCAAACACTGAATCAATAAAGAACTCAATCTCACGATGAAGTGATGTAACTCAACTTTTTCGCGCCTCCTTTCGGAAGGTTCGAAAGAAGCCCTACAGTTCAGACTCCCGCAGTTCTAAATCTAATCTCACAAGTGCAATGTGAAATCAATAAACACCAAAGAGTCCAAATCCAGAAAATCTTTTGGAAAATTGATTTTAGGATCAAAAATACAAAAAATGGACTGTTTTGCCAGATACAGAGTCGCCACCTAAATATTTTAGTTTGACAAAATTTAGGAAACCCATGACTCGTGCCAAAGGGCACGTGTCCATCATCACCAAAGTTGTTTAGGCTCGAAACTTAGGTGCAAGAGGGGAATGTCATGAATTGAGCACCTCCACTCGCCCGATCAAAGATTGACCTTTACTAATCATGATATGATTTTTATCAAGATTATGTACTCTTTTTCCGGTTATTAGGCTATCATTACTATGTGATGCGCACAAGCAAGTATAAACTAGTTTGCCTAAATTGGAACAACTCAATTTCATGTTTGTTTTGCGAAAAGAGTTTGATTTTGCCACCTCAAGTGGGCTTAAAGTTTGCGAATTTGCACTAAACATAGTGGGTTTAAAAAAACGTACATTTATTAAATTGTTCCAATTCAAACAACGAGCCTTCATCTACAAGCATCCAAGCAGTTTTAGTAAGCAAGCATTTAGCCTCATGGCAAGCATGCTAGTCATGGCAATCACTCACACTCATGTAAGTATGCTAAAGCACTAAAAAATCACTTAGTACTCCAAGCTAAGAAGATATGAGTTAGAAAAATATGCATGATTCCAAACTATGTCAAATGTCTAATGCAACGCATGCAATATGCAATTATTAGGCTCGGCTACTAATATGGCATGTGATTGAATTTTAGACATGTGGTCTAAGCACGTATTCAAAGAAGTATTGAAATGACAATGAAGTTTGAATGATACACCGAGCCTCAGTGCATGCAAGACAAGATGAACAGATACAAGCATAAGTTATACTAATTGAAACATGTCCCTAATCTAACCATCATAAGCGGATAAATAAAAGGGAGAAAGACATAGGTTTGGAAGACATACACATTATTACATTACGCTCTCACGAAGGAGAGTCTGAATGAATAAGCTAGCTAAGCTAATTAAGCTAATTATTGCAAAACTTGAACGCATAATTAACTAACTATCTAAGCTAATTAATTAAGAATTTAACTAGGCTAAACTAATTAAATATTACAACACAAACTAATTGAATTAATCTAAACTAATTAAATGAGTAAACTAATTAGTTACAACTAATTAAGCTAATTTAAATATTACAACACATACTAATTAGCTACAACTAATTAATTTACAACAAACACATAATTAAATGTTAATTTAAACTAATTAACTAGCTAACTAGTCCTAGGAAATGAGGGAGGCCCATGTATGCTCAGTTTTCACCCGAAGAATATCCGCTGTCTGCCCTTGAAAGCCTCTGTTTGCACAGATCAACTTTGCCATGCTTCACAAGCACACTGCCCAAAATTTATCGTGGTCGGGCAGCCGTAGTGGTGGCAAGAACACCGATGGCTTGTGTTAATAGCAGTGGCTACCATCGATAATCCACTTTTCCTTGTCGCAATGTAAAAGCAAATAGGGCAAAGAGAGAGCATTCTCACAGGTTATTTGTACTTTGTATCTCTCCTTATCATCAAAACATCTCAAATGAGTGATACATTTGGTTCCAAAACCATCAATCAAGCAATTTTATTGCATAATGGCCAAAGAACCAAGGTGTACAAGTTAATAAATGCACAAATAAGACCAAAAAGACCATCACCCTATCATGCATGATCAAGGGCAATGGAGACCAAGGAAACTTGGCACATTTCATCACTTTAAGTATGAAATGCCCTAATTTTCCTTATTTTCAATTAACGTCCGATTGAACACATCAAAACAAAACCAATTTCTTATCTTTCACCCTTTTAGTTTCAACTTGTTTACACATTTTAATTACCTTTCCATTCTTTAACCAATTAAGTCCATTGGTGAGAAGTCCTCTAAAGGGAAGGAAATGTCAGACAAGGGGTAGTTTAAGGAAAGAGAAAGATATCATGTCGTTGGTAATGAACCATGTAGACACCCCATTTTTGACAGCCTTCAAGACTTGGATGTTCTTGCAGATACATCTGATGACAAGTCTGGTTGCTCGCCGAGGGCTCAAAGTCCTCAACGGAAAACTATAGATTTGAGCCTTCCAAACCCTGCATCCTTTTTGTCTCTTTTTTGGACCATGTCTTGGTCTCTTCCCCTAGTAGTCTTTGGTGGCCTGCTGGCCGTCTATGAGGGTTGCCGGCCAAGGCTCTATTTGCGGACCAAGCCTTGTTTCCCTTCCCTGGAGGGAGGGGGTGGTCTATAGACCACTCTTTTGTGGTCGTAGACCACTTTTCACTCTTGGAGACTAGTTTTCGGTTTTCAGAGTCTTCGATCACGCGCCTTGTCTCGAGACCTCTTAACGTGCTCCATTTGGCTTGGTTTTTGAACCATGCCTTGTTGCCTCTGCCTAGAGGGACATTGCGGTCCAGGAGACCACTTTTGTGGTCGTAGACCACTTTTGGTACCGGTAGACTAGTTTTCGAGGCTACCGGTTGCGCGCCTTGCCTCCTGAATTTTCGTCTTGCATCCTTTTTGGTTTGTTTTTGGTACAAACCTTGTTTTCCTTGTTTGGAAGGTGGTACAAGGGTGGGAGACCAGTTCTTCCCCTTAGTGACCACTTTCTTTCCTGCCAGCCAGTTTTCTAGCCGGGCAACTGGTTTTCTTGGCCTTTGGGCCACCTTTTCTAGTCGGCCACCACACCATTGCCTTGCTTTCATGTTGTAGACCATCTCCCCCTCCATGGCCGACCACTTTTTGTCCTGGTCGACCACTTCCACTGGTTGGCTGACCAGTAGAAGTAGCTGGCCGACCACTTCAAGAGGTCGGCAGCTTTCCATCACCTTTTTGGAGATATTTTCTTTACAACTGTGCCAGCTGGAAGGCACAGAAGCTATCCTCCATATGTATGGAGGGATGGCTTTAGGCCAAAAGCTTGTCCAACAAGCTTGTTGCTTGTTCTCTATATAAGAAAACCTCCCTCCTCGTCCTCTAGGTTCAGATTTTTGTGCTTGAGCTATAGATATACATATATCTCTATATCTCTCTCTTGGTCTCATTTTTGTGCCTTAAAGTGCTTATTCTTCATACTTTAACACACAAACACACACTCAAACACCATCTTTTTGTTGCTGAGGCTCTTAGAAGCTGGTTTTGGTGTTTTTGGTTTGGTTTGAGCTCAAAAAAGCTGTTGGAGTTGTAGCTTCAAAGTTGTTCTACAAGGGTGAGCTTCTAACCCTTAAATCCCTTGATTTTACTTAAGCTTTTAGCCCTATTTACATGGTGTTTTAGGCTTAACTTCCTACTGTAAAAAGTTATTTTTTTCAGTCCTTAACATGTTTGTTTAAGGTCACTTTTGTATTGGGGGTAGTCTACTCCCTCTTAGGCCTTGTTTGGCCTTGTTCTTGTGCCATCCTTTTAAGCTATTGGGACCACCTTGTTTTGACCTTCTCACCACTGAAACTTAGGGGAATTTTAGTGGTAGAAATGGTGTTTTAAGGTCCCAAATAGGAGAGGGTCATCCCCTCTCCTTGTGTCATGTGTGCTTGCTTCATTTGCCTCATGTTTGAGCATGGTTGTTAAGCTTATTTTGGCCATATCTTAGCATGTATTTGGGATTATTTTGACATGGCATACCACTATTTTGACTTAGTTTTGTCACCCCTTGCATGCTTTATACACTTGTAGTGTATTTCTCACAAACTAGTCTTGTATGCTTCATGAAGTAGCATGTCTTTCTAGCTTGCTTTGGGTCCATCTCAGTAGGTTTTTGGTATTGTTTTAACATGACTTAGATCTTTTTTGGGTTGGTTTGGTTGGCCCTTGCATGCTCCTTGCACTTGTAGTGCATTTCCAAAAACTAGCCTAGTGTGTATCATGCTTTAGACCAACATTCTAGCATGATTTTGGCTTAACTCCAAGAAGCTTTTGTCCATGTTTTAGCATGATCTAGCTCTGATTTGTGTTTTTTTGGTCATGCATGCATTTCTTTGTATAACCATGGTTCAATCTTGCTCACTAGCCTTATGTATTGAGTCCACTAGCATGCATTGCTTGGTCTATTTGAATGATTTGGAATAATTTGTTATGAGATTTCAGTGCATGTTTCATGGTCATACACTTGCATTTGTCACTCTTTCCATGCTTTGGAGAGTTGGTGTTTTAGGTCTTAAACATGAGCCATTGTGTATGCCTTCATGTCTAAGCTTGCGAGCTATCATTTTAGTGGGTTTTGGGGGTTATTTTGCTATGATATAACTCTGATTTTTGTTGGTGAAGCCATCTCATGCTTGGTCTTGGTAGGTGTAGTGTAATCCACCTTATTTGCCTTGCATATTCCATGCCTTATGCCCTTCAATCTAGCTTGCTTTGGCTTCCTTCTATGCATGTTTTAGACTCATTTTGACATGTTCTAGGACTATTTTGGGTTGCCTTGACCATATGCTTCATTTTTTGCATAGTTGTAGTACAAATGCCTATGCTAGTTTCAAGCTTTGGGTACCATAGCATGCTTCATTTGTGTTCTGTACATGATTTAGCATCACTTAACATGACATTTCAGAGCATATAGGACTGCCATGTTCCCACTTCTTTCATGCTTTGAATGCCTTTGAGTGTTATGCATTGTTGCCTTGTTTGTGGCCTAGCATGTATGCCATCTTGCCTAGGTCCTTAAGCCCTCATCTTAGCATGTTTTGGTCTTTGTTTAGACCTAATTAAGCTCTGTCCATAGTTGGTTCATACATTTGTGCCATGTGTTGCATGTCCCTTTGTATAGTCCTCTTTGCTAGCCTCATGCCTTAAGGACCCTAGCATGCCATGCTTGTATTGTTTGAGTGATTTGGCATCATTTCATACCTTATTTCAATGCACTTAGTGTTGTTACACCTCCATTCTTGTCACTCTTTGAGCACTCTTGAGAGTTGTGCTCTTAGGCCTAGTGGATAAGCCAATGCACGTGCATGCTTCTATATGATTTTATGCCTTCATTTCTAAGCATTATGGCCGCTGATTTAGGCATGACTAAGGTCTGTCCATTTTTGGTTTAAGTCCATTTAGCATTGTGTATACCATGTTGTTTGCATGCTCATATCACATTGCATTGAGTATGCCATGTTGTTCATCGCATTGTGTATGCCATGCTCTTCGCTTTGAGTATGCCACGTTGTTCATTGCATTGTGTATGCAATGTCATATTGGATTGTGTATGCCATGTCACATTGCTTTGTGTATGCCATGTTACATTACATTGTGTATGCTACATTGTTGTTTGCATTGTGTATGCTATGTTACATTGCATTGTGCATGCTTGTTGTTGGCATTTTGTTTTGCATGCTTGAGTTGCATTGCATGTTTGCATACTTGAGTTGCATTGCATATGTGCATGTTGTTGCTTGCATTGTGTTTGGATTAGGTGCTAGTCCAAACACGAGAAACGAGGGACGTTTTATACTTGAAGTGATGAAACGTGCCTCAATTCTCGGTCACTGACGCTCTTGATCATACATGATAAAGTTTAAGGCATTTATGTGTTTATTTGTGCATTCATTTTACATTGAATTGTGCAATTTGGCTTCTCGGCTATCATGCATCGAGATGTGTGATTGGTGGCCCGAGGGTCGAGAACCACACTCCCTTAAGCTTATGAAATGATAGGGAGAGTGGTTGTGCACACATAGCTTGCAAATACATTGCCATGCCCTTTCTTGCTCTCTGTTGCAGCAAGCTGGAAGAGTGCAGCAACAACTGGTCGGCCGACCAGAACAACTAGCTGGCCGACCACTTTTTCTGGTCTGCAGCAAAGAAAAGTGGTCGACAAGTGATTGGCAACATCAGTAACTGGTCGGCCTTGTTCCTATGGGTCCCCAAGGTGAGTTTGAAGCTTTGTGGAGCTTTGTGTAATGTTCTGAGAACAGTTGCAAACAGAGGCAAATCGGGGCATCGCGACGGATTTCCGAACGAGGCGACTGGGCATGCATGCACTCCTCATCCCGAGGACCTCTTTTACTACTTTCCTTAGCTAGTTTATGCTTTGGTTCTGTATTTAAGAAGTTAATGCGTTTAGCTGCTTATTTGTGTTGTAATAACTAGTTAGTTAACTTGTTAGTTAATTAGCTTCGTTTTGTGCTTAATTAGTTAGCTTGTTAGCTAGCTAGTCTTGTGATGTAATAATTAGCTTAATTAGCTAGTTAGCTCATTGTTCGGAACCTCCGTCGAGAGGGCCAACTGTTGTAATAAGCGTGCGTATGTGCCATGTATGTCTTCCAACCCCCATTTCTTTCTCCCTTTTACTTAACCGCTTACAATGGTTAGTTTTAGGGCATGTTTCGATTAGCATCCTTATGCTTCGCATGCGTGCATCCATTCATCTGCCTTGCATGCACTGGGCTCGGCGCATCATGCTAACTGCATCGTATTTCAATACCTATTTGAATACATGTATCAAGTTGCATTTCATATGCCATCTTAGAATAGCCGAGCCTATTTTAGTTGCATTTTTGCATGAGTTGTATTAGCCATCTTAACATGAACTAGGATCGTGCATGATTTCTAACTAGTTCTCTGTTTTGGCTCGAAGTACATTGTGAGTGTTTACGCTTTAACATACTGCATATGTGTTAGTGTTGCCATGCCATGAGGCGAACTGCTTATTTGATTAACTGCTTGAATGCCTATGGGTGAAGGTTGGATTGCTTGAATTGGAATAATTCATTGAAATCCTCAACTTAGCCTACTTGCGAGTAGCAAACTTCAAACCGTTTTCACAAATGAACATGAAATGTTTTGTTTCAACTTAGGCGATCTAGTCTATACTTGTATGCTGTGCGCATCACATAGTAATTCTAGGTTAATAAACCGGAATAAGAATACATGTGTTTTCAAAAACAAAATATCATGTTAGTAAAGGCTGATCTTTGATCGGGCAAGCGGGGGTGCTCATTGCATGACCTTTCCCTCTCATACCCAAGTTCCTGAGCTGAGGCAACTTTGGTGATGATGGACACATGGCCTTAGGCATGAGTCAAGGTTTCCTGAATTTCCCTAAAATAAAATATTTAGGTGGCGACTCTGTATCTGGCAACGCAGTCCATGTTTGGCACTTCTTTATAAAAATCAGTTTTCCAAAACGATTTGTTGGATTTGGACTATTTGGTGATTTATCGGTCTCACATTGCACTTTGTGAGATTAGATTTAGAACCGTGACACGAGTCCGAACTGTAGTAACTAAAGAACAAACGAATCCGCGCCCTCGCGCGCGGAGCCGAGAGTTCTCGGGGCAGTCTATAGCCAGCCATCAGTCACTAGTGTTTTCTGTAAATATTTTGTGCCAATTGTACTAGCTGGTTGCACAGAGGCTTGCATCTGCCCATACGTGGAGGGCTGGGTCTCCTTGTACAGAATTCATGTTTTCTATATATAGGGAGGCCCTCTCTCATGTCTTAAGGTTGGAAGATTTAAGACTCAAAATTCTCTCTCTCTCTCTCTCTCTCTCTCTCTCTCTCTCTCTCTTGTATTTCTCTACACCTTTGCCTACTTACACTACACTTTTGCATATCAACCCTTAACCAAAGGTGATCATCTTTGAGCTGAGGTTGTTTGAGGCCCTCTTGGAGCTCTACAAGTTATTTTTGGCTTGAATTGTTACTTGGAATCACTCTTCTCTTCAAGAGGTATAATACTAGCCTTTTGAGCTTGCTTTGCTTACTTGTTTTTCCATCTTTTTCCTATTGTTATGTGCCGATTTTGAGCTTTAAAAAAAAATTGTTTTTATGGGCTGAAATTGGTGTTTTGGCCATTAAAGGTTAGGGGGTGATTCATCCCTCTTTATCTCTTATTAATAAGGCCTTTGCACTTTTGTTTCCCATTTTAAAACTACCTTTTTTTGGGCCTTTAACCACTGAAATTTAGAGGTTTTTCAGTGGCAAAAAACTTGTTTTGAAGTCCAAAATTGGAGCGGTTAACCTCCCCTCCTTGTGTCTTTTTGCTAGCCTAGTTGATGCCATGTGTTAACTTATTTTTCTAGCTTGTTTTAGCTTAATTTCAGCATGTTTTTGCCTCTAAAATAGCTTGTTTTAGCTCTGTTTTGGGCTGTTTGGGTCGGTTGAGTCTTGTTTTGCATGGTTGTAGTGTAATAGTCCTCACTAGTTAGTGCTTTAGGGTTATAGACACCTCTTGTTTGAGTTGATCACATCTTTTAGTGTTGTTTTTCACTTTATTTCAGCACTATAAACTCTGCAACCTCCCTCTTTGCTTCACTCTTTCATTTGCTTTTGAGGGTTGTTTCAAGTTTGGGATCCTTTAAGCTTGAGATGGAGGTCATGCTTAATGGTTTAATCCTTTTTTAGGGTTCATTATCAACGGCATGATCTCTCTCTTGCCTTACATTATCCTTTGGTTGACACTTCTTTCATCTTAGAGGACACTCACCAATGGACAAATTGATAAAAAATGATTTGGTAACTAAAATATGTAAACAAAATTGACAAGTAAAAGTGGCAAGATAAGCATTTCTTTGTGTTGCATTACATGTGTTCAAATCGGACACTAATTTGAACACAAGGAAAATGGGACATTTCATACTCAAAAGTGATGAAATGTCTCAAGTTTCCTAGGTCCCCATTGCCCTTGATCATGTATGATAAGGTGATGGTTCTTAAATGTCTTGTTTTGCATTTATTAAACTTGCACACCTTGAAGCACAAGCCATAATGCAATGAAATTGCTTTAATTGGTGGTTTGTGATTTAAGTTCACAATTTCTTGGATTTGTCCATGAAAAGGAGAGGTGAATTGTGCCGACAATCCTTGGAAAAACCCTCTTTTTGCTCTGTTTATACTATATTGTAGCATGGTGATCCAATGCATCAATGGCTGGCGATGCACCAGTGGCTGGCAATGCACCATTGGTAGCCGACAGTGCACCATAAATGGCCGGCAGACCACCCTTTTGGACAACAAAGGGCCAACAAGATCCATCCATGGTTGGTAGGCCATTGATGAAAACTTCAGTTGATTTTGGTAAGATGGAGCAGAAAGGTTCTGGAAATGCTCAACCCTACAAACAGAGGCTTTCGAGAGCAAAACCGAGGTCTTTTCGGACCAAAACCGAGCATGTGCATCTTCCACTTCCCGAGGCGGAGCAGTGGCAGTGTAGTTTAATGTCTTAATTGCTTAGTTTGTGTGCATTTGTGTTGTAAATTAATTAATTAGTTTACTAGTTAGTTAAAAGTGTTGTAAATAATTAGTAATTAGCTTAGCTAGTTATTCATTTGGTTTGTAACAATTAGTCTAATCAGCTTAATTAGCTTAGCTTAGTTGCTAGTTAGTTAGCTCTTATTCATTCGGACCCTCCTTCGTGAGGGCGTAATGTTGTAATAAGTGTGCGTGTGTGCATGTATATCTTCCAACCTCACGTCTTTCTCCCTTTTATTTACCCACTTTTGATGGTTAGATTAGGGACATGTTTCAATTAGCATACCTTATGCTTGCATCCATTCATTTGTATTGCATGCACTGAGGCTCGGCACGTCATTCAAACTATATTGCAATTTCATATAATTCTTTGAATACGTGTTTAATCACATATTGTTTAAATTGCTTCATATGCCATCCTTAGTAGCTGAGCCTATTAAATTGCATTCATTGCATGTGTTGGATTAGACATTTAACATAGTTAGGAATCATGTATATTTTTCTAACTCATATCTTCTTAGCTTGGAGTATTAGGTGAGTTTTTTATGCTTTAGCATACTCGCATGAATATGAATGTTTCCATGATTAGCATGCTTGCATGAGGTTTTGTGCTTAAAGGCTAAACTGAATGAATACCTGTGGATGAAGGTTTGCTGTTTGAATTGGAACGATTCAACGAATGTAAGTTTTAAGCCCACTTTGTTGAGTGGCAAATCATGTTTTAAGCCCACTGTATTTGGTGGCAAATTCAAACCATTTTCACAAACAAACATGAGTTGAATTATTCCAAATTGAGCAAACTAGCATATACTTTCTTGTGCACATCTGTTGGCTACATATTTTATACAAGCCAATCATAGTTCAACACGTGGCAAGATGAGGGCAATATGGGAAGACAATTCAAATCTTCAATCGTAATCACACACGTGGCAGTTAGTATTGGTTATTGTGGATCTACATAGCATGGAATCAGTAGAGAGGTGCAAGATGACATGGCTTTAACGGTTACTCATATTCAAATTCAAAAATTTAGGAGGGAAGCCTAATTGCAGACATGGCGTAGTGGAGCTAACTGTGAGGAAACATGATCAGCAATCATGGAGAGATGATTCGACAGTTAGAAGCTCATTTCGACGTTTGTCATTGAAAAGTATAAATAACAGAGAAGGTCCCAAAAAGAGGCCCAGACTTAGATCTAACAAACCAGCTTTATCTACTTTATTTTCCTTCCTGTTTTTACATTTCTTGCTCTTTACATTTCTGTACTTCAAATTTCTGCACTACACTGCACTTTGTTCATAAGAGTAGTTTCAAGTAGTTTGCTGCTGTAAACCTCTACGAGGCTGATTTGGATCTTTGTAAATCTTCTATTTTACTTAATGAAATGCTACAATTGTTCTTCATTTAATCATTGTTTGCTTAATTCTCCTAAACAAAGCCACCAGTAAAAGTCCTCTTCATTCAGACTGAAAGAACTAAAACACAATTTTCTGGTAATTGGTTGGCAATTAATATTCTGTAAGAACTAATTGATCCTTGTTGGCACACTCAAAATTACAATAATAACCTTCGAAAGCCAAAAAAGCTAACATATATTTTTGGCACGTCCAGTAGGACTAATTGAAATGGCTAGACGTAGGAGACAAGGAGAAAATGAACGCTTGGAAGAAGGCGTGGAAGGAGAGGTAGAAATGCCTAATCCAGAGGATAATGTGATAACACATCCTGTGAAAGTACCTGTTTTATCAAAACCTACGGTCGAACAAACCAGAACTTCGGAACAAGTACCATATGTTCAAAATATTGGACGAGGCCAAGGAATTGGACCATCCACTGTTCTATCTACTCAACCAATGAATCCATGGGGTGGCCTAGTAGATGCCATGGGACAACAATTGATTAACACAATGGAAAGGTGGAAAACATCGTTCATGGATCGAATGAATACCCATAAACCAATAAACACAAGACATATGGAGGAAGTTTCAAATGTTCCTCAGCAAAGATTAGCTAGAGATAAACAGCCTATGCAAAATAATAGACATTCTAATGGTCAAACTAGTAACCAAAACTACGAAAGACTATCACCTCAGTCTTGGTATGAACCTCTTTCGAGACCTGTGACAAATCAAAATTCCTCATTACTTAATAGTGAAGCCATGCAAATGGGTGGATCTGGCCCAACACAAGAAAATGGCATAAGGATGTTTCCAAATCCCATGTTCGAAGCCATACTTGGCACAAGGGGTTTCACTAATCCTTTGTTCGAATTTATACCAGGGGGGTTGAAAGGGTTCCCTACAATTGGAAAAGACACAACAACTGTTCCAGCACCTTTCGCAGGTTAGGCTCAGAGGGGTTACCCATACCCTCAACAGCAGCCAGCACCATAGGGACAACTAGTCCCAAATGTGCCACCCTATGGACCAAGAGGACCTTAGACACAAGGTTGTCCACCAAATCATGTGTTTATTCCTCCAGTAATGGTTCAACAAGCACAAAATATGGTTCCTAGGGACCAAATTGCTAATATTGTTAGAGAGACGTGTAGACTGATGGCTTGGGGGGTTCAAACTCCTGTGTGCAGGAAACCATATCCAGAATAGGTAGATAGGGTACATGAATACCCAAGAGGATTTAGGATACCAGACTTTGCTCTTTTTTATGGGAATGGGAACCAGTCAACAGTGAAGCATATTGCTAGGTTCGCTGCTCAATGCGGTGAATTTACCAATAATGATTACATGAAGTTGAGACTGTTCCCAAATTCTCTAACTGGCGCAGCCTTTGTATAGTACATTAACCTTACACTTAGCTCTATCCAAACTTGGCAATAGATGGAGGAGGCATTTCATGCCCAATTCTTCCAAACGGAGCCAGAAGTTTCTATGGCAGGCTTGGCAAGGTTGAGTCAAAGGCCTGATGAGAAGGTTGCTCAATTTATTGCCAGATTCAAAAGAGCACGAAACAAATGTAGGATTATCCTACCAGAGCCTGAGTTCGTGAGATTGGCTCAAAATGGTCTAGAGTTTAGGCTTCGAAAGAAGTTTGACTCAACTAAGTTTAGAGACTTAGTGGAACTGACCTATAAGGTGTCTAGCTATGAAGCATTACTAGAAGAAGAACAAGATTAAAGTAATGCATCATACAAGACGTACTATAGAGATCCTAATTATGAGATTGATGCAACAGAGATTGTAGGGAAAGAACCTGTGATTTGTGAAGCATTAATTCATAAAGACACAACAATAGACCCGCAGTTTAAAAAGAAAGACCTTCATAGGAAATACTCTTTCGATTTAACAAAGGCAGATGACATTTTTTATCATTTACTTACGGCAAACTTCCTGAAGTTGCCAAAAGGAGTCAAAATTCTATCTCTAGAGGAACTTAAAAGAAAAGTGTATTATGAATGGCATAATTCTTGGTCTTACTCAACTAAAAACTGCATTGTTTTTCGAGATTAGATCCAAGAGCAGATTCGAAAGGGGAGTTTAAAATTCCCAGCTAAAGCAGAAAAGGCCATGGGGATTGACACTAATCCATTCCCAGAAATTGGAGAAGTGGCAGGCAATAAGGGTGTTCGCAGATCGGTTTTGTGCGGTTTGGGAAAAAGTCAACCCGCAACCGCTCGCAGTGCGGTTTGCGGTTTGTGCATACAGGGTTTGTAGATGTGCGAGCGGTTGCGGGTAGTTTGCGGTTTACACTTTTTTCTTTAAAAATTAATTTTTGAGTTTTTTTTTCATCGAATTTAGGCATCAGATTCATTTTATATATTTTTGATCATTTGACAACAATTTTCTGATGAGTTTATAAATAAAAATTGAATATCAATGCATTAAATGGAAGTACCCAAAACAAAGAGACCCTATACTAGCATTTTTGCCATGAAAAAAATGTATATCAATGCATTAAAGGTCGTACTCAATTAGAATTGCCAATTCAGTAATCAATAATCAAACTAGAAGTTCCATCGACCACCAGAAGGAAAATTTTATTAGGAAAAAGTGGATGAGTCACCAATGAAAATCATATAAGAAACCAAGTTTAGAACTTAATAATTCTACAGCATTAAGAAAGTTGAGAAATACTTAAAAATAAGGATCCTAGTGTCATAGAGAACATAATGGTGCTCCTGTTAAAGTTACAAAGTTGGTATATAAAAAAAAAATAATAATAATAATTAAAGTGCGGGCGGTTTTGCGGGTTGCGGGTTTAACCCGCGACCCGCCCGCAACCCACAAATTTGTCATATTTAAAACCGCATCCGCCCGTATCATGTTTGCGAAACCGCCCATTTATATGCAGGTTGGGTGGATTGGGCGGTTTGAGGGGTTCGGATAAACTATTGCCCATCTCTAGTAGCCAATGTTATTGTGCCATACTTCCAGAACTTGTCCTTGAAAGAATTGGAAGAGGTCAATGTGCAAATGCATGTTGCCAGCTAGACTACTGTCAAGAAAGATGCTAGAAGTTTACCAGTTGTTGGACAAGGTTTTGCAGACCAGAGGGAAGACTCTGATGAAGAAGCACTGGATGATGATTCTTTAGAGGCAGCTGTCATGCAAAGAATGTGTCCCAGATGTAGGTTGAGCTACAAGTGGTTGAAAGGGCTTCCGATTGATGGGAAACAATATTAAAGGATGTGCAGAGGCATCCTAAACCAACCAATGCTTATAACAAAAGGCCATATCCAACTGGTATTAGGCAGTAGCTATTAATGGCTAAGCCAATAGCCGCTAGAGTGCACTTCAAGGGCAAGAGACCTCTACATGAATCCAGACCACTTAACTATTACAGAATCAAGGGCAATCATCCTGAAAGGGGTTCAAATTATGAGATCAAAGCCAGGGATTAGCCTCCTAGACCAGCCTCACATAGTATGGAAAGTGGCCACCTTCATGGAAGGCTTGAATTGGGCCCAAAACAGGGAGTCAGGGCCAAGCAGTGGCCTTCATAGCCAGCTTTGAAGCTAGCTTCGAAGGAAGAAAGAGACAGTTCAACAATTGGGCTAGTAGGTTCATGGGTACCTGGAGTTCTAGATTGGTTTGTCATGCAAAACAAACCTAGGGAAAAGTCTACCCAAAGAAATGTTGTTGGAGACCAAGGTAGGATGGTTAAACCTACTTTGGTGGCTCCAAATAATTAGGTGTTCCTTAAGCATCCAAAAACAAAGAAATCAAATATGGTCCTAGAGATTTCTAGGTCCCAAAGGAGGAAGATCCAACGAAGGTACACTCAGTACTAGAAGGATTTGAAAGAAAGCGAAGAAAGTTCTTGATTGGTCCATCCAAAGGGCCAGACAGAGGGAAAGAAAAGTTCAAAGTTAGATCATAATCGAAAATCGACTCCTCAAAAAAAAAAGAGTAGCAGAGAGCAATTGGCCAGAGTTCATTCCGAACTAAAAGCCAAAAAAAGATCCAGTTTGGCAAGATTACAAAAAAGCTTTGATGGAAAGTGATAGTGAGACAGAGGGAGAAGTTGGCCTAGGCCAAAGGAAGGAAATGGTTGAGGAAGAAATGTTTGAAGCCTTCATGGCTAAACAGACATATTTGGTCGAAAAACCAGCAGAAACAGACCATTCGAAGAAAGTTACTAGTACTGAAGTGCCAGAATGCAGCATGGAAGATGTTTCTGAAGTGATTGAACAAGTGGACGAGGAAGAGAAATAGGTACAGCCAGTTATCCAATTTGGCTCGTTTCCTCCAGTATCAATGAATATGGTACATATACTACCACAGGAATTCCAAGCTGAAGATAAAAACCAAGAAGGTCAGGAAATTAACCCAATTCCAGTTTCTAGTGACGACTCACAAGTGAGTATGATACAAGATGAATCCGAAGTGGCCATACCAATGGAAATTGGAGATAAGAGTGAGAAAGAGGTGAGTATTAACCTCTCATACCCTTTTGAGTATCCCACGACATCCATGACACAGCATGTCAAACCCTTGTATATCAAGGCCTTCTTCGATTGGATACAGATAAACCGGGTATTAGTGGATAATGGGGCAACAGTAAACCTGCTTCCGAAATCTTCTTTGAAGAAATTAGAAAAAAGGAACCCCAAACTAATCCCAACCAGTATAACCATTACTGGTTTCGCTAGAGACAAATAGATGGCTCAAGGCATTTTGCCCATCAACCTGAGTGTGGGAACCAGGGACTGCATGACGGCATTCTTCGTTATTGACAACAATGCTAAGTATAATGCTCTACTTTGAAGGGATTGGATTCACACCAACAAATGTGTGTCTTCCTCTTTACATTAGAAGATCATGATGGCCTTGTGCAATGGACAGATAGAGGAGATCAATGCAGACCCTCAACCCTTCATAGCTTGTACAGATTTTACAGAGGCCAAATTGTATACTGAAGGAGTGACACCACTCAGTATACTGAGAAAACCTGATGGATCATTCGAAGTAACGATTGATGAGAAATTAGCACACCTGAAGCACTTAGTCCAGGAAAGTGCTAATGAAGAGTTTGTCGCTAAAGATAACAATGATGCCTGGTTGTAGGCAAAGAGATGAAACCCAGGAGGCCAGATCTTTGGCTTTAATTAAGTTCTCAGTATTGGATGTAAAATCAATAGTCTAGAAGATGCCAGAGCAAGAGAAAGAAACCATGATAATTGGCTGCAAGCAGGAGCAGCAACAGGTCAAATTTTTGGCCTTGGATAAATACTGTGCTGTGGACATTGAAACAAAAGTCTAGGAGATACAGGAAGAAGAAGCCTGATGGACAGATTTTGTTTATGAGGAACAGGGCAAAGATGTTGAATCAAAGAAACTAGGAGTAGGACAAAGCAAGGAGTTTGCTTCGAAGACTGAAGAAATCAAAAAAGAAGCATCAGTGAGTTCTCAGATGCAAGACCTTTTGGAAGAAGTGAACTTAGAGGAAGGTTCCATACAGCAGCCCGCCTACATTAGTGCTTGGTTGAATGCTCTTAACAGGGACCAGTTGTTGGTGGTCTTGAAGAGATATAAAGATTGTTTTGCATAGTCTTATAATGAACTACCAAGATTGGATAGGTCATTAGTAGAACATAGGCTTCCTATGAGGCCTAATTTCAAGTCTTACAAGCAAAAACCAAGAAGAATGAGTCTTGAAGTGATTCAGAAGGTCAAAGAGGAAATTCTCAAGCTCCTCAATGCAGACTTTATTAGGACAGCCAGGTATATTGAATGGCTATCCAATATTGTGCTTGTAGTTAAGAAGAATGGTAAAATAAGGGTATGCATCGATTTCAGAAACTTGAATTTAGCAACTCCAAAAAATGAATACCCATGCCCATAGTAGATTTATTGGTGGATAGTTTAGCAGAGCACAAGATTTTATCAATGATGGATGGGCACTCTGGTTATAACCAAATCTACATTGCAGAAGAGGATATCCACAAGACAGCATTCAGATGTCTTGGGAACATTGGCACATTCGAATGGTTTAAAATGTCATTTGGTCTGAAAAATGCTGGGGCTACATATCAATGGGCTATGAACACTATTTTTTATGACCTCATTGGAGGATATTTAGAGTGTTACATTGATGATATTGTAGTAAAGTCCCAATCCATGGAGGAACATTTGTTTCACTTGGAAGCAGCTTTTGAAAGAATGAGAAAGTTCGAGTTAAAACTTAATCCTCTCAAATGTGCTTTTGGCGTATCAGCTGGAAACTTCTTGGGTTATGTAGTACACAGGAAGGGAATACAGATTGATCAGAACAAAGCCAAAGCTATCATTGAAGCCAGACCTCCATCAAGTAAGAAAGAATTACAAAAATTCCTTGTATATGTTAATTTTCTTCGAAGATTCGTTTCTAATACTGTAGGGAAAACTAAAGTATTTTCTTCCTTATTAAGGCTGAAAGATAAAGAGAAGTTTGTGAGGACAGCAGAACATCAAACTGCTTTCGAAAGAATCAAAGCCTACTTGGCCAACCCTCCAGTGCTGATGCCACCAAAGGGTGATAAGCTCTTGAAGTTGGATATAGCTGTAGCAGAAGATTCACTGAAAGTATTCTTAGCCCAAGACAATGAAGAAGGCAAAGAGCAAGCAGTTTATTACCTTAGTAGATTTCTAAATTCTTTTGAATGTATATATTCAACTGTAGAAAAGTTGTGCCTTGCATTGTATTTTGCTGTAATGAAATTAAGGTACTATCTTTTGCCTACAACTGCCTTGGTAATTGCAACCACAGATTTGGTTAAATATATGTTATCTAGACCTATGTTAAGAGGAAGAATTGGCAAATGGATAGTAGCTTTATCAAAATTTCATCTAGAATATGTCCCCCAAAAGGCAATAAAAGGACAAGTTTTGGTTAACTTCTTGGCAGACCATCCATGTCAAACAGAAAGTCAAAAGAAAATGGAACTTGGTATGGTTAGTGTTAAACCATGACAAATGTGGTTCGATGGGTCAAAAGCCAATGGTCTAATTGGAATTGGTGTGGTGATTAAGTCACCACTAGGGGTAGAAACCACACATGGTTTCAAAGTGGATGAAATTACTTGTTCCAATAATCAAGCTAAATATTAATAGTGGGACTCGAAATACTTATTGGATTACAAGTTCATGCAGTAGACATATTTGGAGATTCCCAATTGGTGGTTAACTAGGTGAAAGGGATTTTCAAATGTCAGAGTGCAAGCATATTGTCATACTATGTTGTTACATTACATTTGCTTTCTCAGTTTCAGATAGCAAATGTAACTTATGTCCCAAGATTCTTGAATAATAAAGCTAATGATGTGGCTCAAAAAGCTTCAAATTTCAAGAGAATGGATAACACTCACAGGAACATAAGCCAAACAACATATCAAAAGGTAATACCACCTTTGAATAGAAGGAATATGGTCTTATAGGTCAATCATAATGACTTAGAAGAACCAGATTGGAGGCATCCAATAATGCAGTATCTAGCTGGCCCATCTTGGAAAGCCAGCAGAAAAATCAAATTGCAATCCATGCAATACATAATGTATGGTAATGCTCTTTACAAAAGAGGGGCATATGGGTTATTATTACAATGTTTAGGTCCAAAGGAAGCATTGATAGCCATGGTTGAGGTTCATGAAGGCATCTGTGGTGTTCATCAGCCTGGAGTAAAGATGAGATGGCTGCTTCAAAGACATTCCTACTTTTGGCCAACCATCCTTAAGGACTACATAGAATATGCTAGAGGTTGCCGAGCATGCCAAAAGCATGGCACAATAAGGCATGTACCCATAACTGATCTGTATGCGGTTGTGAAACCTTGGCTATTTAGAGGATGGGCTATGGATATGATAGGGAAAATACACCCACCCTCTTCGAAGTATCATTGTTTCATCTTAGTGGCCACAAATTACTTCATTAAGTGGATCGAAGCAAAGCCATATAAGGCTGTAGACCAGATCAAAGTTATTGGATTCATTAAAGATCTGATCCACAGATTTGGCATCCCACAGACTATAACTATTGATAATGGGACTGTATTTGATGGGAAAATGGTAAAGTCTTTTGTGGCAGAGTTTGGAACTAGCCTTGTTAATTCTACCCGCTATTATGCACAAGCCAATGGTTAGGCAGAATCATCTAATAAGTCTTTGAAGAAAGGAATATAGAAAGTTGTGGAAGACAATCCCAGGGATTGGCATAACTTGCTGTTGAATGTATTATGGGCTTATAGGACTTCTCCAAGGTCAAGTACATGAATCACTCCTTATGCTTTAGTATATGGGCATGATGCAGTGCTACCTGTGGAAATTAACATTAAGTCCTTAAGGGTGAGATGCCGGGATCAGTTAAATCTTGAGCTGTACCATCAAAGTATGTGCTTAGAATTAGAAAGTTTAGATGAAGCTAGAATTTTGGCATTAAATAGCATTCTTTTCCAAAAGAAGAAAGCAGCCAAAAACTATAATAAGAAAGTCAAGCACATTAGCTTTGATGAAGGTGATTTGATATGGAAGACAATACTTCGAATAGGAATTAAAAGCCATAAGTTTGACAAATGGTCACCTAACTGGGAACGACCATATCAAGTTCATAGAGTCTTGCCTTTGGGAGCATATCATTTGAAAAATTTGAATGGATATGTACATCCCAAGAAGATTAATGGCAAACATTTGAAGCCTTATTATCCAACCATGTGGAAAACACAAGGAATAAAATAAGTGTTTAATGAAAAGAACATGAAAACACTCAAATGATAAATAAGGATTTTATTTCATAATGAGTTGAATACATGTAGCCATAGATTGGCCCAAAAGTTAGTATAATATTTTAGTTGTTCCTTTGTAATAGATGCTCTACTCTTAAGAGATGGGAACAACTGAATGGCCGTAGCCATCTCTTGCTTTCAATAAGCTAATCCTTGATTAGTGATTTGCAGCTTGGTGGTAGTTCGATCTAAAGCTTGGTTAACTGCTGATAACTCCTCTTCAAGTTGAGCTTTCTTCTCCAATAGTTGAGCTCGAAATTGGGAGATAGAGGAATGTTGTTCCTTTAGTTCTAACACTTCAGCATGTATTTTGGAAGCAAAACTCTGGTCTCTAAGCAATTCCTCCTCTGTAGCCTTGGCAACATGGCAGATGTTGATGTAAAAGTCAATGGTAGCTGCCGCCTGAGATAAATGACTTGAAACAGTCATGCTGGATTGCTCAACAATCTTGCAACACTGGAGGAAGCCATTCTTGATTATAGGCCTTTTTAAGGCTTCGAAAGGAATCCTTGAGAAGGATGTTAGCAGCTGCAAACAGCTGTCCAAGTCTCTTGAAGGTAAGGAAGTCCTACCACTGGAGGAAGAGCTCTCAAAAATTTCTAGTAGAGAATCAACTAGGACTAATGGTTCAGTTTCATTGCTAGCTGTTGGACTGGTGGAAGGTATGTCAATAAGACTAGCTAGCCTAGCTTTGAAGATGTCCACCTCATCTGTTGAGATGGAGGGTGCAGAAAGAACTCTGGTAGAGGGAAGAAATGGTTGCATAGGAATAGGAGAAGAATGTGAAGTATCCCTAGTAGTCTCCATGGTTTTGGTTACCAGTAGGTCAAAAGAAGAGGGACTAGAGCTAGGTAGAGATAATGAACAAAAAAGCAGTGAGCTACCAGTGTCTTCTCTACGGGAATCAGCTATCACTGGAGATGAAATAATAGGTGACGTAATAGCTAGAATCTCCTCAGAAGGGGAAGGAGCAGCAAGGTTTGAAGGAAGAATAAATTGGGTAGAGTAGAATGATAGAAAAGGAAAGTATGAAGTTAAGCCAAAAGATAGGGATGCAGGAATGCTTGGCCTCAAGAAAGGTAGGGAAAATGTAGGACCAAGAAATGGGAGTATTGTTTGAATTGGCTCCACATTTTGAGGTTGTTTAACTTCAGATGAAATTGAAGGAGTCTTTATTGAAGAAGAGGGCAGAGTAATTGTTGCTGCAAAAGAAGAAATACAAGGCAATGTTAAGTCTCAGTATCAAAAGATTTGAGAAATGAGAATAGAGGCACGAAGGGAATTACTGGTTTCAAAAGTAGTGGCTATGATTGGAGAGCTGTGAAGAGTATAATGTCCAGCAGTTTGTTGTTTTCTTGCAACTTCTCTTTGGAGTGCATCAGCAGCAGCAGCAGCAGCTTCATCCCTAAACGTTTGTTGTTGCCTCATCTTCTCAGCCCTTTGAAATACAATAAGCTCTTTGGAATGCTCTGCTTCCACTGCTTTAGCAGATGCTTCATGAATAGGATCTCTAGTGAAATCAGACAGAGAGACAATCATTTTCTTCCTTCTCTTCAAGGGTGTCTCTTGCTCTTTTTCTGTCTCTTCTTGTTCTGCTTCCGTTTCTCCTATATGAACCTCAGATATTTCTTCTTCAAGGTCAAGTAAGAGCTTTCTTTTCTTCTGTTATTGTTGTTTGCTCTTCAGAAGATTTAAAGTTTGAACCTTTTGGAGAGAATCTTCCTGAGAGGCACCCACACCACCTACACCAAAGAAAGAGTTATAAGTAAAGACAAGAGTATCATAAAGGAGAAAGGGAAAAAAGAAACAGGAGTACATATTTTTCTTCAAGGCAGCTCGAGTAACTCTAGAAGGAATTGAAGCAACAGGAACATACTTTGTGGTGACAGGCACAAGAACCGAAGTAACAGGAGCAGTGAAAGAGATAACAGCTCCAGCCCCTTTGGACTTGGCTTGAGGTACATCCAATACCATTAACAGATCATGAGGAGGAATGGCCAAGTATACCCTCATATTGGCCATCCACCAGTTCTGGCACCTTTTCAATATGTTGCTTTGAGGTATGAAGGGGAAGTACTCAAAGTTAATGAAATCCTAGATGAATTTGGAAGTTGATTCTTCCAATCTAGATTCGAACTTTCAAATCCCTGCTGGTAAGGCTTAAATTGGTCTAACTGCAAAGAGGTATTGGGACCCCTTGTGAGAATCCAAATTGCCTAACAAATTGGGCTGAACAATAAGGCTCAACAATGCATTTGTAGGCTCTGGGGTTCATAGTCTCACTGAATAATTCTCTGGGAATTAGAATAGAAGCCCACATGTTTTTGTGCTGAGGTATAGAACAGGACCTATCACTCAAAAAGGTCCTCAACCAGGATAGGCCAATATTGGTAGGTGCGAAAGGACGGAAGCTATGAGAAGAAGGGGAAGCTGGGAGTTGGTGGAAGAAAGAAAAGTAAAAAGCAAAGTTAGAAGCAAAGAGTGAAACATTGGCTAACTTCATGCCATGAGTGATGGGGATTGGTTCCAAAAACTTTAGGCATTTAGACTGTAACTCAATAAAATATGCAAAAATCCAAAGTTGAAGTATCCAAAATAGGCCTCTCTAATTGGCGTCCAAAGGTTTTTCACAAAAAAGGGGAACAAGCACTATAAACATGACCTAGAACGTATAGAGCTAAGGCCACCTTTCTTTGTAAAACAAGGGCTTTGGCAAGAGGGGAAAATTTAGGCATGATCCTCTGAGAAGAGGTGCAAAAGAGGAACTTACAAAGCCAATATAACATAAAAGAAAAGAATTCCCTATCAGTCATAGGGCCCTCTCTTTTATTCTCAGCCTTGACAAAGTCACTATAGGATGAGTTCAAAGAGGGGAGAGAAAAAGGGGTTTTGAGGTCAGGATAGTCTGGACCAATGGGGGTACCAATAGGGGACAATCCTAATAGATGGCAGATGTCAAGAACAATAGGGGTCATCATCCCACATCTGAATTGAAAGAAATTAAAAGCAGAATTCCAAAAGCAAAGGGCAGTAGGTATTAAAAAAGGGTCTTCCAAAATGGTGAACCTGGATAATTGGAGGGCGTCGAATAGGCAGAGCTCCTAAAGATCCAGAATCCTATTAGGGACGACCTAATCATACCATTCCTCCCACTCTGGTCTCACTGTGGGCCAACAGCGATGGGAGCAGTTCATCCTCCAGCTTCCCCAGTCAAGACCACCTTCGTAAAGAAGACAATGCTCTTCTAGACGTAGATACAGAGCTGGAAGCTCAGTAGGGATCTCCTTAAAGCTGGGCCCAAGCACATACTCTTGCTACTCATGACGACGAGAAATGAAGATGCGTCCGTCAATGACACTTTTCCCACTAGCCTTGTACTTCTCACACTCTTCATCAATGATCCTTTTCAACGCTACAGATGGACTCGCACGCTCTACAACCGATACTTTCAAGGAAGAAGAAGCCATTGATAGAGGGTTTTTTCAGAAGACAAAGTTGGGAAAGAGAGTAAAAGGAAAGAGAAAGCCAACAGAAGATGAAGGGTTTGTGTGTTAGGCAAACGTGTGAATATAAAGCACGAAATAAAAAGGGTTTTAAACCTTTGTGTTCGAAAATATACCCAATCATGGTATTTACAAAGAAGTACTAAAGGTACGGATGTGAAAATTTTCCTTTAATATTGATAGTTATGGAGGAAAACGCATCTCAAATACTAATGTCAGCTTCAAAATAAAATAGTTGGCTTCGAAGCCAAATTTTGGTGTCAAAGCCAAATAACAAACGGCTTCGAAGGCAGGAAGTCGACTTCGAAGCACATTCCACACTTAAGGATGCAAGAATGCTCAAGTATTTGTTTACTTCAAAAGGATTGAAGACCTATTTTTAGGTTTCTTAGTGAGAGTAAAATCCTTCGAAGCAAAACTTGAAATACCTTAAGGTTAGAAATTGTTTGTTCTAAGTTTCAAACCAATAGTTGGTTTGATAATATATAGAAGAAATCACTTTTTTATAATAAAACAGTGCAGTCCTTAAAAGAAGTTTCTTTATTTTGGAAAATATAGATTGTTTGTTTGGGAAAAAAAAAAATTAGTTGATTTTAAATTACTTGATCGTATTAACTATATGTTGGGGAATTGAATATGATCAAATCAAGTTTCGAAGGGCAAAGTTGGTTAATTCGAAGCTGATAGCTGATGAATTATGTTAGTCCTAGAATCGGTATGTAAGGCTATAGCGATCCCGGTTTCCCCTTTTCTTTATTTGTTGTACTCCAGACTCGGTTCCGTGGAGTTGGTAGTTGTGTCTACCGTGTTGTCGTCCTTTAATTCCATTTGTGTGAGTTTTGGGATGTTTTGGACAAGTGTGTTACAGGTTGGTTGAACCTGAGTCTCAATTCTGATCACCGGGGTTTTCGGTGTTGCGCTCGAGCGGATTATTCTACGCTCGAGCGGATTTTGGTTTTGGGTTGTCCGCTCGAGCGGGGTTTACACTCTTCCAGTATTTTGTGTCCCTGTAAACTTCTGCAGGTGTGTTTTCGGCGCTTGAGCGGATTTGCTGCGCTCGAGCGGATGTACTTTATTCTTGTGTCTTGGCGCTCGAGCGGTATTTATTGCCCTCGAGCGGACCTAGTTATTTGTTCTTTACGCTCGAGCGTTGTGTTCTCCACTCGAGCGGGAATGTTGTATATCAGTTGACAGTTGGGCATTTTGAAATCACTTTTTACATCTTCTCTTTCTCTCCTACTTTCCCAAAAGCATTTTTGAGAGCCTCTCTCTCTAGAAACTCCCTTCTCTCTAGGGTTTGATCTAACTAGGGTGTTTTCCTCACCTTTGGTCTTTACAAAAGTTGGGTTGATCGTCGAGGGCTTTACTTTGACCTGAAAATTTCGAGTTTTGGAGCACGTTGAGTTTCGTCATCTTCTTTCCTTGAGCTCCGAATTTGAGGTAGGGATATCCTACTCCTCCTTATGGATTTCGTCTTTAAATTTTAGCATTTTGATATATTGGGTGTTGTTGGGAAATTTTGAGAAAGTTTGGGGCCTTTGTGCAATTTTACAAAAGTTGGGATTTTTATTATATAAACCTATATGCAAGTTAGGCATAGAGAAATGAGATTAATGTTGGAACATTGATGGAAATGGAACCTTAGGGGTTGTTTTGTGAATTATGGCTATTTGCCCTAATTGGTTTAATTAATTAATGTATATAATTAATTAGAGAAAATGAGGAATTGAATTGAGAACGTTGAAATTGGGAATGTATGGGACAAAAGGGTGTAGTTGAATCATTTATTGCTCACCTAGTTGAAATGTTGATATATTATCCATTTGTGCATTTACTTCCTGTTTAGAAATAATTGCTTTGGACTACCGGTGGAGGGTAGTATTGATTGTTGTAGACAATGCATGATGATTAGGTAAACTAAAACTAATCAATTGGGTGTGTCATAGAGTATGACGGTGGATAAAATACATTAACTTCATGTATTGATAGATTGTGCATATGACCAATGTGTTTATGTGCATTATGTGTAGACGGTTGATAGAATGCATTAACTTTATGTATTGATTGATTGTGTATATGATTCTGTGTTTATATGCATTACTTGTGTATAGGAGGAGATGGGGGATGTACTCCACGGTTTAGGGGAAGATGGGGGATGTACCTCTAAACCGGTTAATGGTTATGGGAAGATGGGGGATGGATCCAAGGTTGCAGCTCATATGCTCTCCTATTGAAGTGTTGATACAACTCATATGCTTATCTATTGGAATGTTGATATAGCTCATATGCTTATCTGTTGTAGTAGTGATATAGCTCATATGCTTATCTATTGAAAAGTTTGTTCGATTTGATATAGCACTAAAATGTATATCATCATCGTTTGTGAAGCACGGAAGTGGTTTATGTGCTATTGATACAACACCAAAATGTGTATCCACCTTGAATTTTCGAAAGTGTTCTAGTGATGGATTATAATCTCATCAAAGGTTTTGGCCAGAGTACTGAACCTTGTTTTCAAATTCAATGTCGAATAAGAAATAGAAAGGGAATTGTAACATAGACTTGATTGTCATGGAATTGTAATAAGATGTAAATGGATGTGTGAGTGTTAACCATGTATTAATTGCTAATCTTTTAGTCATTGTTCATAGTTAGTTTAGTATATTTCTACTGGGCTGTGGCTCACCCTATATGGGACATCATTTTCAGGTACATGAAGCATGCCACCTCCAAGGACATCGCTTGGGAGGCTAGAGGCAGGCAGACGTTTGTGGTTTTGGTTATCTTTTGTTGTATTACACGTAATTTCAAGCCAAGGGCTTAATGTGTATTTGAGTTAGTACTCTCCTCTTTGTAACCAAGTGTTAGCTTGGAAAGCTGTAAGCCCATAGGGCCTTTGATTATATTGTTAACATGTAATGTTTCTTGTAAAGAATTACTCAGTGGAATAGAATGATGTTTGTCTCTTATATCAATGTATGTCTAAATTGATGGGTTTAACGTTTTTTTTTTTAGGGCGTTACAAAGGCAATAATTGTTTTCTCAAAAGGGAAGATTTCACACTTTGAAAGAGTTTGAGTTGGGATTGAGTTAAAGCACATCAACCATGCAGTTTACAATTGGGGTGGTAAATCAGAATCTGATAGATAAATGCTATTTATACTGGGATTCATTTGATTGCATTCTTGATTTCGTAGAAATATGGAATGGAGAAGGTTACAAGGTCATGGAATTTAGTCCAACAAAATTCGATAAATGAATACTCTTTTCCTACTCTATCATCTATCTTGTCCAGGTTTGGTTTATCTAATTAGTAAGCCCTCAATTGAGAAGAGAGTTGTTGGGCCTTCACTTTGAATTCTATCTGTTTTAGAGCTTTATCTGTGACGTCCATCTCCTCTTCTTCATGCACTTCGTTCATAGGAACATCCTTCCCATACCTAGAGTCCTGGCTCCTGAAGGCTTCATATTCATCAAGGAGGTTCTCTGCTTCATACTGAACCTAGATTCGAGCAGAAATGGCTTCATCCAGAACTTCACTGATAATGGAAAATTGGAAGTGCTAGTTGAGCAGAAAAGGAAGTTGGTCTAAAAAGGTATAACGCTCTATTTGGGCCACAGGGTTGAGAAGATGACTTCGAGACATAATGTCACAAGCCTATAGAAAGTTTTTGTAGGGAATATCATTTCGAAAGACTTCAAAGGATAAATGAGAAAAGGCAGCAAGCAAGATCTGAGCCCTGAATTGTTGATAAAGAGTTGGAAGCACCAGGACCCGGTAAAGGGGGAAGGATCGGCCCTCAGATAAAGTGAGCCTTATCTCATCAATCCAATTTAGATTAGAAGGCAGATGAGGAGTAGTCGGAGGTTCCCTAGATGAATCCAAAAATTCAGGTCTAGCCACACATTCTAGCCAATCAGAGGTGTAAAGTTTTACTTTTTTGGCTAGAAGCGCAGGACTGATCCCTAAAGCTTTTTCAGGACGTGGGACACTTCGAACCATCCGAGATGGCAAGGTAGAAGTATACCATGCTATAAGTAGATTGTCTTCAAGACTGCATCTACGGTTAATAGGAACATATGGATATACTATAGAACTGCATTTGAAATGAGGAACTTCAAGAGGGTCATCGAATTCAGGAAAACGATGATGAATGCATTCCCTCGTCTGAGGTTGAGTAGGGGTAGGCCAAGTTCCCCAGCCAGAGGTCGTAAAAGAAGAAGGAGCAACCACTTCGTCCCACGTGGATGGTTTTGTTGCAGAAGAAGAGCTTCCAATATCCATGGTCTCAAATTTGTGTTCCAAAGAATCGTAAGCAATAGGTTCTTGGTTTGAAGGTCGATGATTTGCGAAAGCTTCCATAACTTGTATAAATGGAAGCGGATAAAGGTGGCTAATCAATGCATGAAGGTTCTTTCGAGGACAAACAATATCATCAAATAACTCTTCATATACTTGATCAATGTAAGAAAAGACTTTCTTGGCCATAAAAGATGTATCAGTCTTTTCGAATACTGAGATAGTGGGGATGATCAAAGGATAGAAGAGAATTTAATGCAAGTGTTTCATTGATGAATGACGGTTGCATTTTTGAAAAGTGCAAAGCCCATGCACATTTTGAGACGTGGGTAAAATACCTTGATCCACTAATATCACCAAGTATTGGGTATATTAGTGCGGGGGGTAATGTTGGCTACATATTTTGTACAAGCCAATCACAGTTCAACACGTGGTAGGATAAGGGCAATACGGGAAGACAATTCAAATCTTTAATTGTAATCACACACGTGGTAGTTATTATTGGTTATTGTGGATCAACATAGCATGGAATCAATAGAGAGGTGCAAGATGACGTGGCTTTAATGGTTACTCATATTCAAATTCAAAATTCAGGAGGGAAGCCTAATTGCAGACATGGCGTAGTGGAGCTAACTGTGAGGAAACATGATCAGCAATCATGGAGGGATGATTCGACGGTTAGAAGCTCATTTCGACGGTTATCATTGAGAAGTATAAATGGCAGAGAAGGTCCTAGAAAGAGCCCTAGACTCATATCCAAAAAACAAGTTTTATCTACTTTATTTTCCTTCTAGTTTTTATATTTCTTGCTCTTTACATTTTTGTACTTCAAATTTCTGCACTACACTGCACTTCGTTCATAGGAGTAGTTTCAAGTAATTTGCTGCTGTAAACCTCTACAAGGCTGATTTGAATCTTTGTAAGGCTTCCATTTTACTTAATGAAATGCTACAATTGTTCTTCATTTAATCATTGTTTGCTTAATTCTCCTAAATAAAGCTACCAATAAAAGTCCTCTTCATTGAGGCTGAAAAAACTAAAACACAATCGTCAGGTAATTGGTTGGCAATTAATATTCTGTAAGGACTGATTGATCCTTCTTGGCACGCTCAAAATTACAATAATAACCTTCAAAAGCCAAAAAAGCCAACAGCATTATATAGTAATGCTAGCTTAATAGCCGGAACAAGAGCACATAACATTTATAAAAAAATCATATCATGATTAGTAGAGGCCAATTTTTGATCGAATGCTCAATTCATGACCTTCCCCTCTCGTACCTAAGTTCCTAAGCCGAGGCAACTTTGGTGATAACGAACACGTGGCCTTTGGCACGAGTCATGGGTTTCCTAAATTTTCCCAAAAATAAAATATTTAGATGGCAACTATGTATCTGGCAAAGTAGTCCAATTTTGGCACTTTTTGATTCAAAATCAATTTTCCAAAACGATTTACCGGATTTGAACTCCTTGGTGTTTGTCAGTTTCACATTGCACTTGTGAGATTGGATTTAGAACCACGAGAGTCCGAACTACAGGGCTTTCTTTCAAACCTCCAAAAGGGGGTGCGAAAAAGGGCGAGCTACAAACCCTCAGAAGAGGACTAAACCATTAAGCAATGAATCTCAATCTCAAACTTAAACTATCTTAAGGTTGAAACAATCCTCAAAGCAAATAAAGAGTGAAGAAATGAGAGATTGCAGAGACTATAAGTGTTGAAATGAAGTGAGAAAAGCACTAAAACATGCAATCAACTCAAACAAATGGTGCCTAAAGGCCTAAAACACCAAGCTTGCGAGGGCTATTACACTAGACGCATGCAAAACAAGACTCAAATGCAATAAACAACCAAAAATAGAGTTAAAATAGCCTAAAATAGAGCCTAAAACATGCTAGAATTAAGCTACAAAAGGCTAGAAAATTAAGCTAACACATAGAGCTAACTAGGCTAGCAAACAAGACACAATGAGGAGAGGCTAACCCCTCCAATTTTGGACATCAAAACATGATTTTTCCTACTGAAAATACTCTGAAATTCAGTACTAAAAGTCCAAGAAAAGATAGTTTGAAAGTGGGAAACAAAGGTCAAAAAAAGCCATAAAAGTAAGGAATAAAGAAGGGTGAGATACCTCCCTAACCTTAAATGGCCTAAAACACCAATTTCAACCCACAAAAATAGAGCTTTCTACAGCTCAAAACCAATCCAAAAACAATAAGAAGAGATTGGAAAACAAGTGTACTAAAGCAAAGTAAAGAGGCAAATGTTATACCTTTCGAAGCAAAGCTCAATCTTAGGCACTAATCCAAGCCAAGACCACTTTCAAGAGCTCCGAGGAGGCTTCAAGGAACCTCAGCTCAAAGATGATCAACTTTGGTTAAGGAAATATAAGCAAAAGTGTAGTGTAAGTAGACAAGTATGCACAAATTTGCAAGAGAGAGAGAGAGAGAGAGATTTTTGTTCCAAAATTTCTAACCCTCAAAAATGGGGGAGAAGACCCCATATATATACATAAACAAGCATTTGGCTGAGAAAAATCCATCCATACACGTGTATGGAGATGAGACCAATTGTGCCAATAGCTGGAACAACTGTAAAAAAAATATTTGAAAAAAGACACTGGTGCCCGGCAAACCACTTGGATGGCCAGTAGCCTCCATTGGTGGCCGATAGCCACCAAAGGTTGCAAGCTTGAAGGATTTGGTCTAAAATAGGGCACAGAATGGATGGGGTTTGAAAGCTCAAAGACAGGGCATTCCGCCGAGAACTTCGGGCACTAAAATGAGCACAAATAGTCATAATCATCGAGTGCACGAGCGATGACGTCCAAGTCTTGGGGACGGTAAAAAATGGGGTGTCACAGGTGGCAAACTAGTGAGATCCTCCAAAAAGACATCTAAGTATTCACAAACTACCCTCAGCAACTCTACTCGGACCACGTCATTCTTAACACCCAAGAGTGTAGCAAGAAGAAGACTAAGCTCGTCCCGACCACGTAGATCATACACTGGCAACAATGCTCTATTAACTTGGTCCCCCAAGAAATAAAAACAAACACCACTTGAGGGGCACATCGTAACTTTTTGATGGTAACAGTCTATAATGGCCTGATAGGATGACAACCAATCCATGCTTAAAATGACATCAAAACTCAATATATCAATCAACATAAAAGCAAAAGGAAGTCAATGACCGATAACCTCTATCTCACAACCCCGACACCCTTGGTCCAACGCAACCTCACCACTAACAGGTGACTTTACCTCGAGTGGAGATGCTAACTGAGCCATTTCTAGCCCAATGCTGATGCAAATGTAGACAAAATGAAAGAATGTGATGCACTAATGTCAATCAATACATTGGCAATAGAATTACACAACAAGAAGTTACCTCTCACTACCAAAGGTGCTAATAACAAATTTGGCATGGTAACAGCATACACACGCCCTGCAGGTATCTACTCCACCTGCTCACCCCTTGGAGCATAAGTTTGAAACACTGATTGAGTCGAAGAGGCTCCTTGATTGGCCCTCGAGGCCTAAGCTGATGGTGTAGGCTGATAGCTCTGTGTTTGTCTCGAACCAGACACACTAGATGTGTCACCCGACTGAAGGCAAAACCTCCTCACGTGTCCTGACTACCCACACTGATAACAGGTAGGTGGTTGCCCTCTCTCTTGACTCTGGCTCTGAGGACGAACCGATGACAGTGTAGCCTATTGCCCTCCTCCTCTCTGTGGGCAAACTAAAGCCTTGTGGCCTAGCTGGCCACACTTACAACAAGTGATCCCTCCTTGACCACCTCTTCCAGAACTCAGTATTGGGAAAATGGATCTAGGATGTGCTCCCTATGACTGCTGTGGGATGGAACCCCTCTACCTCTTGTTGTCCCGAGTCTCCCCCTGAACCTCCTGACTCCTCTACCTAGAACTCCTCATCCGTTTCTCCTTCGACAGAACAACGATCTCAAGATGAATTGCCACCTCCACAAGGCGTCCATAGTCCCTAATCATAGACCGAACTCCTTTAAAAAGAAGCCCAGTCCTCAATCTCTTCTCAAACTCAATGCAACAGCGTTCCTCCGTCGCTACGAGTTCTGATGCAAACCTCGACAAACTAGTAAAAGCAACCTCAAACTCAGCCACCGGTGTGTTAAGTTGCTTGAGCTTCAGAAACAACTCTCTTAACTTCTCTCTAGTAGTAGGAGGCAAAAACTTGTCCTGGAAGGCGTTGACAAAGGTCTCCCAAGTCACTCCAATGCACCCTCGTGCATACTTTCACCACTGGCCCACATCTTCCTTCAATTGGAAAAATGCCAAGGTCACTCTCAGACCATTGTTCTCAATGCCAAGCATCTCGAACGTCTTCACCATCTGCTCTAGCCACCTTCAGTGGCTCCTTAGGATCCCCCAAAAACTCATGTGGATTCAACTAGAAGAACTCCCTCTTTTGAAACAATGGCCTTGTCTTAGTAACATGGGCATGGACTTGATTCTTAGCCCCGAGAATGTCCAAGAATTCCCGCAAAGCTCCGGCCATCTCACGAGCCAAAGCACCCATGGCTTGTTGACCAACTAGTTTGGCCACATTGGCCTGACCAACCCCTTCTTCCTGTATCGAAATATCATCCGATAACGGCACCTCCTATTGTCTAGAACTACCACGTCTTGAGATCCTAATGAAAGTAACATAAGATATTAACACATTTACAAATGTATTGAAGCTAATTCACTCGTGTTCTAATGCAATAGATAACAATTAATTCACTCTACATAAGCACGTAGTCACATAAACACATACGAGTTTCATTTCTAAATAATGATTGTCTCGTGGTATTACCAGAGTTCCACTTAGAAATAGCAGTGATCAAGTGCTTTTCTAACAGCACTTCTAAAAACTTGTAGACCTAATCAATATCTTAGAAATTAAATCACATACCCACTTAGTCACATAAACATGTTATCACATAGCATACTAGGCTTACATCTAACACAAACTAGCAAGATAACCTATTGTAGTAAAACCACATCTCATGATCCCAAAGTGTTCAAACCCGGTAGCTCTGATACCAAGTTGTAACGCCCCGAAAATAATAACCATAATTCGTCTCATTACAATTATTAAGTAACAATACAGTTCTGAATATAGTATCATTCCATTCATATGATTCTATTGTACAAAAGGTAACACATGCAGTTATACATTCATAAGTCCTAACCCAAAATCTATAGCATATGCCACATGTTAATAGTATGAAATAAAAATTAATAGATATATAAATGCTCTAATGGCTATAACTTTTCAAGACAATGCTTGGTTACAATAAAGTGAGTTTTAACTCAATACAGTTTAAGTTTTAGGCTTGTACAAAAATAATTACAACAATAACAAAAAAGAAGCTCTTGGCTCCAAGTCCTCCCAAGCTACGGCCTTCGCAGAGGCATATCATCAGCACCTGAAAATGATTTTCCACATAGGGTGAGCCAAAGCCTAATAGAGATACTCTAACACAGTGTATAATTTTTAACAAAGCTATAAGGTGAATGTATATGCAATACTCGTGCCAAGATATTTTATATCTCTTTCCAAAATCATGCAATGTTAGATTTATATCACAATTCATTTAAACATTTCCTTTACAATAGAAAACAGCGCAGTGGATACATGTCTGCAAGTAGGCTATACAAGCACTACTAATTGCCATTTTTATCGATATTAACCAAAAGGCTCAGCACCTAACCTCGCGGGTTTTTGGACTTTCCTAAGGACAAACAGGCCAACTTAATACCACAACTACACCCCCTATCTAGATTTACCAAGGTATTCACCTATTTTTTTCAAAACAATATACATTTTCAATGTGTTAAGTATGCAACAATGCTCAATGCCAATGGATGAGAAATTAGTTTCAATTAACCTAATTCTCATACAATTTCTACAATAATCATAGCTATCCTCCACCGATATCCCAAAACAGATATCTCTAAACAGATAGATAATTTTCATTTGAGATATACTTTCAAAAAATCTCAAGATGGAAGTGATAATACATATTTAACTCCACTATCATCATTATCAGTATTCTAATTTCATAAAACCCAACATCGTTTCCCTTTCCTTTTTACAAAATCAAATATCCAAGATTTTAGAGCAAAATCCCTTTCTTTTTCTTTTTCTTTTTTATAAATCAATTCCAAAGATAAAAATCCATCATTTCATCATAAGTCAACCATAAATACATTCCCACAATCATTTCTAAGAAACCATTTTGAAAACCCCTCTTTTGATTTCAAAGCCAAAACCCTAGGGTTACCCAAAAAATTTCCAAATCACAATCTTGTTTAGGAAAAAGTAAATAACTAAGTTAAAAACCATACAAAGTGTAGAGAAATCCCTACCTCAAAGTTAAACGACAAGGGAGCGAGTGAAGAAACCCCAGTGAAGCCAAAAATCAACTTTACTCTGATTAAAAGAAAGCTCTAGGCAAGCTCTACTCTTTTTCCCAAAGGACAATAGTGTAGAAATTGATAGATCAATGTGTTATTGAGGTTTAGAAATGGTTTCTAGAGAAGGAGAAAGAAGATCTGAGATTTTGGAATGTTTAGAGAAAGAGAGATGAAAAATTGATCCAAAAAGTGACTTTTACGAACTGATATACGTGCAAACCACTCGAGGGACCAAAACACCACTCAAGCGACCAAACACAATAAGTAAGACTGCTCGACCGAACAAAGTTATCGCACGAGCAGACAATGACACCCTCCTAGAACTTTTGCAGACAAAGGCTAACCATTCTAGCACAAGAAATATAGCTCAAGCCAAGATCACTCAAGTGCAAGAAAGTTTGCTCGAGCTAAAAACACTACTCTCCCAATATCTCTGCAGACTTACAAAGATACTGGAAGTTCTTAAAGACCGTTCGAGCAACCAAAGGACTGCTTGAGCAAAATGACCAAAATCTAAGCAATGAATCCTTTAAAAAACAGACTCCTAACCTTTTCCAAACGCAACAATGACATCCAAATAATCGAACTCAATCAAGAATAGGATGTATAAGGGTATGAACAACTATTTAAGACCATGAATACCATTACCAAAACAAGAAATGGGTCAGGTCTAAATTAGAATCGTTAGACGTAAGTAGTTCTGAGCTACAACGTTATTTGGACAGCCCAACAATGATTTCAAAAATTTTGACATTTTGGATAGGTGAAAACAAAATGAAACTATATAGCCTATGATTTCAAAGATGGCTCGTGATGTACTAGTCATTCATATTTCTACAGTTGCTTCGGAAACAACTGTTAGTGCAGGTAGATGAATGTTGAGCGATTACCATAGCAGGCTTTCGCCCCAAATGGTTGAGGTACTGATGATATCCAAAGATCATATGTATACGCTTACAAGAAGACAGAATTATAGTGAAAATGAGAGAATTCAAACCAATTTGGATGACATATCCTTGGGCAACGCGAGTGAATTGTATGCCTCCTCTGATGATTGATCAATAATTTGTTTTTCGTTATTTCATTTTGTTATTATTTTTTTTTTTTTTGTATTAATTATTGAGGTGGAGTATAATACAAATTATTAGTAAGTTAGTAGGTGCCAACTTAGTTGGGATGTACTTAACCTAGTGATATAATTGCTCTACTATCATCAATAATCTACATCTATTTTATTTAATGATATAAATTTTTGTAATATTTTATTTCATTTGAAATAAAAATTATTCATTCAATAAATATTATCTATTTAATTTAATGGTTGTAATATTGCAAGTCCATTTTGATATATATAAAATTATTTATTTCAAAAGAAGAAAATTACATAATTTTGTATTTTTTAAGTCATAAGTTCATAACCAAAAAAACATAAGTCATATATAATTAAATTTAAATACCACCGCACATGAAACATAACCAAACATCTCATTAATCTTAACTAAAATATTCTAATACAATTTTGCTTTTGTTATAAATAATTTGTATATATAATTTATTTATTGTTTATTTTTTTGCAAAAAAGAAAAAGAAAGAAAAGCCCACTAGCCCCTAATCTGAGTGGGCCTGGGCCCCAACTTTTGGCCCGAGGTATAAACAGTAACATGTTACCCGCACGGCCAGCCATGGGCCAGCCCAAGCCCCGGTCGGACCATATTTACACCCCTAATTGGTTAACAAAAACAACAAAACATAAGGGATTTGATCAAAAATCTCTCATAATAAAACTTTAATGCATAAGGACAAGTACAAAAAGTTTTTTTTGAAAAGTCCAGTACATACCACTCTTAGCAAAATATTAAACTTTAAAATAATCTAACTTTCGATCTAGATGTCGATTTTTAATCAAATTAGTATTTTTAGAATTCTCTCATCAAGATCTATCAAATAAGATCCATGTTGACTGAAATTCTTTTTTAAAAAAAATTATCACCGTCAAAATTGATGTAAATAGTAACATGTTACGCTGTCTTACAGTAACATGTTACTTTGATTCACAGTAACATATTACTCTACTGTACTAACCCTGACCTCTGATTAATGTTAATTCGCACTTAATTATGCCTAACAGTAATTTTGAAGGAATTTGGGATTAATTTGCATATGTATTGCGTTAATTCTGTGTTTCTATCTGTTTGCTATAAAGTGATCTATTTATGTGTTGACTTTGAACTACGAATTGAAAGCCTTATTGGCAACTGATTCAGAAATTGATTAGTGTGTTATACTAGTTAGATTTTATGTGATTTTATGGTAGGCTTAATTAAAATTTGATTTGGAATGTGTAAATTAGATTAAATAATGTTGAATTGCATTAGTTTGCCTAATTACACAAATGCCACTTAGTGGCTTGATTGAGACCAACTTTATCACACCTTATTACACTTAGAAGCATCTCTCCTCAGCCATTTTCTTGACCAAACCATAGGAGAGAGAGAGAGAGAGAGAGTAGGAGAACAAGATTGAGTTCATCTAGAATTTTGCTTGAACTTAGAAGAATTAAAGGCAACTTGGAAGATTAGGCTACTAAGCTTGAAATTGAAGACCTAAAGGTAGATAATTCATCCTTTTAATTATGAATGTGAGTTGTTCTTGCAAGGTTCATGGTGAAATTGGTATTTAAAGTCAAGATTTAGCTCAAAGTGTGGTTTTGAGAGTCCATCCATGCATGCATGCATAAATTTCCATGCTTTGAGTTTGAATTCTAAGATTTCTTCCATGCGTGTGTTAATTTCACTCACATTTTGGTCATTCATCTTGTTGTCCATCAAATTATCAAGTTTGATCATGTTTTGGAGGGTTTGGATTCAATGAGATTCTTGCATGTTGTATTAATGGCATGTTCTTAGAGTTCATGTTGATTTTGCACAAATTAGGTTGCTCTTGGGCCATGATTTCTCGAAATGATTTTTAATACATGTTGTTTTATGAGTTATCATATGTTTCCTCAAATATTGGCCCAGAAAAATGAGTTTTGAAGGCTTAAAGGTTGAGTTTCATGCTTGGAGGTCAATCTGGATTTTCTAGAAATTTGACCCACGCTCGAGCGGGTACTTTCACGCTTGAGCGTGAATCCTAAGTACATGCACTTCCACTCGAGCATCGATAGTTATGCTCGAGCGTGAAATGCGTATTCCCAGAAGTTTGTGTGTTTTGCAATCTGCTCGAGTGAGGGAACCCACGCTCGAGCGAGATTCTGAGTCTCATGCTCAAGCGGGTGTCGAGCGCCCGTCGAGCATGAAAATCATGCATCCAGTACTTTTGTCGATTTTGCAGTCCGCTCGAGCGAAGAAGTTCACGCTCGAGCGGAGCTTCAATATTTGCATGTCCGCTCGAACGGGGTAATCCACGCTCGAGCGTGGACCTTATCTTCAACAAAATTTAGGAAATGGTTTTCAAGGCATTTTTGCATCCCCATTCCATCCTAGGCATTCCTAGGCCATGTTTAAGACCCTTTAATGAGGATTAAAGGCTAGAAACACACTAAGAGCCAACGACGTAAGTTTTGGACAATTAGAACGTGTGTTTCAAGTGTGTATCTGTTATGTGTTATATAGGTCACGTGCCGTGTTCTGTCTGACTAATCTTCTCCGTCTGTTTGTCTCAAGGCCAACTGTGAGTAATAACTTAGTAAAGTTATGTTCAACAGTATCTATTTTCTATGTGATAAAATAAGATCTGTTTTTCGAAATGATATGTTCTGTACAATGAATGATTGTTCAATTTCTAACATGTATTCGTGACATCCTTAGCATCATGTGATATCTATTAGCTGTTACCCGGTATCGGAGGTTCCTTTATGGAACTTATATCCGTCTGCACTCTGTTACTCGTACTAGAGGCCCCGTCATGGGGGCTCAACTTCTGTTCTGTTACCCGGATCCGGAGATTCCTTTAAGGAACTGGTTACTTGTAACCCTCACCTGTCTGCCTCTGTTCTGTATCTGCTCTGTTATTGCTAATGGATGTATGACGTAAACTCAAGCATGACTTATTATTTCTGTATATGATCTGGACCAATTATGGATTTGATACGAAACTGAATTATGATTTCTAAATCTGTATGGACTCATTCATTGAAACCCCTTTACTCTGTTATTATTCACTGGGCTTTCGCTCACAGTTTATACAGAGTTGACGGCCTTCTGTTCTGTTTTTATCAGCCAACCGTTGTGCCTCTTGAGGAGGTTCCGATCGAACTCTAGTGCCATGGCTGTTTTTGTATTCACGTTAGTCTCTGTGACTGTTTTGTAAAGTCAGGTCTTGGGATGTACACTTCTGTAAATACTTTGTAAATATTGGTGTTCTTTGACTGGCATGCTCATGTATATATATATATATATATAAGTTTTGAAATCTACTATCTCATGTACGTTACCACAGCTTATTGGACCTTGTCTATTTAATATATTTACTTCCGCAGCTCCTTATTATTTGCTAATCTGTCAAAAGGCCTTTGGTAATCCAAGGATTACTGGCCGGTTACAATGCTAGACCTACAGAGGCGGGTTTTGGTCTTGACAGAGTGGTATCAGAGCACGTGTTCTACCGCACACACAAGTCCGTATGAGCTTAGGATGTCCTAGTAAGAGTTAGGGGCATTCCGTCTGCATGTGTGAGTGTGTGGTAATCTAAATGAATATGAAATTGAATGTATTATGAACAAATGAATTGAAAGGAACGAATAAGATTATGCTTGTGTTTATTATCATTTGATGTCTGTATAGTAAGATGGAGAATGCAAGGGGCAGTGATGTAAGTGAATCTTTAGAGGCTCGCATAGGCCGAATGGAACAGATGCTTGCAGCATTGACTGAAACTTTGACACAACAAAGAAGACAAAGAACCTTTACCCCCACCGCCCACTCAAGACAAGTCAAGCAGATAATAATGACATCATCAACTTGACACAGAAATTCATGAAAATGAAACCGCCAACGTTCTATGGTGGAATTGAACCTTTGAAAGCTGAGACGTGGTTGCTTGAAATGGAGAAACTATATGAGGTGTTTCCTTGTTCGGAAACCCAGAAAGTCCTCTTAGCCACCTACACTCTGAAAGATGAAGCCCGCAGGTGGTGGTTACTGATCCGAAGTGGCAACGGGAATATGACGTGGGCACAGTTTAATGCTATTTTCTAAGATAAATATTTTCCCCAATGTTTCAGGGATCGAAAAGTGTCTGAATTTCAGGAACTCAAACAGGAAAGGATGTCTGTGGCAGAATATGAAGCTAAATTCACCGAATTGGCACGGTTTGCTCCACATATGGTGGATACTGATTACAAGAAAGCACGAAAGTTTGAAGGTGGACTGGATTTAGAGGTGTTTGATCGAGTAGGCATCCTGAAATTGCCTACTTATGTAGAAGTTCTAGACAGAGCCTTAATAGCAAAGGCCATCCTAGCCGCCATGAAACAAAGCAAAGCCCCAGCAACTACAGCAACTGAGTGGAGAGGAAAAAGATCCGGGTTTGGTTTTAAAAGAGGCCGGTCCTTTGTCAGTAAGAAACAAAACACAGGGTCTACAAGCAGCTCGAATCAGAGTAGTGGGTCTATCCCGGTCTGTTCTGATTATGGTAGAAGGCACAGGGGTGTGTGCTATCGAGTATCCGGTGCTTGTTTCCGATGTGGCCATTCAGGCCATGTAGTGAAAGATTGCCCGCTCAAGTTTGAGACTACTAGCCGTCTTGCAGCAAGTTCAGCGGGATCCGCCTCTGTGGCCAAAACAAATGCAAAAGCCAATGCTAGGAAAGAACCCCTGAGACAAGGCCGAGTGTTTGCCTTAGTGCCCGGTGATGTACCAAACACCTATACTATGGTGTCAGGTACACTCTCTGTATGTTCTCAAAATGCATGTGTAATGATAGATTCTGGTTCTACACATTCCTTTGTATCGCATGCTTTTTCTCGGAAATTGACTAGACCATTAGAACTTATGACATATGTGTTGTCTGTATCTACCCCGTCTGGAAGTTCTATGATATGTGCTCATGTTTATCCCGCATGTGATATTATAATTGGTGATATGATGTTATATGTGGACTTATTACCCTTGAACATTAATCATTTTGATTGTATTTTGGGAATGGACTGGTTGACTAAATACCGTGCTACCATTGACTATGCAAGTAAATATGTTGTGTTTAGACCACCGGGTATGCCTGAAATTACTTTTACTGGGAATGGGGTAGTTTCTCCCCCATATTTGGTTTCAGCTTTGAAAGCCAGAAAACTGCTTAGGAAGAGATGTAGGGGTTATCTATGTTGTATACTAACTGCATCATCCGATGGAACTAATGTAGAAATTATCCCTGTTGCTTGTGAATTTCCCGATGTGTTTCCAACTGACTTACCTGGGGACTTAGTTGATAAAGAAATTGAATTCACTGTTGAAGTGTTTCTGGGGACACAAGCTATTTCCAATACTCCCTATAGAATGTCTACCTTTGAATTGAAAGAATTGAAAACCCAACTTCAGGAACTGTTAAATAAGAAATATATCCGTCCGAGCACTTCACCTTGGGGTGCTCTAGTTTTGTTTGTCAAAAAGAATGATAAATCTTTGAGATTGTGTATAGACTACCGAGAACTGAACAAAGTGACTATCAAGAACAAATACCTTTTGCCTCGAATAGATGACTTGTTTGACGAACTTCACGGTGCCCAAGTGTTTTCCAAAATTGACCTCAAGTCTGGGTATCATCAATTAAGGGTTAGAGCCGAGGACATAGAGAAAACTGCATTCCGAACTAGATATGGACATTATGAATTTTTAGTAATGCCGTTTGGGATGACCAATACACCTGCAGTTTTCATAGATCTTATGAACAGGGTGTTTAAATCATATCTGGATGACTTTATTGTTGTGTTTATTGATGACATTTTGATTTATTCTAAAGACAGGGAAGAACATGAGAACCATCTGAGAACTACCTTGCAGATTTTGAGAGAGAAGAGGATGTATGCTAAATTGTCCAAGTGTGAATTCTGGCTTGACAGTGTGGCATTTTTAAGACATGTAATCAACAAGGATGGTGTTTCTGTTGACCCTCAGAAAATTGAAGCTGTCGTGGATTGGCCTAGACCGACAAATGTGAGAGAAGTCCGAAGTTTTCTGGGACTTGCAGGTTACTACAGGAGGTTTGTGAAAGACTTTTCAAAGCTTGCCATGCCATTGACTCAGTTAACTCAGAAAAATGTGCCATTTGACTGGAATGAACAAAGAGAGGCAGTTTTCCACGAGTTGAAAACCAAGTTAGTAACTGCACCAATTTTAACTTTGCCCAACGGTACTGATGTGTTTCAAGTGTATAGTGATGCTTTCTATAAAGGCTTGAGGTGTGTATTAATGCAAAATGGAAAGGTGATTGCCTATGCTTCTAGACAACTCCAACCTCACGAAAAGAATTACCCAACACACGATCTTGAATTAGCAGCCGTGGTGTTTGCTTTGAAAATATGGCGTCACTATTTGTATGGGGTAACTTGTGAGGTATATACAGACCATAAAAGCTTGAAATATTTCTTCACCCAAAAGGAATTGAACAGGAGACAGAGGCGATGGTTAGAACTAATCAAAGATTATGATTTGCAAATCTTATATCATCCAAGAAAGGCTAATACCGTAGCAGATGCCTTAAGTTGAAAATCCAGTGCAAATCTGTCATGTTTGCTATCCAACCGAAAAGAATGGCCGATTGACCTAGAACAAGGTGGATTGTCAACCGCTATTACCGCTCAACCTACAATTCTTGACGAGATCAAACTGAAACAGTGCGAGGATGAATACTTGAAAAAGATCATGAAGGAATTTGATTCGAAGCCAAGGCCAGGATTTGTGTTTGAGAATGATGTGTTGAAATTTCATGACTGTCTTTGTGTACCCGATTGTTGTGATTTGACAAAACGTGTTATGACCGAAGCGCACAACAGTAAGTTTGCCATGCACCCGGGGAACACGAAAATGTATCACAACTTGAAACAGAATTTTTGGTGGCCTGGAATGAAAAAGAGTATTGCCGATTTCGTGGCTAGATGTCTACATTGCCAACAGGTTAAAGCTGAACATCAACGACCCACTGGTTTTCTACAACCACTCCCAATACTGGAATGGAAATGAGAGCACATTACCATGGACTTCATTGTGGGATTGCCTCGCTCTTCCCGAGATATGGACTCTATTTGGGTTATAGTTGATCGTTTAACTGAATCTGCCCATTTTCTGCCTGTCAAAACTATTTATAACGCGGATAAATTGGCCAATATTTATATAACTGAAATTGTGAGATTGCACGGAGTGCCAATATCTATTGTGTCTGACAGGGACTCAAAGTTTGTGTCGAGGTTTTGGCAGAGTTTGCAACAGGCTTTAGGGACTGAACTGAGACTGAGTAGTGCCTATCACCCACAGACAGATGGACAAACTGAATGGACTAACTGTAGCACGTCCGCGAACGCCCCGGGAGGGTTAAGTCCCGTTCCGTTCATATCGGGGTCACTACAGTTCGGACTCGATTGTCACGGTTCTAAATCTGAACCAAAGAGTCCAAATCCGGCAAATCGTTTTGAAGAAAAATAGATTTTGAAAAGTAGTGCCAAACATGGACTGCTTTGCGGATTCTGAGTCGCCACCTAAATATTTTAAAATGGGAAATTTAGGAAACCACGACTCGTTGCGAAATACATGTCCGTCATCACCAAAGTGGTCTTGGCTCGGAGCTTGGGTACGATCGGGAAGGTCACTATGAGCACCCCCTTTCGCCATGGTCAGAAGCCTCTACTAACCGTGATATCTGATTTTGAAAACATTACATGCTCTTATTCCGATTATTAGCCTAGAATTACTATGTTATGCGCGCAGCAAACAAGTATAGACTAGATTGCCTAATTTGGAAATAAACATTGCATATCCGTTCGTTTTGAAAACAGTTTGAAATTGCTACTCATAAGTAGGCTAAAATACGGATTTCAACGAGTTATTCCAACTCAAGCAATCCAACCTTCACCCACAGGCATTCAAACAGTTTATCTCACATAAGCATCTAGCCGCATGGTAAGCATACTGTCATGGCAACATTTACACGCATGTGGTATGCTAAAGCGTAAAATACTTACATCGTACTCCGTGCCAAAACAATAAACTAGTTAGCAAACATGCATGTCCTAGTTCATGTTAAGTGGCTAATGCAATCACAAGCAAGGATGCAATTTAGAATAGGCTCGGCTACCCCTAAACATGGCACATGAAATGCAGCAACTACCACGTATTCAATTTGGAATTGAAAGTACGATACAGTTTGCATGATATGCCGAGCCCGATGCATGTTCAGACAAATGCATGGATACACGCATGCATTGCATAAGGTATGCTAAAGTAAGTATGCCCTAATCTACCATCGAAAGCGGGTAAATAAAAGGGATAGAAAGAAATGGGGGTTTGGAAAACATACACCCACTCACACACACTTATTACAACTTTGCCCTCGCTCGGAAGGACCGAAAGAATATACAAATTAATTAACTACGCAAGCTACTTAAAATATTACAAATCAACTAAATTAATTAAAAAAAATAATTAATCTAATTAAACAGTAAATCGCCTCGGGATGAGGGCCAAATGCAGCGCGTGCTCGGGACTCGCTCGGAATCGCACTGTCATGCATGATTTGCCTCTGTTTCCTCTGCTCTCCTCCTCAGAAAATTGCCAAAGTCCCAGGAGTGCCTCTCAGGGCATTGGGGAGTACCACCGGCTGGGGTAGGGCACCACCGGCTGAAAAAGGAGGCCACCAGCACTAGATGAAGTTATCGGCTGGAAATTGACTGCCGGTCGGCACTAAATAGTGCCGGCCGGCACTTAACACCTGCCGAACCTGCAACCCACAGCAGCAGAGGACAACAACATGCATGGCAATGTGATTCAAGGTATTTATGCACTAAACACACCCCTTATCATGTTATTGACTCAAAAGGGCATGTGTCTCGATTCCCGGACCACCAATCGCGCATTTCCATGCATGATGGTCCTAAGAACCAAGAATGCAACTTTGATTTCAAATGCATGCAATGCAAACAAGCAAACAAAGGTGCTCAACCTCCATCATACTTCACTTCAAGAGGCCAAACATGCACAATACAAATGCAACCCTAAACATGTCAACTAGGCATGCAACATGGACTATGCAATATGTTCATGCAAAGGGTTCAAACAAGCATGCAAGGCAAGCATGCAAACTAATGGAAGGATGGTCTTATACATGAATTAGGCAACTCAAATAGTCCTAAAATCAGTGGCCAAAGTGCCTAGAAATGGAGACTAAACACACACACACACATGCAAGTGTTATGGTCCAAACCCAAGGCATAAACATGGCAACCCCCAAGCACACTTGGAGATACCAAACAAGGACAATAAACACACATTGTAAAGCTCTGAAAATCATGCGAAACATGATGCCAAATTATGCAACAAAACAAGCCAAACAAAGCATGCGAATGGTCTAAGGTTCAAAGCAAATCAATGAGGCTTTGAACCACACTTAGCACAACCACACATGGCAATACTTAAACACTTAAAAACAGAGTTTTAACACGTAAAATTAAGCCTAAAGGACCACCTAGATGGCGTCTAGATGACATGAATCCAAAGGCATGCATTAAAGCTAAAACATGGAGCATTTAACACATACTCTTAAAGCATTATAGAGGCAACTAAGGTGAGCATACAAGCACACCAAAAGGTCTGAAATAACATGCTAAATGGTTCCAAACCATCAAAACGAGGTAAGCAACACATGCTACACATGCATACTCAAAGGCTAGCAAGCCTAAAATGCAAAGGGGCTATGTGATGTATGCCAAGATCAACCCAAATGGCTATGGACAGAGCTAAAACATGTCAAAATAAGCATAAAACATTCATAAGTCTAAGCCTAAAACATACTCAAACTAAGGCATACAACCTAGGCATGTTAATGGACTAAAGAGGCATTACAAGGCAACTATGCTAAGCATGCATAAGGGACCTAAACCAACTTAGAAACATGTTATATCATGGCAATATAAGCATGAAATGCAGCCAAGACATGCTCAAAACACAACCAAACATGGTGCCCCTTTGGAGGCCAAAACTTGCCCTTTTCAAGGACATCAAGGAGAGGGGGGGCCCTGCCCTTTTTGAGACTCTAAGGCATCATCTTCACCACTGAAATCTCTCAAGATTTCAGTGGTGAAGAGATCCTAACACCAAAGTCTCGGATCTCTCACAAAATGGCACAAAAAGTGGCCTTTTCAAGGCCTAAGGGTGGTCAAACTTGCTCAAACCACAAAACACTCTTAATAAACAATAAAGAGGCTTGAAAAACAGAACTTTTATGTGTTATAGACTAAGCACAAAAACTGTTTTAAACTAGGCAAAAATGGAGTACAAAAATGGGGTAAATAAAGTAAGTTTTGCTCACCCTTGTAGACCTCTTCAACAATGGTGATGTGGTTGCCTCCTTGAGCACCAAACCAGCTCCAAAGCTCCAAAACAAACCTCTAGACCCTCAAGAACTCAAGGAAGGTGAAACACTAGGTGTTTTTGTGCAATAGTATGACACAAACACCTAGTGTACTAAACAAGAGGGAAGAAGAGAGATAGGATGTGTATCTATCCTAACCCTAAAAACCAGAGCTTGGTCTGTCTAAAATGTCTAAAATTTTGTAACCCCTTGCCAAGAAGAGGAGTGGTCCTCCTTATAGGCAACAAAGCTTGCAAAGCTTACAAGCTAAGCTAACTAAGAGGGTCATCCCTCCATACACGTGTATGGAGGGGAACCAAGACTATCTGTTGTCAAAAATATCTCATAAAGCAGCTATAAAGTGGTCGGCAGGGCAAAATGGTCATTTTGCCAAAAGGAGTGCCGACCGGCACAAAATAGTGCCGACCGGCACAATATAGTGCCGATGGCAACACCAGCCAGCCGGTGGCCTCTAGCCACTGCCGGTGGTTGTAGACGTCCCCGAACGCCCCGGGAGGGTTAGGTCCCGTTCTGTTCATATTTTTGGTCACTACAGTTCGGACTCGATTTGTGTCGGTTCTAAATCTGAACCAAAGAGTCCAAATCCGGCAAATCGTTTGAGAAAACAGATTTTGAAAAGTAGTGCCAAACATGGACTGCTTTGCCAGATTACAGAGTCGCCACCTAAATATTTTTTAATGGGGGAATTTAGGAAACCACGACTCGGTCAAGGCCAATGCGTGTCGTCATCACCAAAGTGGTCTTGGCTCGGAGCTTGGGTACGATCGGGAAGGTCACTATGAGCACCCCTTCGCCGGTCAAGACCGGCCTCTACTAACCGTGATATCCGTTTTTGAAAACGTTACATGCTCTTATTCCAATTATTAACCTAGAATTACTATGTTATGCGCGCAGCAAACAAGTATAGACTAGATCGCCTAATTTTGAAATAAACATTGCATATCCGTTCGTTTTGAAAACAGTTTGAAATTACTACTCGCAAGTAGGCTAAAATACAGATTTCAACGAGTTATTCCAACTCAAGCAATCCAACCTCCACCCACAGGCATTCAAACAGTTTATCTCACATAAGCATTTAGCCGCATAGTACGCATACTGTTATGGCAACATTCACACGCATGTGGTATGCTAAAGCGTAAAATACTTACATCGTACTCCGTGCCAAAACAATAAACTAGTTAGCAAACATGCATGTCCTAGTTCATGTTAAGTGGCTAATGCAACACAGGCATAGATGCAATCTAGAGTAGGCTCGGCTAACCCTAAACATGGCACGTGAAATGCGCGAGTAGCACGTATTCAATCTGGAATTGAAAATACAATGCAGTTTGTATGATGTACCGAGCCCAGTGCATGTCAACAAATGCATGAATGCACGCATGGATATCATAAGGTATGCTAAAAATAAGTATGCCCTAATCTACCATCGAAAGCAGGTAAATAAAAGGGATAGAAAGAAATGGGGGTTTGGAAGACATACACCCACTCACACACACTTATTACAATTTTGCCCTCACTCGGAAGGACCGAAAGAATATACAAAACCGAATGACTAATTAACTACGCAAGCTAATTAATTATTACAAATCAACTAAATTAATTAAATAAAATAATTAATCTAATTAAACAGTAAATCGCCTCGGGATGAGGGCCAAATGCAGCACGCGCTCGGGACTAGCTCGGAATCGCACTGCCATGCACGGATTGCCTCTGTTTCCCCTGCTATCCTCCTCAAAAAATTATCAGAGTCCCAGGAACACCTCTCAGGACACTGGGGAGTACCACCGGCCGTAGAATACCACCACCGGTGAAGAAGAATGCCACCGGCACTAAATGAAGCTATCGGTGGCTATTGATCACGGTCGGCAAATAGTGCCGCACTAACACTTAACACGCAGTAAACCGCAACCCACAAAGAACAGAGGACAACAACATGCATGGCAATGTGATTCAAGGTATTTATGCACCAAACACACCCCTTATCATGTTATTGACTCAAAGGGGCATGTGCCTCGGTTCTCGGACCACCAATCGCGCATTTCCATGCATAATGGCCCAAAGAACCGAGAATGCAACTTTGATTTCAAATGCATGCAATGCAAACAAGCAAACAAGGGTGTTAAACCTCTATCATGACTTGGTCAAGAGGCCTAACATGCATGCCAATGTGATGCACTCCTAGACATGGCAACTAGCATGCAATATGGCACTACAATGCAAACCTAAGTAAGCACACCAGGCAAGCATGCAAACCACATGGAGGATGGACTTAGACATGATCTAGGCAGCTCCAAAAGGCCCAAAATCAGTGGCCAAATGCTAAGTTATGGGGGCCAAACACACATGCACACATACACATGTTAAGGTGCCAACACTTAAGCATAACAAACAACATTCAAGCACACTTGAAATGAGTTGAGCATGGACAATTGACATGCATATAAAGCTCTGAAAATCACACAAAACATGATGCCAAATCATGGAAAAAAGCAAGTCAAGTATGCAACAATAGGTCCAAGTACTTGAAGCAAGCCATGGAGGCTTATACTAAGGTCAAGTCCACCAAGCCTCACAAGGCCGAGGGGACTCAAAACAGGTCACAAGAAGACTTAAACAAAGCCTAAGGAGCACCTAGATGGCATCTAAGAGGTTCAAGAAAGGCATGCAACATGACCAATGAATGAAGCATACAACACATGCTTTTAAAGCATTAAAGAAGCCACTAAGGCAAGCATATAAGCACATCATAAGGTCTGAAATAGCATGCTAGGGGGTTCCAAACCACCAAAAATAATGCAAGCAAGACATGCTACATATTCATGCTCTTAAGGCTAACAAGCCAAATGCAAAGAGGCTATATTAAACATGCTATGGTTGACTCAAACGACATGAGACAGACCTTGAACATGGAAATATAAGCATAAAAGTTTCACAAATGTAAGCCTAAAACATGCTAGAAACTAAGGCACACGACCTAGGCATATTAAGGCATCAAAGGGCATTACAAGGCAACTATGCTAAGCATGCATAAGAAACCAAAACCAACTTAAAATAGAGTTTAATCATGGCATAATAGGCATGAAAAACAGCCAAAACATGTTCAACATACAACCAAACATGGTGCTCCTTTGGAGGCCAAAACTTGCCCTTTTCAAGGACATCAAGGAGAGGGGGTGGCCCCCTCCTTTTGGAGACTTCAAGGCACCATCTCCACCACTGAAATCCCTCAAGATTTCAGTGGTGGAGAGGCCTAAGCACCAAAGTCTCGGAGCTCTCACAAAATGGCCTAAAAATGGCCATTTTCAAGGCCTAAAGGGGGTCAAACTTCCCCAAAGTGCAAAACACTCTTGATAAACAATAAAGAGGGTTAAAAATCAGAACTTTTATGTGTTAATCACTAAGCACAAAAACAACTCTAAGCTAGGAAAAAATGGAATGCAAAAATGGGGTAAATAAAGCAAGTTTCTTACCCTTGATGATCTTCTTCACAAATGTTGGAGTTGTTGGTTCCTTGAGCTCCAAACCAGTCAAGAACACTAAGAACAAGCCCTTAGCACCTCAGTTCTAAGAGGAAGGTGAAACACTAGGTGTTGATGTGCAAAAGTAAGGCACAAACACCTAGTGTACAAAACAAGAAAGAAAGAGAGAGATAGGATAGATACACAATACCTAACCTAAAACCAGAGCTTTTCCTTCTCCTAAAATGTCTAACCCTCCAAATCTTCTAACCTTGAGCCCAAGAGAGGAAGCCTCTCCTTATAGGTAACAAAGCTTACAAGCTAAGTCACCAAAGGGGCTCATCCCTCCATACACGTGTATGGAGGGGAAACAAACACCACAAAGCTGTCTGAAAATATCTCCAAAAATAGCTGTAAAGTGGTCGGCAGGGCAAAATGGTCATTTTGCCATAAAGAGTGCCGATCGGCACAAAATAGTGCCGACCGGCACAATATAGTGCCGATGACAACAAAAACCAGCCGGTGGCCTCTAGCCACAGCCGGTGGTGTGTGGGGATGCCTCAAAAAGCATTCCCTGCCCCTCCAAGGCAAAACGCAAGTGTTTGGTGCAAAACCAACCACGAAACGGTCAAGTTCGGAGGTCCTGAGGTAAGGCGCGCGAGCCGAGAACTCCGGGAACTCCAAACAAACACAAACATGGATAATCACCGAGTGTTCAAGCGGTGACGTCCAAGTCTTGAGGACGGTCAAAAATGGGGTGTCTACAGTGGTATGTGGGGGTGCCTCACAAAGCATTCCCTGCCCCTCTAGGGCAAAACACAGGTGTTTGGTGCAAAACCAGACACAAAACGGTCAAGTTCGGAGGTCCTGAGGCAAGGCGCGCGAGCCAAGAACTCCGGGAACTCCAAACGAACACGAACATGGATAATCACCGAGTGTTCCAACGGTGACGTCCAAGTCTTGAGGACGGTCAAAAATGGGGTGTCTCTGATTGCCCTCTTGACAGAACTTCGGAAGTCATAACAATGACGGAGTGAATGTCAAAGCCGAGGCGACCCATTTTGACAAGGCCAAGACTTGGACAAACACACAAAGCGCAAATGGTTGAACTCGTAAGCCGCGCGTATCCCTTTAGGAATCAAACCAATAGTTCGTGCATTGCATACAAGCCGCAGATAAGGTATGCACCCGTAGGCGGGGGCAAGATGCAACTGACGATGCAAAAGGCCGAGCATAATTTATGATCATGCAAAGAAAGCTGTAATGAAGCACGCATGCAACAGTTGTAAGCTAGCATATGCCAATCTACACTACAATGCAGAAAGGATGTAAGAGAATTATGCAATTCTCGAAACGTCTCACGCGGAGGATACAGTACCTGTGCGGCTCGTCCGATTGCACCGGCCTCAAATGAGCAGTACATACAATATCGTGCCTGCAAAGAAAGTAAACTTAACAGGTACAATATTGTTAGCAATATGCATGACAATGCAATGATGAATGCAAAATGATATGCAATATATACAAAATAATGTATGAATAATGCAACTAATAGGCAATGCAATTGAAACTATGCAATTGAAACTACACGCAGGGCAATTGAATCATGATTCAAACCGGAACGGTTCGAAACCACACAAATGTCAAATAGATTGATGGAGGTAACAAGTCCGTCTCCCATAGAACAATGTCTGATCTATGAGTACTTCGCACGGACACAAGAACAAGTATTGAGTGGAATGACATAAGTGAGGAAACGACCCGCTGAGGAGAGAATAATGATCCTAATGTCGGACGCAATAACTACACTACACTGTAATATGTACAATGGATATGGCGCGCGAGCCAAACCAAATCTTGCTTAGGAAAGGCATGCACACATACAAGCCATGTCTAACACAGAAAAGGTGCCGCAACCTCAAACCAAGTTCATCAAGGAATAGGCGCGATGCACATGAACCATGCTTTGACGTGAAAAGTAAGGGCACATACCAGACCAAGCTCAACAAGGAAAGGCGCAAGCCATAGATGGAAGATGATGCAGTGGATGCATGCAACTACGATGCAATGGAAATGGATATTTACAAAGAATGCATGACATGCACTATACTACAATGATGATGCATGACGAATGCATGTTTGTTGTTTTTTTGTTTTTTTTTTGAAATGCATGACATATGCAATATTTAGAATGATGCATGACAATGCAGTATGATGCAATGGCTGCAATTGCAGTTTTCCCTATCTTACCAACAGGGCGATATACTAGGTTGGCTCAGTATCCAGAATTGAGGCGTAAACACGCCGCCTCAACCTATGGGGTTTCCATACAGATTTCAAGCCGAGGGTACATCCCCTGGGTATTTAAACCAGACTTTAGTCTCGGAAATTCTGAACCTTTGCGTTCTAGGCATAAGCCGTTCAAACTCTAGTTTTCACCGTCCCAGTTGGTCTTCTAGGGACTCACCGCGAGCACAGGCAGGTGGCTTTACCAGACCACCGAAAGTCGTTCGGGCACGACAAACACCGAAGGAATTGCACTTTCAGAGGATTTAAGGTCTCCTAGACCGGGATGCAAATATGGTGAAGGTTTCGCACCCTCCAAGGATTTAAGGTCTTCTAGACCGTGCGTGTTTAAGGTCTTGTCAGACCATGGGGGGCAACTGATGAGGCGCGCGAAATAGCGCGATGGAATGCATGCCAAATGCAATGAGGTGCACCTTAATGCATCGAAGGTTTTGCACCTCCCGAGGATTTAAGGTCTCCTAGACCGCGCATGTTTAAGGTCTCGCCAGACCCGGGGGGGGGGGCAACTGTTGCACAACACTTTAAGTGCATGCGATGCAAATGAGACACGCACGCGGATGCAAATGGGGCAAACGAGACGTGTGTGCAATGAGGTACGCGTGCCTCAACGGATGGAAAATGAAGTGCAATGAGGGTGCGCCAAATGGCGCGATGCGCAAAATGGCGCGATGCGTTTAGACAACACGAATGCACAAGACAGTGCGATACGATACATGCCAAATGTGATGAAGTGCATATCTTAATGCACCGAAGGTTTTGCACCTCCCGAGGATTTAAGGTCTTCTAGACCGTGCACATATGGTTTCGCACCCTCCAAGGATTTAAGGTCTCCTAGACCGTACGTGTTTAAGGTCTCGTCAAACCATAGGGGGGCAATGAGGTAACGCACATGGGATGCGTATGCCAATGCAAATGAGAAGTGGAGTGCGAAACGAGGCACACGTACCTCGAAATGCAATGAAATGCAAAATGAGGCATGCATACCTCATCGAATGGAAAATGAAATGCAAAACGAGGCACACGTACCTCGAAATGCAATGAAATGCAAAATGAAATGCAAAACGAGGCACACGTACCTCGAAATGCAATGAAATGCAAAATGAGGCACACATACCTCATTTGATGGAAAATGAAATGCAAAACGAGGCACACGTACCTCGAAATGCAATGAAATGGAAAATGAAATGCAAAACGAGGCACACGTACCTCGAAATTCAATGAAATGCAAAATGAAATGCAAAACGAGGCACACGTACCTCGAAATGCAATGAAATGCAAAATGAGGCACACATACCTCATTTGATGGAAAATGAAATGTAAAACAAGGCACACGTACCTCGAAATGCAATGAAATGCAAAACGAGGCACACGTACCTCGAAATGCAATGAAATGCAAAATGAGGCACACATACCTCATTTGATGGAAAATGAAATGCAAAACGAGGCACACGTACCTCGAAATGCAATGAAATGCAAAATAAAATGCAAAACGAGGCACACGTACCTCGAAATGCAATGAAATGCAAAATGAGGCACACATACCTCATTTGATGGAAAATGAAATGCAAAACGAGGCACACGTACCTCGAAATGCAATGAAATGCAAAACGAGGCACACGTACCTCAAAATGCAATGAAATGCAAAATGAAATGCAAAACGAGGCACACGTACCTCGATGTGCACTGAAATGCAAAATGAAATGCAAAACGAGGCACACGTACCTCGAAATGCAATGAAATGCAAAATGAGGCACACATACCTCATTTAATGGAAAATAAAATGCAAAACGAGGCACACGTACCTCGAAATGCAATGAAATGCAAAATGAAATGCAAAACGAGGCACACGTATCTCGAAATGCAATGAAATGCAAAATGAGGCACACATACCTCATTTGATGGAAAATGAAATGCAAAACGAGGCACACGTACCTCGAAATGCAATGAAATGCAAAATGAAATGCAAAACGAGGCACACGTACCTCGAAATGCAATGAAATGCAAAATGAAATGCAAAACGAGGCACACGTACCTCGAAGTGCACTGAAATGCAAAATGAAACATGTGAGGTAGTACACCTCGCGTTGATCAAAATGAAATGCAAGATGAAGCACGTGAGGTAGTACACCTCACATGGATCAAAATGAAATGCAAAACGAGGCACACGTACCTCGAAATGCAATGAAATGCAAAATGAAATGCAAAACGAGGCACACGTACCTCGAAATGCAATGAAATGCAAAATGAGGCACACATACCTCATTTGATGGAAAATGAAATGCAAAACGAGGCACACGTACCTCGAAATGCAATGAAATGCAAAATGAAATGCAAAACGAGGCACACGTACCTCGAAATGCAATGAAATGCAAAATGAGGCACACATACCTCATTTGATGGAAAATGAAATGCAAAATGAGGCACACGTACCTCATTTGATGGAAAATGAAATGCAAAATGAGGCACACGTACCTTGAAATGCAATGAAATGCAAAATGAAATGCAAAACGAGGCACGAGGCAACACGTGCCATAAAAATGAAATGAAAAGCAAAAAGCCAAATAAACGAGGAATCATTATAATGCAATTCAAAACAAGCTGCAAACACCTCAAAGTTGAAATGCAAAAAAAAATAAATGAAGCGTGGAGGTAGTACACTGGATCAAGCAAAAAAAATGCAAGATGAATGCGCGGGTGGTAGTACACACATGGATCATCAAATGAAATGCAAATGAAAAGTATGACACGCATGCCACATGACAATGCAAAGCGCAAAGTCGAGGGGCGTGCAAGATGGTAGCGACATCGATTTGGACAATGTGATGGATCGTCACGGCGCTTGCACGGGCAACTTTTAAATCTTTATAAGCGAAAAAGGATACAAAAGGATCTGATCTTTGCTTGAATTTGAGTGTTACGCATGAGACATGGTCGAAGTCAAAAGCGGAGGCGGTTGGCGTCGGTGCATTTTCTTGCACTTTCTTGAGCTATGAAGACCAAAAACTCCTCAATTTGCCAAAACAAGGCCTTAGGAACACCACCGGGTGGGAAGGCACGGCTACCGGCCGCCTAATCTTACCCAAGCACAATAATGTGCCGGCACAAAAATAGTACCGACAAAGAAAATGCCCGATCGGGGCAGATTCGCCATTTCACCTCGGGCTTTATAAAATAGGGCTTCTAAACCCTATTTTTCACTTCCTCTTCCTTAAAACACCCCTCTCTCTCTAGAGCTTTGTTCTCTCACTCTTCGCTTTCTTCGAGTTTCGGCGCCATTTCAGGTCGCGATGTTCACCGTGTTTCGGACATTTTGAACCGATTGAAATCTCATTTCGGCAATCCCCTTTGCTATTTTTGCCTTTTCGGGACTTGTTCCCCTCGATTTTCTCTACATTTCCGTGTATTTTCACCTTCCGGCTTTTCCGGCCATTTTCGGCCCTCTCGGGGTTGACTTTTCCAGTTGACTTTTCGTATTCCGCCCCAGTTTTCCTTTCCGGCTATTTTCCACTACCACTACTATGGCAGACGATGTTCCACATATCGGGACTCCCCCAGATCACGAGATGGATCCCGGGGTTGAGCTCCTCCCGTTAAGCGAGCGCCCATTCGACCCGGCGACCTACCGCCCGGCCATTCACGTGCTTCCGCCAGATAGACTCCGCCACTTCTGCGGTTTTGACAGGGCTCTGGACCCGGAGCTTCTACTGCGCGAGCCGACCTCTCACTTGTCCTTCGGCGCTTCCGAGGTAACATTCTCGTCTTTGCTTTATTTTCCGCAATGTAGAACTGTTAACTGCCATAGTTGCTTTCGTTCTTTAATCGCTAATCTCGATACATCGCCCTGTTGGTAGAGGCTGTAGAGCCTTATAGCTTATGCCCAAACAGCTTATAGCTTATAACTTTCAACTTAAGCTGATTTCCAGCTTATTCTAAAAGCATCTCCTGCCCCACTCAAAGAATAAGCTGATTTCTAACTTCCACAAAGCTATAAGCTATAAGCATGAGCTAAACCAAACATATCAAAATAGCTTAAATTAAGCTGAAAGCTGAAATTAATCTCTAACAAACAGGGCCACTGTGCACTGTAGTTGATTGTAGACAACTTCACAACTGATATCTGCTTAGGACCGACACACATGCACACACACTGCACTAGCCTGAATCACCCAAACACACAGCACACACTGTATTCCACTGCAAACTCACCGATGTCCGGCACTTGTTTGAATCTGAAAACTCGCACGCATGCTAGACTCGCACTGAATCACATAGACACGCTGTAACATCAATCATTGGCAATTCATCGAAACATACCGGCATCTTGCAGCTTAATTTTGAAAACTTGCACGCATGCTAGATTTACACTTGATCCTCACAGAACATCGACACATCGGGCCGTAGTCCACCCTCTGTACATCAAACGACATTTGCTTGCATCTCAAAACGTATCGCGGCACCATGCTTCTTCGCACCACTAAAAACACACCGACGCATTACAAATTGTAGTTTCTTTGTAAGCACCGACTTTTACGTTTTGAATCAAAACGTGCACGCATGCTAGATTTGGATCGACTTTAACATGTTTCCTCAGAACTGTGCATTTCATATTGCTTTGCAACCATTTGTTTGTAAACAGGGAGATTCCCATACCATCCGCCGGTATGGGAATGTTTAACTTCGAGATTGGTACTTGGAGCTTCCCGAGGCGGTCCGACACATCGTGGATGAGGCGGGCTTCAGCCTTTTTGAGGTCGACCGACTTACTGCGAGCCTCTTCTTGCGGCCCTGGTAGAGATGGTGGGACACCACCGATTCATTTCATCTATCCGCGGCGGGGGACATGACGATGACCCCTTACGATTTCTCGGTGCTCACCGGCATCGGGGTAGGGGGTGATCCGATTCCCTTCGACATCGACATGGATGAGTGGACTGCCGCTCAGATCCATTTACTTGGCGCGGCTCCACCTCTTGCACGTCCAGGCTTTGTCCGCTATTCTTGGTTCGAGGTGCGATTGGTGCTCTTCTTGTTGACGCATGACTCAGATGACCGAGGCGTGGGCGAGCAATATGCACGGCTTCTTGATGTTTTCTTTGGGGACCACCCTATTCGCCGAGGCGAACACCGTGCCTCTCTCTGCCTACTCGAGCCTTGGTGGACGTCCCGACATCTTCGCTATGATGGGGTATGCAGCTCGCCACTCTCTCTGACTATATGAGCTCGGTTTCATGGCGTGACAGTTTGGGGGTTACTGGCGAGCTTGGGAGGTACGTCTTCTTTTTCGCTTTACATTTACATTACTGCATTTTCGTACTCTGCATTACTGCACACAATGTAGTTTGCTTTACACTTCTTGTATCTTGTACACGGCACACATACTCTGCTTTACACTTGTTACTTACTCGCTCACACCGCACACTCTGCCAATACCTCGCACAACACTGCGGCTCTGCTATTTCTGCTTTATTCTTCATTTTGCTTTTTCTGATAAATGTTCTGACATCTATCTTGCAGTTGTGGGTTTATGCCTACTTTCGAGCTAGAGCGATCTGGGAAGAGAGACTCATTGGTCATTCCTTCTCACGCCGCTCTGACGGGAGGTGCACCTGATGGCCTCGTGATACCTTGACAAATTTCTTCCGTCATTACTTGACACACCATCACTCGCCGGTATGTTTTACTCGCAGTTCATTTAAGCTTGACTTTTCCACTGTATATTTGCAATACGAGTACGTAATAAACTGTATTTCGATTTCAGATCACCTAGCTGCCATGGGCTCCTCTGCCATTTGGTGCGAGATCGGTTTCTTGGCGCGATCGAGACCTCGCGCACGGATTTTGCTAGAGGGCGATGCCGGGCTTGGTACCTGGGTGAGCGCTTCTTGCGTCAGACCTTAGGGTTACCTAAGCAGATAGTCCCGGAGCATCCTCCTGAGCACATGAGGGACACCGAGCGTTTCACCGCTGAGCAGATGGCGGACTACACCATCGGTTTGGGGAGGCGGCAACCAGGCGAGGCGATTACTCTGAGTACGTCCGAACCTTCATCATGCGACCTCTGGCGGTGGTCGCCGTGAGCCAGAGAGACTGCGCCGTGGCTAGGCGAGGTGGGAGCAGGAGGGATCGTCACAGAGAGCCTCGAGCTCGCGGGGAGGAGTCTGAGAGGGACGAGGGCAGTGGCCCGCTCGCCTACCATCTTGACATCTGAAGCGAGTGGGGAGACCTACGAGATCCCTTTGCTCCTCCGGTTGGTCATGAGTTGGTGGTATTCTGACTTGCCTCCGGTATGTATTCTTGCATTTCTGATCATTTGATTTTAGTTTATTTGATATTCCAGAATATTTGATGCATCCGATATTTTTGCGAGCTTCTTCTTCCGAGTACACGGCGATCGGTGGAGTGAATGCCTCCATGTGAGGATGTTGCGGCGGACCTTTGAGTTCCTAGCCTTCACGGCCTTCCGATATGTTCTTCGACATAGTCCCAAACTATATACAAATCGCCATGTCGATACGACACAACATCGATAAAGCTCACGGGACTCACACATCAGTACTCACCTTGCGATTCGCAGCGATAAACGCTCACGGCATTCAAACATCAGTACTTACACCGTATTACGATCGATTAAACGCTCACGCACTCACATTGCACTCGCACTCATATACAGATTGTGCGATAAACCGCCGCGGCATTCAAACATCATACTCGAACCGATTACTCAAGATTGCTTACACACCGGCACTCATACACCGTGATTCTCGATCGATTAAACCGCCACGTGTACTAATGCATTTGCCTTTTGTACTTTTCACCTCTCTTCGATTCCTCCGTGGGTGGCGGCGCCCATCTGGACCTCCCATTTCTACTCGGGATGGTAGGATATTCCCCGCACCAGGCGTGGCCATGTGGGGAGCTCGCGAGCTCGATTCGAGGATGGCGATTCGGAGGCGGAGGCCTCTGAGGAGGAGGCCGGGGGCAGCTCGGGCTCGGACTCCGATAGCGACACTTCTGACGATGCTCCTGTGCTTCTGCCCAGGAAGAGGGCGAGGACGGATCCCCCGGCGCGAGGCCATTGATGATGATTTCAGACTTCTGCTGTTTTTCTTTCATTTTCTTTTCTTGTACTTTTCTCTTTTTGGTAGATAGAGTACTATGTACTGCCGCAGGTAGATTTTTGTTTTTCTCAAACTTTGTACTTGAAAAGATTATATGGGATGAAACAAACTTTTGGTCTAAAAAAGAGTGTTACATTTGTAGATATATGCATATTTCATACCTTACACTGCATTGCATCATATTACACCTCAAATGTAAATGAAAATGATCTGTTGTCTGACAATTGAACACTTGCACTGTAATAATCAGATAACCAACAGACTAAACAGCAAAAAAAGCTCATTCAAACCTCCGCTCAATCCGAACACACGGCCCATACTCTGTTGAGGATTAATCTGCTGGGGATTGATCTGCATATAACCCATGACACAGCATTTGGTTCCTTCTGCACACAGCAAACCCTGAACAAATAGCCCCAATCTGACGAGACGGGTCACAAAGCTGACACAATTGCGGTTGAAACACACTCGGATGTCCCCAAATTTTCCCTTTCCCTTCTCCTGCTTTGCACGGATGTAGAGAATGGCACAGCATTCTGAGCACAAGCAATTACCTTTTGGAAGAGGATGGGTTTTCAACCGGGGTATCGAGCCTGCCACAGAACACGACGAGACAGACTCAAACAAAGAAACAAAAGGCACACGACCTAACACAACGAGACACGCTTGGAAAAGACTCGAAGCCAAAATCAAGGTCGACAAATCAAAAGACACGACGCACAGACATGTTTACAAAAAGACCTCAAATCTCGAGGAGCCAAATCCTCCGGGTATTATTCCCACCCTTTCTGATTTGTGACACTCACATCGCTCGGCCCTCAGGCTCGGTTTTTCTCTCAAAAACCCTTTTCTCACTTCTCTCTCTGCTCACACCTCTCTATTCTTTATTCTCTCATTTTCCATCCCTCCCCAGGGTGGTTGACGAGTAAACAAGAGGTTGTGGGTTCACGCCCGTCTGACCAACTTACGGCCATTTCTTTCTGGTGATGGAGTGCCTCCTTGGCAAGTGCGTTAATAACAAAGGGGGAGGCGGAACACCCGACTCAATTGTGCCCCTAGTTCGTCATTTTGACCATTTTTTTGTTTTTTCTAAAACAGTTTCGATCAACAATGAGAGTTGGATTAACACACTTATTCGATTTTTTATTTGAAAATCATGCGAATCAGGCTGTGAGCACTGAAAATTCTCCTTTTGGGTCCAAACATGGTCCAATTTTGAAAATGAAATAGTTTTCGAGAAAATAAGTCAACCTCAGTGAAAATTTTCAGAAACTATTTCTGCAAACAATCAACGCTCAACGAGCGAGGAACTTACCCTCGAGATGCGCAACCTCGGATCGGGGACGATGGAAAATTGCCCTTGGCTTAAAAGGGGGATAAGGCAACGGAAAGTTGCCCCTGGTTTAGACGGTAACTCAGGGCAACTTATGGCAATACATGGCAACGGAAAGTTGCCCCTTGTTTGGATGATGCCGCGGCATATTGTAAGCCAGTCTTCGTTGATGACAATCGGACCCTCGGGCGCGGAGGAGTCGAAGACGGTTTGAACCAATATATGGACACAGTCACCTGGAAGGTGTTGGTGGTTTGGACTTCAAGAGGAAGTTAATCACGTAGTTCCAGGTCGCTGCAATCAATATATTGGATTCGAAGGAGGCAAAAGTGATCAAAACCATGACATGGACTGAGACGCTCTGGAAGCGTTGGGGGCTGAACTTCAAGATGAAGTTGTCTACGTATCCCAAACATGGGAATCAAGCCTTACGTAGTTCCGGTTAAGGTATACTCGGGTATTTTAACCTTCACTGTTTAGGCTCTAATTTTTGCCAAGGCGCCCGATGCGGGTTTTCGACCTTGCGAGCTATGTTTTTCTTCTTCTTTTTTTTTCAATTCTTTTTTTTTTTTTTTTTTTTTGCTCTAACTTTTGCCTGGGCCACCCTTCTGGGTTTTCGGCCTAGTGAGCCTTTCAAAGGGTAAAAGTGTAGCAAGCCCATGCCAAATGGTTTTGAGATTGAAGCCTCTCCGTATCCAGGAGAACGACTGTTGTGTTGATTTGCAGAAAAGTCTATCACGGTTACTTCTCGAGCTTTGCTTGGTGGGGTCTGATCTTCCTGATCGGATATTGATGCCTCTTACTCGAGGGCTACTTTGAATTGGGCCACACAGGCGTTTCATGGCACTGGATGTTTTGAACAGATTCCGGTTTGCAACAGATAAATCAAATCTCGAGACTGGGAGCGATCCTAGGCTGCACAATCTCAAGAGCGATTCCACACATGTCTTCGCGAGACTGCGCAAAATATTTTGTTTTTGAAAGTTTTTTTTTAAGAAAGCAATAAATCGCTCGTGTTGAACCTAGTGTGGAACCAGTCTGGATCAGGCCAGGGTCCTTCCCAGTACTCATGCCGACAAGCATGATTTCATTCATTAAAAGCTCAACATGCTTCTCTTTCTCTTAATTTTGATCAAAGTTTTGCAAAACCCGAGGAATTCCTTCCTCTTTGTTTTTATCACCGCAGCGTACGAAAAAAAAGGTTTTTGAAAAAAACTTAGGTCATTACAACGAGTTCAAGGCACAAGAGAGCAGGTGAAATGCACTGTCGTTCCATCCAGATTCTCTGGCACGGTTGATTCGAACAGCAACAAATATGGAACGTGATAGCCACAGCTGTTTCATTCAGATTCGTTGGCATAACTGGTTCATTGGCAGCAAACAGGCTCAAAAAGCAAAAGCAACTAATTGAAAGACAAAACGGTGTTTGAGGCAACAACCCCAAAATCACCTGGTATACTATACAAAAGGGACTGGCTTGTTACAGTAAAACAGACTCTGTGAGCAAAAAGACTAACTCAATACAGAGAGACAGACTCAAAAACAAAACAAAAGACTGACTCGACACCCAAGTCAGGATTTACAAAACTAGCATTGGCAGGTGCTCAAAAATGCGTGCCAAACGCCACATCCAAAAATGTACCAGACACTGCCCGCAGGTGGTTCACCTTCCGATTACATACTTGCAGTATCCGTGTCCTCAAAATCCAACAACTGAGTGGTGACGAACTTCGCTGAGGTGGGCGGGAGGATAACCTCGTTGTCAATCAAGTCTTGTACCTCGTGCCGGAGGCGGAAACAATTGTCAGTGGCATGGCCGGTCTGCTGATGATACGCACAGTACAGGGAAGCGTCATGTGTGGCCGGGAGATTCTTCGGAAGCGGCCGAGGCTCCAGGGGCTTGAGGTGTCCCCTTTCAGCAAGGATCTGCAATGCCTTGGACAATGGCATATAGAGAGCATGAAAGACCCTGCGCCCTCGGGGCAGGTATTTTGGAGTCTGAGCACTCTTGCTAGACGCACTAGCAAATGGATCGGCGGGTGCGGCCTTGGGTTTTTGATCCTTTCCGGATGCAAGGCTGGAAGGGGGAGGAACTGTCTTGGCATGACGGGGCCTATCCCGGTTCTCTGATTGACTGGAACTGCCCTCAGGCGGAGTGGGGAAAACGTCCTCCACAGCTTTTGACATAACTGCGGATATCTGTTGCTTGTTCATTCCTCCGGCTTTCAAAGCCTCTACTGCCCACAGCAGTTGTTCAATAGGGTCGGCATCTGTCTTCATCTTGCCTTTGTCTCCAGCCTCAGCCTGATTTTGGGTGGATGCTAACATATCATTGTTATAACTGGAGGCCATCTCCGGTTGGTTGAGTTCAATAACAATTCGGCCCAACAGCGGGGGTTCTTGGGGTACAAAGTTCCCGGCGTACGATGCAGCTGGCGGTGAAACAGACATTCCATATGCAAGATCCGCCATAGATCTTTGGAGATCGCCCATCATCCCCATTAGTTCAAAAGTAGTAGGCTCACGAGCCTGATATAGCTGAGGAGTCCAAATTGGATGTGCGGCAGGCGACCTAGGTGGATGCGGCATGTCAACAGTAGTTTCATCTTATGGGGTAATTCACGACTAAGCCGCGTCATGACCACAATCTCTCGAGTTCTGCGTCATGTTCACCCTCGGCCAAAGGAGAAGACACTAGCTGTTCTGAATCAACTCTCTGAATCTCCGAACTGAAACGAAAAAACAAGCAGCATTTCAGCCCCAAACAGATCAAACACGGGTGTAGCCGATCAACTGCACTCTACCATCGATCCTTTGCTTCCCGAATCGCTATTCAAAACTTGAACTGATACCCGCAGACACAGCTAATTCTCAACTACACTGATACCGGTGCCCTCGGGCCGAATACCCAAATCTTGCAAACTGATATGTGTGTTCCTGTAGAGATACATTCTAAAAGCACATAACAGGTAAAAGAGAGCCAATACACCCCTATGTTGGGGTAGGGTTTCCCTGTCCTATTTTGTCAGGAACTAGGGTTTCACTACGCACGCAGCGGTTTCAAACAACCTATATCGGGTAAGCAACCTGTCCTAGTTTGGAATGGTCACTATGGATTCCGAATATGCACTAGGTCGAATGGTCAAAAAGGGTGCCCCAGTAAAACCGGGGTTTGTATTCCCATGCTGTTAGAGCCCATAACCGGTTAGCCGTATGGTCATGCCTTGACAAGACAAGCCTCCGGCAAACCGTTCAGGAATGGCAGATGGCAAACACTGTGTCCTAGGCGCACCAGTGCGCATGCAATGCAAAGAAACACATAAGTGTGGTCAAAACAGGATATCACAAGTTTGAGTCAAGCTCTCTAAAATCCCCAGCAGAGTCGCCAGAAGCGTATGCGTCATGACGAACGCCCGGGGAGGGTTAAGCCCCATTCCGTCAGATCGGGTCACTGATTCAGACTTCGATTGTCACGGTTCTAAATCTGAACCAAAGAGTCCAAATCCAGCAAATTGTTTTGAAGAAAAACAGATTTTAAAAAGTAGTGTCAAACATGGACTGCTTTGCCAAATTACAAAGTCGCCACCTAAATATTTTAAAATGGGAAATTTAGGAAACCCTGACTCGGTGCCGAAGGCCACATGTCCGTCATCACCAAAGTGGTCTTGGCTCGGAGCTTGGTACGATCGAAGGTCACTATGAGCACCCCTTTATTCCGGTCCAAAGACCAAATTTCTACTAACCGTGATATCTGATTTTGAAAACATTACATGCTCTTATTCCGATTATTAGCCTAGAATTACTATGTTATGCGCGCAGCAAAAAAGTATAGACTAGATTGCCTAATTTGGAAATAAATATTGCATATCCGTTCTTTTTGAAAACAGTTTGAAATTGCTACTCGTAAGTAGGCTAAAATACGGATTTCAACGAGTTATTCCAACTCAAGCAATCCAACCTTCACCCACAGGCATTCAAACAGTTTATCTCACATAAGCATCTAGCCGCATGGTAAGCATACTATCATGGCAACATTTACACGCATGTGGTATGCTAAAGCGTAAAATACTTACATCGTACTCCGTGCCAAAACAATAAACTAGTTAGCAAACATGCATGTCCTAGTTCATGTTAAGTGGCTAATGCAATCACAAGCAAGGATGCAATTTAGAATAGGCTCGGCTACCCCTAAACATGGCACATGAAATGCAGCAATTACCACGTATTCAATTTGGAATTGAAAGTACGATGCAGTTTGCATGATCTGCCGAGCCCGATGCATGTTCAGACAAATGCATGGATACACGCATGTATTGCATAAGGTATGCTAAAATAAGTATGCCCTAATCTACCATCGAAAGCGGGTAAATAAAAGGGATAGAAAGAAATGGGGGTTTGGAAAACATACACCCACTCACACACACTTATTACAACTTTGCCCTCGCTCGGAAGGACCGAAAGAATATACAAATTAATTAACTACGCAAGCTACTTAAAATATTACAAATCAACTAAATTAATTAAATAAAATAATTAATCTAATTAAACAGTAAATCGCCTCGGGATGAGGGCCAAATGCAGCGCGTGCTCGGGACTCGCTCGGAATCGCACTGTCATGCATGATTTGCCTCTGTTTCCTCTGCTCTCCTCCTCAGAAAATTGCCAAAGTCCCAGGAGTGCCTCTCAGGGCATTGGGGAGTACCACCGGCTGGGGTAGGGCACCACCGGCTGAAGAAGGAGGCCACCGGCACTAGATGAAGTTATCGGCTGGAAATTGACTGCCGGTCGGCACTAAATAGTGCCTAGGCACTTAACTCTTCACCGAACACACCGCAACCTGAGAGGACAACAACATGCATGGCAATGTGATTCAAGGTATTTATGCACTAAACACACCCCTTATCATGTTATTGACTCAAAAGGGCATATGTCTCGATTCCCGGACCACCAATCGCGCATTTCCATGCATGATGGTCTTAAGAACCAAGAATGCAACTTTGATTTCAAATGCATGCAATGCAAACAAGCAAACAAAGGTGCTAAACCTCCATCATACTTCACTTCAAGAGGCCAAACATGCACAATACAAATGCAACCCTAAACATGTCAACTAGGCATGCAACATGGACTGTGCAATATGTTCATGCAAAGGGTTCAAACAAGCATGCAAGGCAAGCATGCAAACTAATGGAAGGATGGTCTTATACATGAATTAGGCAACTCAAATAGTCCTAAAATCAGTGGCCAAAGTGCCTAGAAATGGAGACTAAACACACACACACACATGCAAGTGTTATGGTCCAAACCCAAGGCATAAACATGGCAACCCCCAAGCACACTTGGAGATACCAAACAAGGACAATAAACACACATTGTAAAGCTCTGAAAATCATGTGAAACATGATGCCAAATCATGCAACAAAACAAGCCAAACAAAGCATGCGAATGGTCTAAGGTTCAAAGCAAATCAATGAGGCTTTGAACCACACTTAGCACAACCACACATGGCAATACTTAAACACTTAAAAACAGAGTTTTAACACGTAAAACTAAGCCTAAAGGACCACCTAGATGGCGTCTAGATGACATGAATCCAAAGGCATGCATTAAAGCCAAAACATGGAGCATTTAACACATACTCTTAAAGCATTAGAGAGGCAACTAAGGTGAGCATACAAGCACACCAAAAGGTCTGAAATAACATTCTAAATGGTTCCAAACCATCAAAACGAGGTAAGCAACACATGCTACACATGCATACTCAAAGGCTAGCAAGCCTAAAATGCAAAGGGGCTATGTGATGCATGCCAAGATCAACCCAAATGGCTATGGACAGAGCTAAAACATGTCAAAATAAGCATAAAACATTCATAAGTCTAAGCCTAAAACATACTCAAACTAAGGCATACAACCTAGGCATGTTAAGGGACTAAAGAGGCATTACAAGGCAACTATGCTAAGCATGCATAAGAGACCTAAACCAACTTAGAAACATGTTATATCATGGCAATATAAGAATGAAATGCAGCCAAGACATGCTCAAAACACAACCAAACATGGTGCCCCTTTGGAGGCCAAAACTTGCCCTTTTCAAGGACATCAAGGAGAGGGGGGGGCCCTCCCCTTTTTGAGACTCTAAGGCATCATCTTCACCACTAAAATCCCTCAAGATTTCAGTGGTGAAGAGATCCTAACACCAAAGTCTCGGATCTCTCACAAAATGGCACAAAAAGTGGCCTTTTCAAGGGCTAAGGGTGGTCAAACTTGCTCAAACCACAAAACACTCTTAATAAACAATAAAGAGGCTTGAAAAATAGAACTTTTATGTGTTATAGACTAAGCACAAAAACTGTTTTAAACTAGGCAAAAATGGAGTACAAAAATGGGGTAAATAAAGTAAGTTTTGCTCACCCTTGTAGACCTCTTCAACAATGGTGATGTGGTTGCCTCCTTGAGCACCAAACCAGCTCCAAAGCTCCAAAACAAACCTCTGGACCCTCAAGAACTCAAGGAAGGTGAAACACTAGGTGTTTTTGTGCAATAGTATGACACAAACACCTAGTGTACTAAACAAGAAGGAAGAAGAGAGATAGGATGTGTATCTATCCTAACCCTAAAAACCAGAGCTTGGTCTGTCTAAAATGTCTAAAATTTTGTAACCCCTTGCCAAGAAGAGGAGTGGTCCTCCTTATAGGCAACAAAGCTTGCAAAGCTTACAAGCTAAGCTAACTAAGAGGGTCATCCCTCCATACACGTGTATGGAGGGGAACCAAGACTATACAGCTGTCTGAAAATATCTCATAAAGCAGCTGTAAAGTGGTCGGCAAGGCAAAATGGTCATTTTTCCAAAAGGAGTGCCGACCGGCACAAAATAGTGCCGACCGGCACAATATAGTGCCGATGGCAACACCAGCCAGTCGGTGGCCTCTAGCCACAGCCGGTGGTATGTGGGGGTGCCTCACAAAGCATTCCCTGCCCCTCTAGGGCAAAACATTGGTGTTTGGTGCAAAACCAGACACAAAACGGTCAAGTTCAGAGGTCCTGAGGCAAGGCGCGCTTGCCGAGAACTCCGGGAACTCCAAACGAACACGAACATGGATAATCACCGAGTGTTCCAACGGTGACGTCCAAGTCTTGAGGACGGTCAAAAATGGGGTGTCTACACTAACCAAACTCTAGAAGATATGCTCAGAATGTGTGTGTTAGACTTCCAGGGGAATTGGGAGACCTACTTGTCATTAGCTGAATTTATGTACAACAACAGTTACCATTCAAGTATTGGAATGGCTCCTTATGAAGCCTTGTACGGAAGAAGGTGTCGCTCTCCGATATGTTGGGCTGAAGTAGGTGACAGACCTTTATTGGGACTAGAACTTGTGCAAGAAACGACCGAGAAAGTGAAACTGATACAGCAGCGTCTGAAAACTACACAGAATCGGCAGAAGAGCTATGCCGACGTTCGAAGAAGAGATAGGAAATATGAAGTTGGAGATCATGTGTTCATTAAGGTGACCCCAATGAAGGGTCAAACTCGGTTTGGTGTTAAGGGCAAATTGGCGCCAAGGTATGTTGGACCTTATGAAGTCCTCAAAAGGGTCAATCCGGTATCATATCGGGTAGCCTTACCCCCAGTAATGGAACATATGCATAACGTCTTTCATGTATCGATGCTACGAGAATACTTGAGAGATCCACTCCACGTCATTGAACTGACACATGTGCTTTTGAAAGATGACTACACTTATGAGGAAAGACCTATCCAGATTGTGAATTGCCAAATCAAAAAGTTGAGGAATAAAGAAATACCGTTGGTAAAAGTTGATTGGCAAAACCACGGAGGAACCTATGCAACTTGGGAAACCGAGGAAGGCATGGGGAAGAGATATCCGGATTTGTTTCCATTGGACCCAATGTTGATTCAGAATGAAGGTAATTCAAGTTTGGAGGACCAAACTCTTTTGAAGGGGGAAGACTGTAATAACCCCGACCTCTGATTAATGTTAATTCGCACTTAATTATGCCTAATAGTAATTTAGAAGGAATCTGGGATTAATTTGCCTATGTATTGCATTAATTCTGTGTTTCTATCTGTTTACTATAAAGTGATCTATTTATGTGTTGACTTTGAACTGCGAATTGAAAGCCTTATCGACGGCTGATTCAGAAATTGATTAGTGTGTTATACTAGTTAGATTTTATGGTAGGCTTAATTAAAATTCGATTTGGAATGTGTAAATTAGATTAAATAATGTTGAATTGCATTAGTTTGCCTAATTACACAAATGCCACTTAGTGGCTTGATTAAGACCAACTTTATCACACCTTATTACACTTAAAAGCATCTCTCCTCAGCCATTTTCTTGACCAAATCGTAGGAGAGAGAGAGAGAGAGAGAGAGAGAGAGAGAGAGAGTAGGAGAACAAGATTGAGTTCATCTAGAATTTTGCTTGAACTTAGAAGAATTGAAGGCAACTTGGAAGATTAGGCTACTAAGCTTGAAATTGAAGACCTAAAGGTAGAGAATTCATCCTTTTAATTATGAATGTGAGTTGTTCTTTCTAGGTTCATGGTGAAATTGGTATTTAAAGTTAAGATTTAGCTCAAAGTGTGGTTTTGAGAGTCCATCCATGCATGCATGCATAAATTTCCATGCTTTGAGTTTGAATTCTAAGATTTCTTCCATGCGTGTGTTAATTTCACTCACATTTTGGTCATTTATCTTGTTGTCCATCAAATTATCAAGTTTGATCATGTTTTTTCTTGCATGTTGTATTAATGGCATGTTCTTAGAGTTCATGTTGATTTTGCACAAATTGGGTTGCTCTTGGGCCATGATTTCTCGAAATGATTTTTAATACATGTTGTTTTATGAGTTATTATATGTTTCCTCAAATATTGGCCCAGAAAAATGAGTTTTGAAGGCTTAAAGGTTGAGTTTCATGCTTGGAGGTCAATCTAGATTTTCCAGAAATTCGACCCACTCTTGAGCGGGTACTTTCACGCTCGAGCGTGAATCCTGAGTACATGCACTTCCGCTCGAGCGTCGATAGTTACGCTCGAGCATGAAATGCGTATTCCCAGAAGTTTGTGTGTTTTGCAGTCCGCTCGAGCAGGGGAACCCACACTCGAGCGAGACTCTGAGTCTCACGCTCGAGCGGGGGTCCAGCGCCTGGCAAGCGTGAAAATCATGCATCTAGTACTTTTGTCGATTTTACAGTCCACTCGAGCGAGGAATTTCACGCTCGAGCGGAGCTTCAATATCTACATGTCCGCTCGAGCGGGGTAATCCACGCTCAAGCGTAGACCTTATCTTCAGCAAAATTTCGAAAATGGTTTTCAACGCATTTTTGCATCCTCATTCCATCCTAGGCATTCCTAGGCTATGTTTAAGGCCCTTTAATGAGCATTAAAGGTTAGAAACACACTAAGAGCCAACGACGTAAGTTTCGTACAATTACAACGTGTGTTTCAAGTGTGTATCTGTTATGTGTTATGTAGGTCACGTGCTGCGTTCTGTCTGACTAATCTGCTCCGTCTGTTTGTCTCAAGGCCAACTGTGAGTAATAACTTAGTAAAGTTATGTTCAATAGTATCTATTTTTTGTGTGATAAAATAAGATCTATTTTCCGAAATGATATGTTCTGTATAATGAATGATTGTTCAATTTATGTTATGTATTCGTGACATCTTTAGCATCATGTGATATATGTTGGCTGTTACCCGGTGTCGGAGGTTCCTTTATGAAACTTAAATCTGTCAGCACTCTGTTACCCGTACCGGAGGCCCCATCATGGGGGTTTAGCTTCTGTTCTGTTACCCGGATCCGGAGGTTTCTTTAAGGAACTGGTTACTTGTAACCCTCACGTGTCTGCCTCTGTTCTATATCTACACTGTTACTGCTAATGGATGTATCACGTAAACTCAAGCATGACTTATTATTTCTGTATATGATCTGGACCAATTATGGATTTGATACGAAACTGAATTATGATTTTTAAATCTGTACGGACTCATTCATTGAAACCCCTTTACTCTGTTATTATTCACTGGGCTTTCGCTCACAGTTTATATTATGTATATAGGTGAGCCGGCGTGTGACCAGGGCCAGAGTTGACGGCCTTCTGTTCTGTTTTTGTCAGCCAACCGTTGTACCTCCCAAGGAAGTTCCAATCGAAGTCTAGTGCCATGGCTGTTTTTGTATTCACGCTAGTCTCTGTGACTGTTTTGTAAAGTCAAGTCTTGGGATGTACACTTCTGTAAATACTTTGTAAATATTGGTGTCCTTTGATTGGCATGCTCATGTATATATATAAGTTTTGAAATCTACTGTCTCATATACGTTACCATAGCTCATTGGACCTTGTCTATTTGATATATTTGCTTCCGCAGCCCCTTATTATTTGCTAATCTGTCAAGAGGCCTTTGGTAATCCAAGGATTACTAGCCGATTACAATGCTAGACCTACAGGGGCGGGTTTGGGTTGTGACATCTACCAATATTGTCTAAGAAAAAAAATGATATTTTACTTTATCCTTACTTAATTATGCGCCTCCTCTTTAGGGGGTTTATGAAGTAAAATAAATTGGGTTGTCCTTTTCACCAAATAGGGGTCCAATTGAGGAGTTTTGGCTAAATTCCTCACTCCCAAAAAAAAAAATGAACAATAAATGCATACATCTACACAGTTCATCCATTCTAATATATCTATTCTAATATATAAAGTGAGGTGTTGAGTTGGTGCTGACTCCTTATGTCTCATAATTTTTATACCTAAAATAGACTTCAATAATTTTGTAATTCCAACATACATCTATTTTCTTGACAGTTATTAAAGAACAAAATAGAAAACTGAAAAATGCCTCACGTGTTTGTGTTTCTATTCAGAGCAATGTCCCAAATTTTTTGGCCTTTATTCACGTTAGTTCCAAAGTCTAAGCAATTTCACACCCTGAAATTCAAATATTTGCAAGGTCAGTTTACTTTTTACTATTCCACAAACTCTTCAAGGTATTCATTGATTTTTATTTTTTTATTTTTTTTTTTTGGGTCACATCAAAAAGAATAACTACAACAAAGGGCTAAGCCCGTTCACTAGAGAGTCCTATCATGTCTGTAATTAACAAGCTTCTAATTTCAGCTAGTGGTTATAGCAACCTTGATCTAAACCCAACCCATTTATTACTTTTGAATTCGGAAAATCATATTCGTACAACAAAAGTAACATATGGTGAAGAAAACTAGTGAAGAAAATAAATTTCGTTACTAAATAATAATAATTCGTGAGGAATTTATAAAATTTGTCACATATAATAAAAAAATAAAAATAATAGGTGACAATTTATTTTCTTCAATAAATACTGTGTTTTAGTTAAGGAAAAATTAAGTTACGTCACTAAAAATTTTCCTACTAATTTTTTTGGGTGGAGCCAAAATTTTGGGACTTTTAATGAGAAAAAAATTTGTCACTAATTATAAATTATTTATGAGGAATATATTTTCGTCACCAATAATTATTAATATTTTTGAGATCATTTGATGAGGAAATAATGCTGTCACCAATTTTGGTGGGAAAATTTTAATGTATTGAGTAGCATTGACCAAAAAAAGGGTATTAATTTTTTTAAACCTTTTCCGTTTAACATCTCTCTCTCAAAATAGGGTATTAATTTTTGTTTGGCCTCTTTTCTGTCTATCAACTCTCTCTCTCTCTCTCTCTCTCTCTCTCTCTCTATCAAAGCAGACGCACGCAATACCCCTCCGCCATCACTCTTTGCCTCGCTACTCCACCTTCAATGCATACACTACCGTCGGCCCTTCTTGCATAAACAGGGCTCCACTCTCTGTATCAAACCCAGGTTCTTTTTTCTTTATTTTTTTCTTGTATTGCATCGATTTAATTGAGTTGTTTCAAAAAATTTATGAGTTGTCAATCTTCACAATTTTTGTAGCTTATAATTTGGCTTTATTGTTGATTCAGTAAATAAATTTGGAATTGTTTTCTTTATTGAGCGATTTAAAAGCTTTGATTTATCATTTGGGTTTTGAAGTTTATATGTATTTGTTGTTGTTGGATATCAATTATGAAGATTAACAACTCTTTTAGATACGTACTATGTTGATATTATTATCTTTAGTGTCTGTTTTGTGATTTGGTGGAATTGTTGTTAGTGTATTGGTTGGTTTGTTATGCCTTTTTGTTTTTGTTTTTTTTTTTCTAAATTTCTCTTGTAAATCTTTTTATTCTGAATGTTGATTACAAAATAGTAGACGTATTATTTGAACTATCAATGCATTGCTGAGTTCACAAAGTCATATATAACTGAACAAAATATCCTAGAAAATAAAAGATTGATATGTAATCATGGTAGTGATTCACGAACAAAACTCTTCTAAAACTATAGCAAGAGATTATAGAAACCAAAAAAGAAATTCCTTGTCAAATCTAGTGAGGATCAACCTTCCTTTGAAAAAATCTTATTTAGCAAGCAGTTGTTGTAGAACTCTTTCAATGTGAAATTAGTTAATTACCATCATCATCTTACAATGTCATCTTTGTGCAAAGCATTCAAAAGAATCAGATCCAAGCCAAAATTTTGACAGGAGGTCACAAAAAACCTACCAATTCGGTGCTAAATAGCCAATAACCATATTTTTTGCTCTTTCTCATTTGTGAACACAATGGCATGGCATACATTTAGAGAAACATGTCCTCAAAGATGTATATAGGCCTGAATTTTCTTCCCCTCCCTAATCACACTATCTAACCCACAAACACACCATCTCTACTCCCATCCCCTACCAATCCCTTAGGATACATGTTTGGATTTGAGTAGGGCTTTGCAAATCCCCCTCAAATCCATCATCCAAACACAATATTAAAGAAACCAACAATAGAACAGAGGAAAAACTATTTTCATTACACAAACAAACAAAAATAAGCCCTACACATTAGCAATCATCACATCAAAATACAATAATAATCAATAAGAGGCCCATAACATGTACAATATATCAATAACTATGGTCTAAATTTATGTAGATTGGTTTACCTCCAAACAACCATCAACATCAACATCACAAACAATACATTAATAAATACACATACACATACACATATATTATGAATATATTGAAAATGGGTAATGAAGAGAGAGAGGGAGGGAGGGAGGGATATCAGTCCAACCCCGATAAATATTTGCCCTTAGGATTGTGCCAACTTATCTCTCTCTCTCTCTCTCTTTTATATAGTTTAACTTTTTTTATTTATGGGTAAAAATATGTAAAAGATAAGAAGATGATATAATAAGCCCAGAGATAACCCCCAAAAAAAGAGGAAGAAAAAAAAGGAAAAAAAGATAGAATCTAAGAAGAGAATAAAGAAAACAAATGATAAAACTTGGAACTAGCAAGTATAGTATTAAAGAAAGTAGGAGATTGGTTAGGTTAGAATCATAAGAAATTGGTTAGGAGATTGTGGAGGACCTTACCTTCTATTGTTCTCTGGTCCATTTAGAAATTAAGATTTAAAGGAGTGCAACCTAGTGGGTCGGAGTAATGTGAGATTATTAAGATCAGATTCGCTCTATCGGTTAAAACTTCTTCAAAGGCGATCATGTACTCTATTATGGACTTAATTAACAATATAGATCAGATTAAAGACTACAGTTGAGGACTACTAGCTGGTTTGGTACCTTGGCCTGCCACCATCTGGTGAGTATGGTCTGATGTTATCTGGTCTGTTATTTGTTGTGATTTGGTCTATCTTTTGCTATCTCATTTTGGAGTCTGTTGTTATCTGTTGTGATCTGTTATGGTTGTTGTTTGGTGTTTTGGGTGGCCTTTCGGAGTCTATTGTGGTTGTTGTTTTATTATTTTGCTGTCTTGGGCAACACCTGCTTTAGTTGTGGCTTTGTTACACTGGTGGATGGGTTTTATTTGTAAAAGATTCTTATGAAGCTGTGCTGCAAATCTGCTGACTCTGTATCTGTTTGGTGCTGTAATGTCTTTTGCTAGCTCTACTAACTTTGTATCTGTTTGCTAGCTCTATTGTAATGTTTCTATGTATTTGTTGGGTTTTTTTCAGTAGAACGCATCCCATAGATGTAGATTTTTTCATAAAAGAACAACTCATATAGGATAACTCTATCAATAGGTCAGAGTGACAATAAATTTTGTTATACTACATCTTCTAAATTAAGATTTTTCCTTCTCTCCCTCTCCTCCCTCTCTCTCTCTTTCTCTCTCTTTTCCCTGGAAAAACATAGGTTAAATACTTGGCAAAATGAATGTGCGGTACTTCCAAATATATTAGATATACCTCCAAAATTTCCCTTGGCAGGTAAACAATTACTTATTTGCTTGGTTGTTTTCGCAACATTGATTGACTTCTGTTGCCTTCACAGTTTTCCCTTATTGAACAGGTTTCTGAATAACATATTGATGAAATAATGACTTGGGGAGGGAGGGGTTAACCCTCAGAAAAGTTAACTAATTATATGTTGTAGATAGAAGTGGGGAAAAAAAAAAGGATTGTTAATAGATTTCCAGCAAAGGTTTATTAGCTGACGCGGCTTGATTATGCTACTCCATCTCCATAAATTTGTTATCTATTTAATTATGTTTACTAATATCAAGTAATTATGCAAACTGTTTTGTTTCCCTATTTTTCCCATCCTGAGAAATTTCCTTATTATGTTGGAAAGTTTTGACTGGTTTCAGAAAATCACTAATATTGTTATGTAATGCTATCGTTGAAATAGTATTTATAGTAGGCTGATATATTAGTGTGATGAAAAATTGCTTGCATTGTCGACCGTGGCACTTTCACACCAGTATTTACTGCCATTACAATATGTTATAGTGTCAGAATATGGTAAGTTTTGTAAAAGCATTCTGAAACCTTTTTTTTAACCCTAAATTTTGAGAGGGCAGGCATTGGTGTAATGGTAAAGTTGCTTCATTGCAATTTGGGCATCACTGATTCAAACCACGGAAATAACCTCTTCACATGCAAGGATAACACTGCGTACATTTGACCCTCTTTAGACCCCTCAACGATAGAGTCTCGTGTATTGGGACTAGCCTCTATTTTTCTCAAATCTTCCCCTTCTATCTTGTTCTAGAGTTAAGTTGCTATTTTTAGCTAAATTTACACTTTCTATCGCCAAAATAATAAGATTTAACTTCTTAACTTCAGATTAAACACTTTTCATGAGTCTTAAAATAATGTTTTCTTATTGGAGGTTGAATAATACTGACATCTAATTTGCTTCTTTGATGAATCTTTGACATTATTTGGTAGTATTTATTTGTGCTAATTGCAATTCTAGTTTAAAAAGGTTGGGGAAGTGAAAAGGTCAAGATTTATAATGAATTTTTATTTTAATAATTAAAGAATGACTAGCTAGGTTATTCAAGATTCTACTTAGGTTGGGGGAGTGAAAAGGTCAAGATTTATAATGAATTTTTATTTTAATAATTAAAGAATGACTAGCTGATAATTAAAAAGGTTGAGGGAGTGAAAATGTCAAGATTGTACTTAGGTCATTCATAAAAAAATAAAATCGACTAATTATGTTATGATTAGGATTGATTCCTTTGTTTATGTGATCATCCTTGCTAGCTAGACTAGCCTCCTGATTCTTCTTGGATACCATGCCTAGCTATTTGAGGATCCTTGTAGATGCCTGATGCTCTGCTACTGCCATTATTTCTTGCCTTTGTTTTAGTTGGTTGTGGTCATCTTCTCTTTGAGTAGTTCCTCCTTGCAGGCTATTTTAAGCTCTCCTTCTGTTAGCAAGTTCACAAACCCCATCTCTCTTTGTTTATGTGATCTCTGAACTTGTATAGAGTTTTCTTTTTATTTATTTTCTTTTCATTTAGCCTTACCATGTGGGTTGTACATGGTTTTAGTTTGTTAATCTCTACTTCTCTTAGCCATGTTCATAGCCCATCTTCCATTAGGTAATCCATGTCCATGGCACTGCTAGTTCAAGTTACTTGTTTGCTGCTGCCCATTTGCCTTGATTTCTTGGATGTGCTAGCTACTGGATGTAGGAAAATGGGTCTTCAATTGGTCCTTCTACTTATTTTTGGATGTCTTGTCTTTGGTGGGTTTACTTGGCTGCTACTATGGTTGGTTTGGCCTGCTGTTTGGCTGTTGTGGTGTTGCTTTTGGTTACTACTTTGGCCTGCAGAGAAGGCTTGCTCCCTTGGTTGGCTTCTCCTTTATGTGGTTTTATTTTTTCTGTTACGTTTATTTATTTTAGTTTAGTAGTGCTTTACTGATGCTTCTTTGTGGGGCATTGAGTTCTGCATCTTTTTGTTAGGCTTTGTTTTGTTTGTTGTTTTCCTTAGGTAGGTTGCTTAGTTATTGTTTTTGGCTGGTAAAAACATATGTGCTCACTTTCACTCAACCCATATATAGGAACTCACATCACTCAAATATCCAAGAAATATAGTAACCTAACATATCTAGCCTCATCAATCTCAACCCTCATTCTCCCTACAAGTAGTACTAGGTAGACACTGCAAAGAACACAATTAGATAAACATATGGAAACAATGCAATATGGATAAGCATTTTGGGCTCACAACACTCAACCCTCATCCTAAATATCACATTACTCAACCCTCATCCTAAATATCACATTACTCAACCCTCAACATCCTAAAGAGGTACCAGTAGGACCTACAAAGAAGCTCATTAGAGGAGATAAGGAGCAACTCCAGCCAACAAGCACCCATTGCCTAAGGAGACTTGCAAGAGTAGTAAGTCCAAGCATACAAGATTCAGAGCGTTAGTGCAATAGCCATAAGAAATCACCCCAGTTTCAGTATAGAGAAAGGGAGCCTTCATCTGTCCATAAACCAATCACTAGCGGCATTCTTATTAAAGTTCTTCACAGAAAGAATACCAAACCTTACAGGATTGTCAATTCTTTTCTGAATCACCTCAACAAGAGAGCTAGGTTTGTATAGAGAATGCCAACAGTTATCTCTGTACCAAGTACTTAGGAATAGCATTTTTATCTACTGTTATTATGTGGTCCCATATAGTGCCATGAGAACACACACGAAAAATTGAAGAGTCTTATCACATTAATCTAGGCAGCAAGAACAAACTAGAATCTAAGATTAACCACTTTGTGTCAAAGAAGTAGCACAAGCACATCAAATGGTAGACAATTTCCAAGTCTAGACAACCTAAGGCAGAGCAATCTTAGCAACTTGAATAGTTAACTGACAGAAAGAAAGATTAAACTCAAAAAAAATATATCCCAAGAAACTCCAGACAACATTTATGCTAAGAAAATTACTATTAATAAAAAATTTACAAAGTCCAATTTGTCAAATCCACACTCAATTGAGAAATCAGGCTCCATAAGTTAGAGAGCTTAGATCTACAATTAGAAGTTCAAAGGAATGAGGTCAAGTACACAAGTTTCTAGCTTCAAAATGGATCTAAAACTACTAGTTCAAAGGAATGAGGTCAAGTACACGAGTTTCTTGCTTCAAACTGGATAAACAACTACAAGTTCAAGGGAGTGAGGTCCAATACATAAGTTTCTTGCACCAATTTTGAATGTTTTTTGTGATCCCATAAATGGTTGACAAATGCTCGTCATCATTGATATCTTTTAAGGAATCATTAGACTACATGAACATTTTACTACAAATTATTTCTAGGTTTTTTTTAAGTATTTTGAGGCTAGTGAGCAGTCTCCAAAGCATCTAACCATTTGAAGAAACATAAAAGTTTCCAACTCCAAAAGCTAAGACATTTTGCATACTCATTTCCAAAACTCTTCATATTGAGTGAATATGACTATGGTACAAATGGAGAATAAATAAGCAAATGAAAATAATAAATTGACATGTCCACTTCTAACAATCTAATAAGAGTACCCTTTATCTAAAAAATAAATAAATACTTGAATTAACCTTACAATTATATATATACATACACTTTATGAACCTGCGCATTCATACAAACTTCAGATTTAAGTATTTTACCAAGTGCCAGATTTTGGCACTTAAGACTTCATTTGTACAAGTAATAGGAAAATTGATTTCGAACTTAAAGTTAGTGCCTGGAAATGAGTTTATGGTGAATTGGTGATCACGACCCTATATCTGCCCATTTACTGCTTATAATAGTGAATTATACATTATAAGTATTACTACATTTGATAAGAAAGGAAACACTTTTTGGCAGTGGGATATATATATATTAAAATATTTACTAATTCAGCATTTATCCCTAATTGATTGGGACACAAGGGTTGGGTTTGGTTTGGTATGTCTAATTTTCTAATAATCTTGTTTGATAGAATGAGCTCGAATTAGTAAAAATTTAATGAACTTCATGGTTTCAGTTTATGTAGGTATTTCAGACAAAAACTAGTAGTCTAGAAGTGTTTATATATCTAGTATTAAAAAAGAATTGGTTCTATTGCTTCTGTAAATTACTATAATTCTTTGGTTTTATGCAAATTGGTGCAACAAAAAATTTTGAAAGCTTGATGCAATAATTGGTTGGGGAGAAAAATGTTCCATGGGAAAGCTTTTAAATGGAAAAGTAAGGAAAGTTTATAAATTATAATCCTCTGTTTTTCCTTTCGTGGGCATAATTTTAAACCTCAGGCTTGTTTGACTAATGAAGGAAAAACAACATCACTTAGATTATATGTGCTTTTTTGTTCTATACTTTTCCTTAATTAACAACAGGACAACAGATGGAGTTGCTAATTAATTTAGATGATATGTGCTCCAAACTACTTGCATAGCATACTAATTGAAATTGTCGCCAGTCATTGGTGTTTTCTTTTCTTTTTTTTTCTTTTTTTTTCTTTTCTTGTTTGGGTTGCCCTATGCAGGGAGATCCCTTCAACTAATCATGAGGAAATTCAAGCACAAAGTACTGTGATAAGAAAGATGAATGAGTCGCTTGAGGAGCATTTGGAGATGACATCAAGCATCATGAAGTTTCTTAAGAAGCAAGGTTTCAGAGGACAATTTAGAGGAAGTGGTATCCCATGAACTCGCAGATCGCCGTTTTGGTAAGTTTCGCTTGTTTTATGTTTTTATTTTTCTCATGTTGGTTAGTATATACTAGTTAAAGCGCAACAATTTCACTAATTATTAACTACGATTTAACAAGTTTCAAAATGTATTTAATGAAAATAGATTCATTAGGGTATCCGGTTCTCCCGGTCCTTACCTAGGACAGTATGTGAATAGTGTTGCAAAAAAATCAATAATGTACACACTAAATACTAAACGCCACAAAAATGACTTTAGACAACAAGAATATTTACTTTTCCTATACTTATAGGTAGAAATATGGGGCATAACAGACCATGAGCTATGAGGAGAACACTGAGATAACAAGTCAATTGTCTCAATATAGACAATAATAGTACAACTCAATGCAATGTAACATTGTCCTAATTATTTGTGGCACTAAGATGAATCCCATAACGCAGCAAGTCCATTATGTTTAGGACATAGTTTAAAGTAATACGTATTATTCCATGCCTTTTCTCATTACCTAAACCTGCTTCTATTAGGTCCTCTTATCCTTGGAAAACATAAGAACATGCCACTAGTCGCAAGTGCTGCAATTATAAGTCATCTTTGCACTTTGGTCATAGAAAATATCAAATTTGACTATTAATCAATACCCCACACATAGCATTGGAACTTCCCCACTTTCTTTAAATTTCAAAGTCATAAAAGCCATATTTTATTTCAAAAGTGCATTCAAGGAATAAAAGTACACATTTCAACACCAACACCCACTCCAATCTCTTGGGGAGGGGGGGAAACAGAGATTAAATTAGGTAAAGAAAAAGAGTGTGTCAATCAATTTTTTGGATAAAACCAGGACAACCAATATAGGCTTAGCAACAATACACATCTTCTTATCCTCCTAGTAAAACAGAGAGTAAGCGAGGTAAGACACAGCAGTTTCACTAATTATTAACTAAGATTTAACAAGTTTCAAAATATATTTAATGAAATTAGATTCATTAGTTACTTTTTATTTAGCATGACCCTTGTTAAAATACACACTAACCAAAGTAGAGACAAAACTATGTTTAGTTTTTTGTGTATTTTTGCTAGGCAGTGTTAGAGTTGCTCTAAATTAGTGCTGTGATTAATAGGAGCTTGCCATGTACAAAGGAACTTCTGGTTGTTAAGCTAGACTCACTGTGTACACAATTTCTATTGACATGGATAGAGAGGTCTACACAATGTAATTGATAATATGTTAATGTTTTTCTTGTTTACTTTCTTCGTAGATTGGTTTTTGATGACATTTGGAAACATAATTGCAAATTAAGATCAAGTGTTGAATTTTTTTTTTTCTGAACTGATACTTAGTTGTAGTTGCAAATCAAGATCGGGTGTTGATTTTTTTTTTTTTTTTTTTTGGTGGACTCCACGTTAGTTCATTTTGAGATTTGCTTTGATGGTTTTTTTGTTATACTTAATGGATTATTATTAAAGTTGTTTGATGGATATATTTTGATTTATAATATAAATTGTTTAGTGAATTTTTTGGTGTAGCGGTGTATACTAGCTAGTGGATTTCTTAGTACAATTAAAAGGCTATTGGGATATGAGCAGGGATATTTGTGAAATAATAATTTAAATTGAAATATAAAATATGGAACAAGTTTAGTGACGAATTTGTTTCGTCATTTATACTTGTTATTATGACAAAGTAATTATTCGTCGCTATTAAACATTTTTTGTGACAAAATTTATTACAGCTTATATATAAAAGCTTTCATTGATTTTGTTGTTTGGTAACTAAAAATTTCATCACATATATAAATTTGCGACGAAATATATTTCGTCATCCATGTATGACTTTTGGAGATAAAAAATTTTGTCAACTTTACATCTTACTGTGACGAAATTATTTCCTCATCAATGATCAACATGTGTGACAAATTTATTCATCAACTAAAGTTATAAATATGGTACTGAATAACTATTTGGTGACGAAAATGAGGATTTTTGGCGACAAAATATTGTTTTATTGGTGATAAAAAATTTGGTCACTGAAGTAATTTCATTGGTGACGAAATTAATTTTAGTCATGGTGGTTTTTAGTGACAAACATTCAATAACGAAACCGGTGAGGAAAATGTTTCCTCACAAATATCTATAGTGACGAAATTAGCTCTTTAGAGATAAAAAAAAAATTGTTGTGATGGTCGTTCCTTTCTCTTCATGTTTGGTTTTGGCTTCAGGGGTCGACACCATCCTTGTTGATGTCAACACTGTCTTTTTTTCTTTGTCTTGTTCTGGTCCAAAGGTTGACACCAGCTTGGGTGGTGTCAACGCCATCTTGCTACTGGGTTCCTAGATTGTTACTGAAATTTAGGATCGACACCAGCCTTTGGTGGTGTCGACACTTGTCTTTTCTTGTTGGCCTTTGGGATCGACACCAGTCTGGGAGGTGTCAACCCTTGTCTATTGCAGAATCTAGAGTTATCTACTGAAATTTAGTGTCAACACCTCTAGTCCAAGGGTCAACACCTTATCTGCTGCCAAACACAAGTGTCTCAGTTTCTCTTCTTGAGGGTTGACACCACGGTTGTGAGGGTCGACCCTTGTGACTTTTTTTTCCAGATTTTGTTCGGCTTGGGCCCTACTTTTTGAAGATTTTTGACTTATTCTTTTCATTTGACCTTGGACATATTATTCTATTAATACCTGGTCACTATAAATAGAACCAAAGATACTTCTCTTTCATTCGTTACTTTCTTTTTTCCCTTCTCACCTGTAACTCTCTCTCTTTCTCTCAAAACGCACTTTCTCTCACTTAAATCCTTAGATCTACTCACCTAACGACGTCTCCTCATCCTGATCCTTTGAGATAAAGTCTAGATCGCGTCAAGAGCTTTCCTTTGACCTAAGTTGTTCGTGGTTTCATTGACGTCGAGTTTTTCCAAGTTCTTCTCTTTCACCCTTCTAAGCTTAAGGTAGGGATTCTTTACACCTCCTTATGGGTTTTAACTTAACTATTTGTTTTTATAAAACCACATTGTGAAAGAAATGGACTTTTGAACAAATCTTGGATTTTGGTTCGACATTAAGAGGATGGGTTTTCAAATGGTTTCATGGAAACAATTAGGGGGTTGGAAATGAGGTGTAGAGGTAACAAAATTGTTGGTTTTGATATTTGGGATTGATTTGGAAGAAAAAGGGAGGGGTTTCCTTAAATGTTGATTTTGTGTAAAAATAATGGTATTGATGTTGGAAATATGAAATTTAATTGTTATTAATGAAAAGGGTGGAGTTAGGTATGTGTTACCACTCATATCTTGAAATTTGAAAGGTTTATCTTTATGGGAAAAAAAATTATCTATTTAAAGATATCTGTATTGGGCTATCAATGAATGATAGCTATGATTGTTGTAGAAATTGCATGAGAACTAAAAGAATAAAAACTAATTCTCATTCATCTGCATCGAGCATTGTTATATGTTTACACATTTGAAATATGTATATTGTTTTGAGAAATGGTGGATACTTAGTGAATCTGGATAAGGGGTGTGGTTACTATGATAAGTTGACCTGTATGTCCTTGGTCTAAGACCAAAAACCTACGCGGATAAGTGTCGAGCCTTCCGGTTAATACCGGTAAAAATGACAAAAGAATAGTGCTTTTATAGCCTGATAGCAGACACGTACCTAGAAATTCACAGAGTTGTATCTACAAATCTAGTTTTCTATAAAATAAAATAAAAAAAAGAAAAAGAAAATGTTTCATGAATGGTAACATAAACCTGCCATGGCATGATTTGAAAGAGATATAAAATGTTTTGTCATGAGCATTACATGTGCATTTTACCCTCATAGTTTTGTTATGATTCATATGATGTATTGGATTATTTCTACGGGGCTTTGGCTTACCCTATGTGGGAAAAATATTTCAGGTGCTGATGATGTGCCTCTGCTAGGACAATAGCTTAAGAGGACTTGGAGCAAGAGCTTCATTTTTTTTAATTGTGTAATTGTTTTGTACAAGCCAAGGGCTTTTGCATGTATTGGGATTTAAATCCATTTTGTTGCAACCAAGTACTATCTTGGAAAGTTATAAGCCTTTAGGGCATTCTCATATTTGTTTATCTTTCATTTTGTTTCCTTACCATGTAACACATGTTATAGATTCAGAGTTAGACTTATGAATGTATATTTGCAAGTGTTGCTCTTGTATTTAACAAATTGGAATTAATGGAAGTTGTTTATCTCATCTTATGTCATCTTTTAATTAATATTGTGGATGGGTTGTTGTATTTATTTCGGGGCGTTACAGTGGTTCATTCACCACTGACATTTCTTCAGGTTATTCTGCACCTAGTTTAGTCAAAGCATCTGCACATAAGTTGTCTTCTTTCCAAATGTGTTGAATAGTGCATTCACATCATCAAAAATTATTTTAGTGTCTTTCACCAAGTTTCTGAAGGGGTTGTTAGGTATACCTCCTATTAGAGTATGGGACCCAATTAGTTTATTAAAGAATTTAATTTGGTTTGGTATTGGTTATAATATATTTTTAATATATTATATCTATTTTTTGGAGGCCCAATGGGTATTTAATAATTTATTTGGTAACCATTAGGGTTTTGATAAAACCTAAATTTCAACAATATATAAATATGTTTTGTTTTTCCCAAAGTATAAAGCGACAGCAGCAAATTCTTTCTCGGTGAGATAGTGCTCGCTTTTTCGGTTTGGTAAACAAGCTTCCTACAGAAGTCTAACTGGTGGTTCAATTTTGGTGATTAATTGTTGCTCTAGTTATTCAGCTAATTTCTGCTTCGAATTTGCTTTGAAGGTTTGCTATGGTGACTATTTTGTTCATCTGTTTGGTGATTTCCACTTGTTTATTTGTGATTATTTGAAATTCACCTAAGGGTGGTTTGTAAGACCATTCGTGTCTCGTTTGTAATCGTTTGGAAACTTTTTGGTTGATAGTGGAATCAAATTTCGATCCCGTAGACGTACCTCACATTGAGAGAACCACGTAAAAATTCTTATGTTACTGTTGATTTAATTTTTCGCGTTAGTTTTTATTCCCATTGATTGATTTACTTGTGGGAAATCATATATTTTCTCTAACAACTAGTATCAAAGCTTACGGTTTATTTGGATTTATTTATTTGTGTAAATCGATGGAGGGGAATGTGAGTCATATAACTAGCTTCAATGGAAGCAATTGGGTAACTTGAAAAACTAAAATGGAAGACTTATTATTTTGTAAAGATTTGTATGGGCCTATTGAGGGTGATAGTGGCAAATTTGATGATATGAAAGATGATGAATGGAAGAGGCTTAATCAAAAAGCCGTTGGTGTTATCCATCAATGGATTAATGACAGTGTGTTTCATTATGTTGCTATTAAAACTTCAGCACATGATTTATGGGAAAAAATTAGAAGGTCTTTATGATAAAAAAATCAGCCACAAATAAAGTTTTTATGTTTCGTAAGTTGATTAATTTAAAATATAAAGATGGCAGCCTCATTCCAGAACATTTGAATGAAATAAAGAGTATTGTTAACTAACTTGCTTCTATGAAAATTGTTTTTGATGATAAGTTACAGGCTTTGACGCTACCTAGTTCTTTGCCTGAAAGTTGGGAGACTTTAGTTGTGACGGTTAGTAATTCGGCACCTGATGGAGTTGTCACAATGAGCCAAGTCACTAGTAGCTTGTTAAATAAAGAAACTAGAAGAAAATCAGCAGGTTTCTCTCATTTGGAAGCATTTTTTGTGAAAGGCCGAAACAAAACAAAGGGGAGGAGTAAGACTCCTCGCGGTCGTGATCAAAACCGTGATAAATCAAAAGATGGTTCTTTTTCAAAGAAAGACATTGAGTGTTATTATTGCCGTGAGAATGGGCACATGAAGTGAGAATGTCGAAAGCTCAAGAACAAGAAGAAAAGGCGTGACACAAGTGTGGATAAAAAGCAAGAAGACACAATGGCAGTCATTACCAATGATCTCATAGTTGTTTTTGAAAATGATTGTATCAATTTTGTGGGCCAAGAGAGTAATTGGGTGATTGATTCCAGTGCTTCTTTTCATGTGACTTCTCGAGTTGATTTCTTCACTACCTACACCAAAGGAGATTATGGTTCTATTTGAATGGGTAATGAAGGTTTGTCCAAGATTATTGGCATGGGTGATGTTTGCTTGGAAACAAATTTGGGCTGCAAGTTGTTGCTTAAAAATGTGAGGCATGTTCCCGACATTCGCTTCAATTTGATCTCTACCGAGAAACTAGATGATGAAGGCTACAATAACAAATTTGGTGATGGAATATGGAAGCTCACAAAGGGTTCTGTAGTGGTAGCTAAGTGCAAGAAGACTCATATACTTTATTCGATGCAAGGAAAAATTTGTAAAGGTGTTGTCAATGCACTTGAAGATGATACTTCTACCGAATTGTGGCACAAGGGGCTTGGCCATATGAGTGAAAAGGGGCTGCAAGTTTCGTTCAAGAAAGAGCTTCTACCTGATTTGAAAGGTACACATCTTAAAACTTGTATTCATTGTTTGGCAGGTAAACAACATAAAGTTTCTTTTCATAAAAATATTGCTTCTAGAAAAGAAAATGTTTTGGAGTTGATTCATTCGGATGTTTGTGCTCCTTTAAAAGTTAAAACACATAGTGGTACACTTTATTTTGTTACTTTCATTGATGATTATTCAAGGAAAGTTTGGGCTTTTATACTAAAAACTAAACATCAAGTTCTAGATGTATTTAAGCATTTTCAGACTATGGTTGAAAGAGAAACAGGACAAAAATTAAAGTACATCCGATCAGACAATGATGGTGAATACATTAGGCCATTTGATGAGTATTGTTGCAGCCAAGGTGTTCGGCTTTAAAAGACAGTTAAGAAGACTCCTTTAACAAAATGGCGTTGCCAAGAGGATGAACCGCACCATTATGGAAAGAACAAGGTATTTGCTTTCACACGCTAAATTGCCAAGATCCTTTTGAGGTAAGGCAATGAGGACAGCGGTTGATGTGATCAATTTGTCTCCTTCCTATCCTTTGAATGGTGATGTTCCCGAAAGAGTTTGGACCAACAAAGATGTGTCTTATAAGCACTTGAGAGTGTTTGGTTGCCGAGCTTTTGTTCACATTCCAAAAGATGAGAGGTCCAAGCTTGATAGCAAGTCAAGACAATGTATTTTTCTTGGCTATGGGTGTGATGAATTTGGTTATAGATTGTGGGATCCGGTCGACAAGAAAGTTAATCAAAGCAGTGATATTGTGTTTCTTGAAGACCAAACAATTGAAAACTTTGGCAAAGGTGATCAACTGGAGCAAAAAACTAATGATCTCATTGACATAGATCCATCTCCTTCATCTTTGGTTGATAATGAAAATGGAGGAGATGTGCAGCCACCTATTGAAGATGTGGAGGATAATACTAATCCTGATGAACTTGAACCAGAAATTGAGGAAGAGCATCCAACTCAAGAATCGCCACCACAACTTGAGTTAAGAAAATCTATAAGGGACCGACAACCTTCAAAAAAGTATCCTCCCAAAGAGTTTGTGTTGATTTCCGATCAAAGAGAGCCTGAGAGCTACCAAGAAGCAATTAAGAATGCAAAGAAAGATGATTGGAAAATGGCCATGAAAGAGGAGATGAATTCTTTACTTGAAAATCACACTTATAATTTAGTGAAGTTGCCTAAGAGGGGGAAATTCAGAAAAATAAGTGGGTCTTCAAATTAAAGAATGATGGCAAGAATCTAAGGTACAAAGCATGTTTTGTTGTGAAAGGCTTCGGTCAAAAGAAAGATATTGACTTTGATAAGATTTTCTTGCAGGTTGTAAAGCTGTCTTCTATTCGGGTTATACTTGGCATGGCCGCAAGTATGAACCTTGAAGTTGAGCAACTTGATGTGAAGACCATATTTCTTCATGCTGATCTTGAAGAAGAAATTTACATGGAGCAACCAAAGGGTTTTGTGAAAAAAGGGAAAGAGAAATTAGCTTGCAAATTGAAGAAAAGTTTGTATGGCCTCAAGCAAGCCCCGCAACAATGGTACAAAAAATTTAACTCTTTCATGATGAATAATGGTTTTTCTAAAACCACTTCGTACCATTATGTGTTTGTGAGAAATTTTCCAGATGGTAAATTCATTATTCTTTTGCTTTATATTGATGACATATTAATTGTGGGTTGAGATTACACTATGATTAACAAGTTGAAATTGGAATTGAGCAAGTCGTTTGGTATGAAAGATTTGGGGCCGGCAAAACAAATGCTTCATATGAAAATTGTTCATGATCGCAAAAAATGGCTGATTTGGTTGTCTCAAGAAAGCTACATTAAAAAAGTTCTTGAGAGGTTCAACATGAATAAAGCAAAGTCGGTTGGTTGTCCACTTGCGAATCACTTCAAACTTAGTTCGAATCAATATCCTACAAGTGAGAAAGACAAAGAAGAAATGCAGAAAATTCCTTATGCTTTAGCAATTGGTTTTTTAATGTACGCCATAGTTTGTACAAGGCCAGATATTGCTCACGCCGTTGGTGTGGTGAGTCGTTTTCTCTCTAATCCCGATAAAAAACATTAGGCAGCGGTAAAATGGATTCTAAGGTATCTTCGAGGGGTTTCGAAGGTGTGGTTGTGTTTTGGGAATGGTAAACCGATGCTTGATGGGTTCATAGATTCTGACATGGCCGATGATGTTGATTCTAGAAAATCTACTTCGGGGTATTTGATGACATTTGCATGGAGGCTATGGCATGGCAATCTAAATTACAAAAATGTGTTACTCTCTTAACTACCGAAGCTAAATTTATTCCATTATGGAAACTTGCAAAAAAGAGTTATGGTTAAAGAAATTTTTGCAAGAGTTGGGTTTGAAGCAAGAAAGGTATGTACTTTATTGTGATAGTCAAAGTGCTATTCATTTGAGTAAAAATTCTACTTTTCATTCGAGATCAAAATATATTGATGTGAGGTACCATTGGATTCGTGATGTGTTAGATTCGAAATCGTTACAACTTGAAAAGGTTCACACGGATGATAATATTTTGGATATGTTGGCTAAGACTTTGTCGAGGGACAAACATTTGAAGTGTCAAATTTTGGCAGGTATGGTTGATGTCTCCACCTAAGTTGGTAGGGAGAGAATTGTTGGCTATACGTCCTTATTGGAGTATGGGACCCAATTAGTTTATTAAAGAATTTAATTTTGTTTGGTGTTGATTATAATATATTTTCAATATAATATATCTAACTTTTAGAGGTTCAATGGGTATTTAATAATTTATTTGGTAACCACTAAGGTTTTGATAAAAACCTAAATTTCAACAATATATAAATATGTTTTGTTTTTCCCGAAGTACAGAGCGGCAATAGCAAATTCTTTCTCGGTGAGGTAGTGCTCACTTTTTCGGTTTGGTAAACAAGCATCATACAAAAGTCTAATTGGTGGTTCAATTTTGGAGATTAATTGTTGCACTGGTTATTCGGTTGGTTTCTGCTTCGGATTTGCTTTGAAGGTTTGTTGTGGTAACTATTTTGTTTGTCTATTTTGTGAGATATTTCATCTTGTTTATTTGTGATTATTTAGAATTCACTTAAGGGTAGTTTGTGAGACTATTCGTGTCTCGTTTATAATTGTTTAGAAACTTTTTGGTTGATAGTGGAACTGGATTTCGATCCCGTGGATGTACCTCACATTGAGGGAACCACGTAAAAATTATTGTGTTGTTGTTGATTTAATTTTTCCGCATTAATTTTTATTTCCATTGATTAATTTATTTGTAAAAAATCATATATTTTTCCGAACACAATTGTCCCTAGTTTCTTCTTCCATCAGCTTTACCACAGGTTTGTGCATTCATAGATTTGTTTAATTCCTTCATCTTATTCTTCTAAAAATTATTGTCTCAGTGTTTGCTAATTCAATTCATTATTATGAAACTATTCACTCGTTGTTTCAACCTTTTTTCTTCTTTTTTTTGTCTTCAATTCACTGTTTCAACTTTTGTTTCTTTTCTTCTTCCTTTTTTTAGGTCTTTAAAAACGTGGATTATTGAATTTTTTATTTTTTATTTTTATAAACTGAAACTTTTGTTTCTTCAATTCATTGAATGTTTCTTCTTCTTTCTTTGGATTTTTTCTTTTTCAGTTTTTAAAAATGTGGATTATTTATTTTTTTTCCTTTTTGTAAACTGAAACTTTTATTTTTTCAATTCACTGTTTGGTTTCCTTTCTACAACGTCAAACTCTTGCTTTTTTTTTTACAAAACAAAAAAAAAAAAAAAAATCAATTCAATCCAATTCAATCGATAATTCAATCCATTGTTTAGTCTTCAATTCACTGCTTCGTCGTCTTTTCAATTCACTCACTATTTGCTAGTTCAATTCTTTGCTTGAAAAGTTTTTTTTTTTCCCCTTCTACAAGATGAAACTATTCACTCACTGTTTCAATTGTTTTTTTTCATCTTCAATTCACTGTTTCAACTTTTGTTTCTTCTTCTTCTTCCTTTTTTTTTTTTTTTTTTTTTTTTGGTTTTTTTTGGGTATTTAAACATACGGATTATTTAATTTTTTTATTTTTTATAAACTGAAACTTTTGTTTCTTCAATTCACTGTTTGTCTCTTCTTTTTTGAGGGGTTTCTTTTGGATCTTTAAAAATGTGGATCATTTGATTTAATGTCCTTTTATAAACTCAAATTTTTGTTTTTTCAATTCACTGTTCGTTGCTTCTTTTTTTTTTTTTTTTTTTTTTTAGGGTCTTTAAAACAATAATAAAACGCACATAGAGGACCGAATATAGAACCAACCACAAATCTGTTCATTTGGACTATGAATCAAATGATCAGATGGTCAGCTGGATAACAAGATGATGTCGTGGTTGATAAGATAATAACTACAGTCAACAAGCTCCAGCCACGGTTGACAAGATGGTAGTTGCGGTCAATAAACTCTGGTCGATCAACTGCCCAATCATCTGGCCAGTTGGGCGATCGGTCATCGAGATGTAAAATTCTGTGTTTGATCCTCTATTCGTGTAGCATTATTGTTTTTAAAATTGTGGATTATTTAATTTTTTTTCTTTTTTATAAATTGAAACTTTTGTATTCTTCAATTCACTATTTTTTTTTTCCTTTAAAAATGTGGATTATTTTATTTTTTTCATTTTTATAAATTGAAACCTTTATTTCTTTTGTTTCTCACTTCTATTTTTCCTTTTATTTATTATACATAACAATTTCTCACTCTAAAGAATCATAAAATTCCTTTGCGGTGACAACATGAGAAAGATCAATTCACTTTTTATTTCTTGTTATATGTAGTTTAATATTGTCACAAATCTATGTCAAAAATTGCATCAAAATAATTTGAATAGATTATTGAACCGGACAGTGCTTTTGGACCACGTGATGTCAAAAATGTAATTTTTTAATTTTTAATGTTTATTTAAAATAAAAAAAAAGTTCAATGATATTTGCGTTCTTTATTTTCATAGATAATACAATCAACCAATTACATAAACAAAAACACTAAAATGATAGAGTTCCGTAGAGAGAAAGAGACAGCAGAGCTTCTCTCTCTAGAAGATTTCTGACGATACTCTGGCGACTACCTTCACACTTCTAAAGTGTATATCTATACTCCTAGAGTATAGATCTATAGTTTTAGAATATAGATCTGAACTTTTTATATCTGAAATAAGAGTTTGAGAACTCTCTCCCCCAATTTCGGCATAATTTTTTAGATTTTTTACACCTACAATGATTCCCTTTTCTCTCAAGCCTTCTCTCATAACATTGTAGGTGTACTTTCTCCTTATTTCTAGCTTCTAATAGTGTTCGAAGTACGGCGGTATCGGTGGCGGTAGCGGAGTTAGGCAATGGCGACAGGGATGACGTCTAGGGGGATGGCGAACTTTCAAGTAGATCTTACTTTACAGATCACATCTTTGATAAGATCGTTACTCTTTCCTAGATCGTAACTGATTTTTTTAACAGATTTGTGTTTTTTTTTTTTCCCTTTTATTGTATGGTTTTATGGCCCTTCGGGTTTTGTTCTTTATGTTATTATTTTTAATACAAATGTTTTTCCAAGTTCTCAAAAAAAAATTAAAAAAATACTAAAGTAAGTCTCTTTATAGTTTTTTTCTCATTTGACTGACGTAAATTTTTATTTTATTTTTTGCACAATTAGTTAAATAATACTAATTTGGTTTGGTCTGTATCTAATATATTTTCTTGCAGGATTTGCAATTATATTCTCTGTCTCATGCCACCAAAGTTAAATTTTATATAAATTCATCATGTATCATTGTTTTAATATGTGTATATATTTTGTAAATATTATACTTCTTTTTAAGATATCTGTATATATTTTCCATTTGATTGAAGTTATTGTTAATTTTACCTTTTAATTCTAATTTTTTTCATATATCTTTTTCACAACATTAAAGCATCTCCATTGGTGAACCATTTTTTTCATCAAATCTGAGGGGAAAAAAAAAGGCAATTTCCTCAATCTGATACAAGGTGTTCCAACGGTTGCACTGTACCTTGCATCAAAAGACAAGGACGTCCAGCTGGATCGGAAAAGGCATTGAATTTTTATTTTTTTTTCCCTTTCATTTCTGTTTCCCATTTCTTTTTTCCTCCATTAAATATTTTTCATTTTTCGTTTGCCTCCAATAATGATTTCCTTCCAAAAACTTATATAAATACATTAATCCATATACCATATGCCAGACGAGAAAATGGGGAAAATCTAAAAGAGATCATGAGTTGAATGGGCATGCACTTCTCTGCTTCCCGAAGCCATTTTCTTGCTCTTTTCTCATTACTTTTTTTGGGGAAATTCAGTTTATCAATTAGGTTTAGCAAGTAAATGAAAAAATATTTCTTTTTCTTTTGATAACCTTTGGAGCTGCCAGAATTGTGCACTCAATCATCAAAAGAAAGTCTATAAAATAAATACAACTCTAAACAAGAGCTGCCAGAATTTTAAAAAGCTAGCATAGATTCACCTTTAATGTTTAAACCTAACCTCCCAGCTCTCTACAATTACATTCCTCCTGCCCTCCATTGCCTCTGTTTTTGTCATGCTTGATTCATAGTTCATTAAGAGTTGATTTCTTTTTACATCTCAAGAAAAGAATATTGTTAAGCTTTCTTCTATTCTTATTCCCTTAATTATAAGTAGTTTTTTGGCCCATTCAAGTTTTACTCGTAAACTCTTCTTTCTCAGCTTTGTCTAGCCGGTTGTCCGATGGGATCCATCTCCAATGTAAACACACAGTGTTTTGGTGAAACTTGACCCAACTCCTTAATTTGGTGAAAGTTTTTCCCCATTCTCAATTTGATATCATTTTGATGAAACCGTTGGAGAGATAAAAGTGATCCTTTTTCATCAAATTTAAATCTAGTGATGAATCTAATTCACCGTTGGAGATGGTCTTAGTTTAATAACTTCTTTGGCATTGCCGGCCTCGAGTCTTAAAAAAATAAAACCGTGTGATGACATATTTGCAATTTGGTCTGAAACAGTGTCGCAAAAAAATCCAGTCATCTGATTTGGTTTGAAAATGAGACCGATTTATAATTTATTTTTATTTATTTTTCTTTCTCAGCCATAGATCCAAGCCTGGGAAGCCCGGTGAGTTTGATTGATTTCTCAACCTTGACATCAATCAAGGGTTCAAGTCCTTATTTATCTTTCCACCAAGTCCAAAAACAAAAACAACAACATAACCAGGCCCAATGACTAGTTTTGAGCCTTCGTGTACCAGAAGGTCCTTCTATATAGTATAAGGCCTGCATGTTCCAAAGAACACACGTTGGGCTGTAATGTCAGGTTCGTCCTGGAAGGGGGATTCTATCTACACCCAAATAATAATTTAGTTAGCCCAATAAAAATTTTAAAATTTTAATTAATATTATACTCTAATATAAATTTATTAATAAGGACAATTCACATTAAATTTTAATTTTTTTTTTTCATGGTAAACCCTAATCATTTATACATATTTTTCATATTAAATCTCTTCATCTTCTTCTCCAAAATTTAATTATTTTTACTTTATCTTCTTCCTTTTATCAAAACTCTAATCCTTTCCACTAAAATTTACTACTATCATCAAACAAAAAAGGAACCCTAGATCTCGCACAAAAGTCTAAGAGGAGAAGGTAGTGAAGTTTTGGAGTAAAACAACCTTGTCAATCATTCTTTGAATTTTTGTGATGAGATTTTTAGAAAAGAATAAATCGTGTCAATCTCTCAATATAAAGCCCACTTCACAAAACATCATTCTAAAACCCATGAAACCATTAGGATCATCATTTAAAAAAAAAAAAAACATATAGAGAAAAAAATTTCCAATTGTAGAGAGGGAGCGCACAGTTCTTGATGAAAAACAAACTTTACTCAACAAAGTTTATGAAATATAACCAAGATCCATATATGATATATACATATAAAGAGAAAGAGGAGATGGGGGAGAGAGATACCCAGCGTTGAGGAGAGAAGAAAAAGAGAAAGTCTTTTTTTTTTAATTGATTTATTTATTATTTGGGTGTACCATAAATTATTATTTTATATTGAAGTGTAATTTAGGGAAAAATATAGAGTGTATGGAGAATAAATTATAAAATTCAATAATTAAATAAAGAATAATAAGAAATGGGGTGTACTAAACAATTTTTTGAGTGCAAATAGAATCACCCGTCCGGGAAACACGATTTGGGCCAAAGATGAAAGCATCATACAATAGTTCACTCAATTTGAAATTGGGCCTTATTTAACCCCTTTTTGGTCCTGTACCCTCCTATTCTCACTTTCTCATATGTTAGTCGCGCATGTTAACTTCTCTATTGATTCGAACTTAAAATGTCACTTAATTTGATATTTAAGTGCCCTCTTCATGATTACTTCGGCAATTGCCCAAGGTTTTCTCACATTCATTAGCAAGAAAATTATAATAATAATGTGCAAGTGGAAACGAGGCAAAATGGTGTTTTTTGTACTAAAAATATTTTGGTAATTTTAATCTATAAAGATATTTAGTAGATTTCATTGGTGAACGCATGTTTTAGAATTTCAAGTAATGCTATATTGAACTATGTTTAAATATCACATTTTATCACGTGTCGTTATTGTATTAGTAACAAATATGAGTGATGAGACCCATTCAACTAATGCAATTATGAAAAATGAGATGTTAACCCAATGTAATATATAAACATGATTCTTACAGGTTTTGATAGAAAATCTCTATATTTTGACTTATGGAAATACTTATTTTACAAAAATTATAGACATATTTTTAATTGGGTGATTGACCTATGATCGATCCTTGAAGTTTCTCCACCCAAAAAAAAAAAAAAAAAAAAAAAAAAAAAAAAAAAACAAGAAATATATATATATATATATATTATTCAGATCCAAGAAAAATGAAGCATATGCGAGATTTAGATGAATTTTCACTTTTCAGTCTGTTACCTCTCACATGCAAATGGAGACATGGCAACATGCCCATGCTGGTTTCCTTCCTAATGGCAATTTGTACATTTCTCTCTACTAATAATTGATCACATGCTCTCTCTCTCTCTCTCTCTCTCTCTCTCTCCTCTGTAAACTTTGCTTACCATGTGGTTCCACAGCACCCCCACACCTGTAGGGTCAAATGTCCTAAAATGTTCAATGCTTAGGACCTTCTCGTTTATGGGAACCCACAACCTTATTTCATACAACATTCATGACCTTGTAGAATTTGGCTTCTCAATTGAAGAGAAAAGGGACTCGACCGTCCATTCCACATTTTAATGATTACTTTTGTTCATATTTTAGACTTATATGCTTAAATTATTTTTCAAAATAATTATAAAAAAAAAAATCAATTTGATAATCTTAATCATCTATTTTATCATCAAAGAAAATGGGCCTACTTTTTTGGGTGGGTAAAAATAGGCCTACTCATCAAAGAAAATGAATAACTAACATATTTTGAAACAAATATAGTAATATCAATTGTAATTATCGAATCGATTTAATTTTTATAAATTATTTAATTTACACACACGGGTCTATTATATTAAAATAAAAAATAAAAAGAACAGGTCAGGTGATGGCTGCCAACTGAGTGAATTGGAAAGTCCAATCCAATTCTCCAAGTCAAGAAAAGTAGACTTTTCTTTTTTTTTTAGGTCTCTCCAGTGTATTTCCCACCGATCGCGGAGATTAATCCCTTTGCTGGTTTGTAGGCACCTCAAAGGGTGAGACAGCTGGCTCAAGGATTTAAGGCTGCTCCATGCCCAAGGTGGGAATCGAACCCCCGACACTTGGTTAAGGGAAAAGGAGTCCCTTCCACTCCACCACACCTCCTAGGTTAAGAAAAGTAGACTTTTCATAATAGGGAAGAGATCCCCATAATTTTTTTGAATATCAATTATTGATGTATATATAAGATTTATTTATATATGTGTAGGGTCCACACCATCAATGGTTAAAACCTAAAAAGAATTGCAAGATTTTCCAAAAAAAAAAAAAAAGAGTCTCAATCATTGTTGTTAATTTTGTTACCAATTTTATAGATTTGGTTAGGGTACCACTGAGGTGTATTTTGGTCAGTGCCCTTCAGCCAAAAGAATATAATCCAAGGAAGGAGGGCAAATGGACCTTCATGTTCCTCAGTTTTGGAAGGTTATGGTTAGATTGGCCTCATAATTGTCCAAGTTGAGCCCTAACATTGTAAATCTGATTCAACCCTCATACAAAGTTTTGCAATTAGCTAACTTGCCAACCCTACCAGCTGGCTCATAATGTCCCTTATGGGTCAGACCAGCTGGTACATTGTATAAAAAGGTGGCGGTGGCGGTGGTGGTCCATATGGTCCTTTTACATGACCTATTATTGTATGTTTATGCACCAAAATAATTGAATCGATCACCATGCTTTTACAAACCTGTCTCTCTCCAAAATCCAATATGCAAAAACCAGTGTCACAATGCTACCAAAGAATATATGATTGCAATGTTTGGGGTGTTTGGAAAATTATTTAGGGGAATATCATTTCAGTGGTGTAAATTACAAAAATAATATATACTATCATTTGATAAAAAAATTTATAAGTTTTGTCTTTTAATGTTGCAAAGTTTTTCATTAATATGATTTTTTTTTTTTCTTTGTAAATTTTACTGAAATTATGTTTTCCCAATTATTTAATGATTCTACATCTTTGCTCTCTGTCACCATAACCAGCCAACTGTGATAAAATAGACCATAGAAGCCACCTTCTCAAGAATGTCAACATGTAGAACCTTTTTTTTTTAACATGTAGAACCTGGGATCCCACTTTTTGTCAAAAAAATTAAAATAAAAAATAATGTGCTGGTTCGAAATGTCTGAATAATTATTCATAGTTCTTATAATGCAACAATGGCTAAAAGATTATTATTATTAATAGGCGTATAGAATTTTACCTTTCTGATTTTTTTTTAAATAAAGATTGGGACCCCCTTTCCCTCCACCCCCTTTGACTCCCTTTCTTTTTTGATTGGTCACTTTTTCTTTTTCTTTTTCTTTTTTTTCTTCTCCTCCAATCATCACCCGTCACGTGTGTGTGGGGGTGGTGGGAGTTGAAGTTTGAAGGGGTCTAAATTACTGCTTTTTTTTATTTAAATTAAAACACCCACTATCATAACTCTTAACATTAAAAATAATATTCTGTGTTTTGAATATTTTTTTTTTTTTGGGGGATATAAAAGTGTATATTTTTCTCGTTAAAATAATTCATTTTTTCTGTTGAAATGAGATTATTTGGTGCAACTTATAACTTTTTTTTATATTTAAAAAAATTTGTGTCAAAATATTTAGTACAATTTTTGCCCACAATTTTTAAGTCAAAAATAATTTAAATAAACTAAAAAAATTTACTATTAGAAAATAGATAGAGATGTTTTTAACCTTTATTTTCTAATTGTCAAGTTTCAATTTATTAAATGTTACTGCATAACATGTCTGATGTTGTAATGGACAACCTTGCAACATAACCAAAACTTTTCTAAAAGTAAGAAATTAAGGTAGCGTTTGGTAGAGTTTTCTAAATATGATTTGACAGTATAATTGTATTTTGAATTTGTCAGTTTTTAAATTATGATTTGAGTGTAGAAAATTTGTTTGGTTATGATTTTTAAATTGAGTTTTGAGTTAAATGTAGAATTGAGTTTTGAAGGTTTGATGTAACGTGTGAAAGAAGAAAAATTGTTTGGTTATGAATTTTGGAAAGAGTTTTCAAAATTTAATTCAAAAGGTTATAACTCATAATCAAACACACAACTTAACATCTATTGAAATTTTTAATCAACAGTTATAACCAAACTCTTTTTAAAATTCTATTTAAAAAATTAATTATTAACCAAAAAAAACACTGTTAACCAAACTCTTTTTAAAAATCAATTGAAAAAATTAATGATTAACAAATAATAGCAGTCATACCTAATTTTTTTTCAAATTCAACTCAAAATGAATTATTAAAAAAAAATTAAGAAAAAATTGTATTGAAAATATTAAGAAAAAAATAATTTGAAGGTCACAATAAATATTCAATTACTGATCAAACTGAATTTATAATTGTATAATTGATTCGAATTTTGTTTTTGCTAATATTTTTCAGTTCAAATATTTTTATATTTGTAATAATTACTGTCACCAATCATTTGCTAATTATTATATTATTATTTTCAAATAAATGGCTACAAATTTTATCAAACTTATATATATTGGGAGTCAAATTAAAATTAAAATATCATTTAATTAATATCTACACAGTTTATGACACATAATTAAATATACTTAAAAAAAATTATTTGTTAAATTTTATCACTTTACTAAGACATCCGTGAACTTGTACCACTCACCTTCATTATTGTGCTCACTCGTGACCTTCTCTTCCATCCACATTAATTGAAGTTGATTGATAGATGTGTTTGCTATTGAAATGTCTAAAGTGCCCCTATGTTATGAAATGCTAAAGTGATAAGGTAGTGCAAACTGAAAAGGGCAACATTGTAATTTCACTCATACTTTGCAGAGCCATCACTCTTCTACAAAACATCAGTTAGTCAGCTCTAATAAAAGAAAAAAAATATAAAAAAAACACACCTACAGATTTTTTGACCATATATTTGCCTGAGGCTTTACATCATGAGCACATACAACCACCTTTGTTTAAAACATACAACCACCTCCTTCACCACCTACCTCAATTAATTTTATCAATTCATATCAGTGTCAAAGAAGAGAGGAACAGCTTTGAGCCGAGGTTCACTACACCAACTTCACAATTTCAGGTTGCAGAGAGGAAGAAAAAGAGCAGAGGTTCACAACACCAGCTTCACAATTTCAGGTTTCAGAGTAGTCGAAAAGTGCGCCGATTCGGTCGATTGCGAGGTCAACTGGTGGGTCATCCGACCGATCAACCGGCTGCACCTGTTCCCAGCTTCTAGCAAAACTGAAATCCAGTCTAAGCTTTGGCTATTTATTGCTTACCTTGTGCACACCATTTGGAAGCTTTTCACAGAAGAAATGGATGATTGTACGTTTGGAAGCTTTTCACAATGGAGAAACGAACGGAGAAATCTGCCAAATGGAATATGGAAATGCATTTTAAACTGTATGATAGAATTATATTTAAAAAATTGTATCCAAATGTCAAGCACAAATGAAAGAACAAAAATATATTTTGAAAACGCAACAAAGAAAGCTTAAAATATTTTTCTTGTCATTTCATTTAGGAAAACCTTTTACTTTCATTTATATGCTATTTTATACACCACAACATTACCAAGGTTGTCTTTAGCATTATTATATCTTGTATATCCTTATCATCTATTTGAGCTCCTTTTCCCAAACTTGCCACCTATAAAGGTTTTGGACCACCTTTTTGGCATTTAAAGCAAAAAAATAGTTTTGTCCCCCCCCCCCCCCCCCCCCCCCCAATCTCACACAGGATTAGCTAACTTGAATTGAATTGCAGTGCACCATATGGGTTGGAATTCTTTGTTTAAACAAAAATTGAGGATAAAAAAATATCAAACAAACTAATGAACCACAACAAAATGAAAATGAGCCACAAAATCATAACCAGTCACACACTTGTATATAAGCGTACTTGTATATGTAATTTTTAAAATTTTATTTTATTCATCTACTTGACAGAGAACAAATATATTTTTCATTTTTTTTATGATCAACTTGATGATTAGCAATCATGAGGCAAAATGTCTGAACTACCCCTAGATTTTTTCTGATAATGGACAGGACAGTACAGGACAGCACAGCACAACAGAAGAGAGGATGCAAGTAATGAACAAATAATAAAGGGTAATGCTATAGTGTGCAACTTACACCTTACACTTTTTTGTGTTCACTTACACCTTACATTTACACATTTTTTACCTTGCACTTACACCTTTTGTGTAAGTGGCACATGGTGTTCAACTTATACATTTCATTTATACCTTCCACTTACACCTTATACTTACACCTTTTGTGTTAGTGACACATGATGTATAATCCACTTACACCTTTTATGGATTGCACACCTAAGAAAACTCTAATAATAAAATGAGTTTGAAGAAGAAGTCCAGGTGGGGATTAAATGGTGCAGAGTCCCATTTAATGATTTTCACGAATTAGAATGGTCCATCCATCCACATGTGACCCCACTTGCTCAGAAGTAAAATTCACCACTTGTGGTGGGGTAGCAGCTTAGCTCATTGATACTGATGCAACAGAAAAACATTTTATTTTATTTAAATTTTTAAAAATGCTTTTAAAAAAAACAACCGAGAAGTATTTTAAAATTAATGAAATGTGCCTTGTGTTTTACATTTTTGAATCTTTTTCTTTTGTTCAGAAATACTTTTTAGCAATATTTTTATTTATTTATGACCAAATTAGTCTCCCTAATCTGTTTATTATGTTAATTTGATTTATGTAATTTTAATTCTATCAAGTTTGCCTTTAAAATTTTTACATTTTTGTGAGTTTCGTCCAATTAATACTATCAGTTAATAAATTGGACAGAAATGATTATTCAAGAGGGAATATATCATTCAAGTTACATGTCAACCTATCAAACATTTTGAGAAGAGTGAACACACTATTTTAACCATCTATTTAAGACTAAATAGGATATTATTAATTGGATTAAATCGACACAATTTTAAAATTTTAATTATAAAATTAATATTACTAGAACTACAATAACTAAATTGACATAAGATAAAAATTATAGTGACTACGGGTATAGTTTTGCACTTAATTTTTATTCTTTGTTTATGCTGTTGTTATGTGATTATCAAAAGCATATTATAGTAATTATATGTTTTGTTAGTTGGTATGCCGTTGTTATCTGATTATCAATTAAGTCTCATGTGGGTCCTTAATTGCTATTGTGTGTTTCTTAAACTAATATAATTGGTGTTCTTTTAACAAATCACTTAAATTATTCGCTTAAATTGTATACATTTTTTAAATTAAAGTTATATAAAAAAAATTAAAAATAAAAAAAACATGATACAACTTCATATACAATTCCTTCTTGATGCTAAGGTTTGGTACGTGGTCCATTCATGCACACGTTAGTCACCATTATTGAATTTGAAGACAAGTAGTTGTTGATTATAACCCTAATAATGATGTCAATGACATTAATCCAATATTTTAGATTTCAAATACAAAAGTCTTAAAATGGATATATGAACCATTTGTAGTTCATTTCCCACAATAGTGTTAGTTTTTTTTGGGTGGATCGCAATATTGTTAGCGGATTTGATCAGTGGCTCGAAAAAATGGGTACTAATGCCCCGAAAATCTAAAAAAGGCAAAAAAAAAAAAAAAACACAAGGCAAAGAAAAAAAAAAAAAAACAGAATTACCAAAATTGGAAATTTAGGGGCATTAATGCTAAAAAACATTTCTCTATTGTTAGTTAGAGCAGGTAGGGTTTAATAATGATTAAATCAAAACGTGGTCTGCGTTATCTTATGTGGGAAAAATATTTTAGGTGCTGATGATATATCTCTGCTAAGGTAATAGTTTGGAAGGACTTAGAGTGAGAGCTTCTTTTCTGTATTTACTGTATTTACTATTGTACAAGGCAAGGGTTTTAACTGTATTGAACTTAAATCCACTTTTATTACAACCAAGTATAGTCTTAAAAAGATGTAAGCATTTAAAGCATTTCTAATTTGTCTAACTTTTAGCTTGTCTTTCCATTATATCACTCTTTTGTAAAGTTTAATTGTAAATCAATGAAAGATAATTTCATTATCATTGTAAGTACTTCTTGATATTGAGTATGGGTTATAGTAATTATTTCAGGGCGTTACATGAAGACTACATAGAAGGGGGCAACACAAAAATCTCACAAAATTAATTTTCGTCACTATATGTATTCAAAGTAATAATTTGATATTCTTTCTTGTTAAAAACAGTTTGCTTTAGATCATTATTATGTGTTTTTTATTTTTCTTTTTATTTTTTTATTTTTTATAAGACTGTCATTTGCTATAGTATTTCTTCAATCCCATCTCTAAATTCACTATTTGAATTTTTTGTTTTTTTAATAGTAAAGTTTATAACCATTTTTTTTTTTTATCAAATTTGTTTTCTTGGTGCTTATTTTATTAAATGATCGAGATGAATAAAATTTTCTTATGATATATGAAACTAATGAACATAATATTATCAATGATGGTAGAGAAGTACTAAATATTTGTCTATATCTCTTTGTTATTATTAGTTGATTTGCTAAATTATATTATCAATTTAGAGCCCATATGATTTAATTCAATGTTCATGACTTTAGTTGCATTCGACCATTTTTTTGGTTAGGTAACATATGTAATTTTTTTGTTGGTATATAATGATTAAAGTTATCATTTGTTATATTTCTTCAAGTACAATTCAAATAATTTGTCATCATATTTTTTTATAAATAAAATGGATTCAAACTGTCTTCTTATATAATTTTTATAATCTTACGAAGTTCTTATCTTGATTTATTTTTTTTAAATGCTGTAGAAATTATGCAAGTATTATTCAAGCTATGGAAAAAATGATTATGGAGAAACATTTTAACTTTGATATGATATGCATGTATAATTGATAGAGAAGATCAAAGATAGAGAGCTGTTAACAAAATTAATTAATGATTTGTTTGAGAAGTTCTTTTTATGAGTAGGGTAACAAACTTAATTAATCTTATTCTTTTTTAAACTATACTTAGAAATTATAATTAAAAGTTAAGATTTATTCATAATTTGGTCCCACAATAATAATATAAACCACTAATTTAAAAGTCTAATTAAATTTGTGATAACTTTCTGAGTTTATAATATTTCTCTCTTTTAACGCTTTTTTTTCTTTTTTTTATTTCCTTGCATGACACTATAGTTTGATATAAGTTATTTATGTTATCAGGTGATTGTGATATTATTATCCCCAACAATCTTTATAATTAATAATTTTTTATGCATATCAAATTTTATTGTGAAATTTTGTGGGTTAATTATTGCTAACATCTACTAGGATGGCCTAATATCATGGCTTGCCGCTATTAAGACATAATTCAAGATTAAAATGATTTATTTATCATACAAAATGTATATAGTCTATTTTTCCGTGCATCACACGCTATTACTATACTATATATATAACCAAATGTAATTGTTTTGTCAAAAGCCTTAAAATATTCATTCTTAAATTCTCATAATTTTAAAACTCTCTCTTTCTTACATGACAACCCTCTTTAATTATCTTTCATATTTTCTATTTTCCTCCATTTTCTATTTGTTTGATTAATTAAAATGAAAATTCACTTCATGGCTTATGGATAAAGATTTGAATTTCAAATAAACATATAAAAACTGATAAATAATTTATGAAAATTAATTTCATGGTCTTCAGATAAAAATAAAAATTAATGATTAACTTAAAAAAATAATTTCATAACTTATAGATAATTTAAAATTTGCTTCTCATAAATAAACATATTAAAATCGATAAATAATTTATAAAAATTAATTTCATGACCTACTGATAAAGATAAAGGTTAAATAATTGATTTTAAAAAATGAAATTACTCTTTTTTTTTTTTTTTTTTTGCCCTTCATTTTGTACTTTAATTTATTTCATTATAGATAAACATATAAAAATTCATAAATAATATGAAATTTTATTTCATGACGTATAGATAAAGATAAAAAAAATTTTTAAAAATTTAATTTCATGACTTATAGATAAATAATTTATGAAAATTAATTTCGTGATCTACAGATAAAGATAAAGATTAAATAATTTATTTACAAAAACTTAAAATAATAAAATTTGGATAAGGATATGATTCGTTAATTTATATCTATGAAAAACATATCTATATAAATCTTTATTTTGATTTACTCATATTTTTTTTTTCTCCTTCTATCACATATTATCCTTTTTTATTTTGAATTTTTTTATCTTATGAAATATCCTTATTTATAACTTCTTATCTCCTCTCAAATTCTTAATCTTCTCCTCATAATTTTTATTATTCGTTATTATCTACCAAGTGATAAAATAAAAATAAAAATAAAAATGGTTGGTTCTAAATGAGAAAAATTATTAATAATGAAATAATGAAGGCTGCATGGTATGAGGTAACAAAAATCTCACAAAATTAATTTTCGTCACTATATTTATCCGAGAAAATAATTTGATATTCTTTCTTTTAGTTCTTAAAAATAGTTTGCATTAGATCATTGCTATGTGTTTTTTCTTTCTTTCTTTTTTTTATAACGTTGTCATTAGTTATAGTATTTCTTCAATCACATCTCTAAATTCTTTCTTTGAAATTTTTGTTTTTTTAATAATAAAGTTTAGAACTAATTTCTAATCAAATTTGTTTTCTTGGTACATATTTTATTGAAGGATCGAGCTGAGTAAAACTTTCATCTGGTATATGAAATTAATGAACATAATACAAAGATGGTAGAGAAGTATTACATATTTGTCGATATCTCTCTATTATTATTAGTTCATTTACTATATTATATTATCAATTTAGAGCCCATACAATTTTGTGGGGAAGTGGTTCTGGAAATACTCTTCAAATCCTGGGAGACGCTCTTGATCCTCAGCTAGTCACCTGCAAAGACAAACACTCCGGTCGGGGGTGCCGGGGTTAGCACTTCGACGGACAAGTCAGTTCTTATACTCAAGAAAGCTTATTTACTAAGTTTAGTGAAATGATTCTTGCATACCATTCCAAGAACGCTGCTTCCTTATTTATATCTGTTCCTTCTGAGGCCTCGGGGCCTGGGCCTACTTTTCAATCATTACCCGTTCCTCTATTCGGCCTCAAAGATCATTTCTTAATCGGCTTACGTATTGTATTCGACTTATCCTAATCTTGCAGGATGCAGCCGGTTAATGTCCGTCTACTAAAATATGCCCCTTCCGATTTAGCCATTTATTCGGCTCCCACAATTGCCCCCCGAACTCCCTATTGACGGTAGTTAATCGGCGTATTTGGTCTAAAATTCGAAAAGCTTAGCATAGATCAGGCGGCTTCGCGTTCCCCAAGACGTCAGAGGATGTCAGAAGGCGCACACCTTTTCGTTTATCATTACACTTTCCCGCACCATTCATGTATCTCTCGCATTTATTGCGATTTGAAACTTCAGTCCTTTTGGGTGCACATTTCATCGATCATCTGATACGTTTGGACTGCCAGCGCGCATCTCTCCTCTCACTCACATTTTCTGCAACTTTCGTCCGTCTGCCTTTGCCTCATCTGCTCTTCGTAAGTCTTCTTCCCTTTTCTTTGTAATCCTATTCTCTGTTTATCGTTTTTACTTTCGATGAATCCTTGGGTCCCCGTTGGAATGGCTAAACACTTGAAAGACCTCCTTTCTAAGAGTCGTATTTTCGGATTCCGGCGACATTTTTCCATTCCCGATGACGTCCATTTGTCTCTCATAACGGACAACACTCTAGATATGGAGAGAGAGGATCAGAATACGATCGTATTCCCCCTCCTATTCATTGCGGAGGGCGGAGTTCGTTTCCCCTTACATCTATTGCTTAGGGCCGTTCTTCGCTATTGGAGTCTGATTCCTTCTCAACCCAATGTAAATTTCTTTCGAATCATTATGGGGGTTATAGAGTTGAATCGACGCCTTAGGATCAATCTCGGAATTAGGCCATTGATCGCTATGCTTTAGCCAAATCCTCCTACAATTTGGCAGACTTCCTCAGGGCCAAGGATACTGACCATTATTTGGTGATTATGCTTGTCAATTCTGGTAAGAGGGTTGACGATGTAATGGTCAATGTCCGAGGTAATTGGGAGTTCGCTGAAGGCGAAGATCACCTAGACCCTATTCCCAGACATAAGGGTGATCTAGGTTGCCACGTAGTATCTTATGTTTGTCGATCTGTCTTTTAATCGGCTCTCTTTCCTTAAGCTCTCCTTATCTTTTGCAGGTAACAAATTGAAGAAGATTCTGACTTCAGTTGACGACGCGGTCCTTAGGGACATTAAGACTGCACTCGACTACTTCGGTCGCCCAAATGTGCAAAAACAAGGGAGAGCTGCCCACATTTTATTCCGGTACGAACCCACTTATACCACATTCTGGGCTGCAGACAACATCCCAATTCCATCCGGCGATCAGCACCTCTCGGCTCTTATCTTCCCCAGCTACAAAAACCTTAGGTAGATTGGTTTCGAAGCTTCTGATTCGGGGCAAGACGCAGAGCCGGTGATAGAGGTAGTTGCCGACCCGGCCAGAGAATTCACTGAGGAGGGCAAAGAGGTTGACGAGGCCGTGCGTTCGGCGTTCAAGGCTGCCGGACTCAACCAGCCTTCCTCACCACCCGCTTCGGGTCGGGCAAAGTTTTCTTCCAGGGATATTTTCGTGAACTTAGGAGATCTACCCGGCGATTTCTTCGGAGGTATGGCGAAGGAAAGCCTTATGCAAATGGCGTGTAGGCGAAATGCCGAGCGAATGGCTGCTCGAAAAAAGGCCGAGGCCGCCGAATCCGATCCCAGCTTGACTAAGGCCTCTGTACCCATTATTGAAGGAACGGCTCAGGTTACGCGCGGTCGAAACGGAAAAAGTGGTTGAACAGTAGGCCGGCGAAGAACGGCTGATTCCGGAGGGACGCGGCCAAAAACGTAGCACCGAGGAGGAGGATAGTTCAAGAATTAGTCCCAATGACAAACGGCCTCGCCTCGAAGAATCGGACGTGGTTGCTCCTTTTGTTATTCAGCCCAAGATCAGAGATACGCCGATTCCTTCTAATGCTTCGGCCATGGAGGATCCGGCCGTTGCATTGAGCCTAGCGGCTTCAATTTCCTTGCCGGCTGACAATGCAACCTTTTGCGCCATGCCGGATATTATGGCCATAGCTCTGTCTACGCAGTCGGCACTTTTGGTAGGTGATTTCAAATTCGCTTAAATCTATTTTTATAGAGGTATCTAACGATCGCTTGTTCTTTGCAGACCGTCGGCAGGATCGCCGACTTAGGCCGCCGCCTGCATGATGCTCTTGGCAGAATTGACCGTTTGCAAACGGAAGTGGACGATCAGAAGAGTAACGCCGAGTTTGAGAAGATGAGAGCCGCAATGGAGAGTGCACGAGCCGAAGCGGAGAAAGAGAGGGCTCGCACTACCGAACAGCTTCGTTCTGACGTTGAGGCCAGAGCGAGTGCGAGTGAGGAATCGCTCAAGCTCTCTAAGAGCGAACTTGCCGAGGCGAAGAGTCAACTGGAGGAGCTCAAGGCGGCCCAGGAGAAAGCCGAATCTGAGGCTTTTGAGGCGAGAAAAAGAGCCGCCTTCACGGAATACATTGATGAAGTTCCCAAATTTGAGAATCGAGGGTTCAAACACGGGTGGCTCAAAGCCCTTGCTGCCTCTGGGATTACATTGGATTTGCCAATTCCTTACGAGCAAGTGGATGTTGAGCCCCTTGAATCCGACACCGAGGAGTGATCTGGGAGGCGTTTCCTAATTCATTTAGTCTTTTGATCTTTGTTTGGTAGAGTTTTGTTGGTTCAGGGTGGTTTTTATGTATAAATTGGTTAGTATCTTGTGCGCAATTTATTAATGAAAATTTCCTTGTAATTTCATTACTACTCGTACACAATTTGTGTGGTTATTTTAATGAAACATTTTGACTTTCACTACTACTTGTACACAATTTGTGTGGTTTATGTTAATGAAACAATATTGATTCGTCTTTAGAGATTGAATATCCTGTGGCAATGTTGATTCGTCTTTCTCATGCTGACTGGATTCGAATTATGAACTGTCGATTTGTGAGCCGGCTAGGGTACCTGAGCCGAACAGATTGATGAATCTGCCCTTGCCTCAGGCAGTTCCTGCGGAGGTTAGAATCGATTCGGGAGCCGGCTGGGGTACTTGAGCCGAATAGATTGATGAATCTGCCCTTGCCCCAGGCGGTTCCTGCAGAGGTTAGAATCGATTTCGGGAGCCGGCTGGGGTACATGAGCCGGATAGATTGATGAATCTGCCCTTGCCGCAGGCGGTTCCTACAGAGGTTAGAATAGATTCGGGAGCCGGCTGGGGTACTTGAGCTGAATAGATTGATGAATCTGCCCTTGCCCCAGGCGGTTCGCAATATTCGAATAGATGGTAAAATCGTGCCCTTACCGTCGACTCAGCCGACGTCGGGCGATTCAGGATCTCTAATTAATGAGATTGCCTCGATCGTGCTGCCTCTGTGAAGGATAAATGAACAAGGGTACATCCTTTATGAGCTTGGTAGACGACTGACTCGAGCTCCTGGAGGAAGTCTGATTGCGCGAATGTCGAACCGACTCTTCTTTAATAGTAAAAGGGAAGCGAAGACCCTAGCTGAGCTGGGTGGAGATATGAATCGAGATAGTGAACCCTCGCGTACAGGAAGTAGGAGTTCCAGGGGTCGAGAGAGGCGTCAGTCTCCCCGACGTCGCAGTAGATCGCCCAGGCGAGGCAAGCAGTCGCAGGGTAAATCTCCACAGTCCCGAGTCGAGAGGAGGTCTGACGCGAATCCGTGCCCATTAAGCTTTGTGGTATTTGTGAAGAATAGACCCATGACGGAGGTGGACTCGATCGTTCGAGACCCAGACGTAGCGGTCGACTTTGCCCGACAAATATTCCCTCCTGAGGTTCAACAATCAATGCTGGGTCGACAGCACTACGAGGTGTTTCGCGAGGGCATTCACGGTGTGGTGAAGGGGCTTTACACTGCTTACGAAGTCGGCATGCGACTGCGTGCTACCCGTCAAGAGATGGAGAAGAAGGAAGAACGTATTCGAAGTTTGGAGGCCTACGTGGAGGCGGCTGAGCGGGAACTAAGGAAGACCAAGGCGGCTCAGGCACAATCCACCGCACACGTGAACCCAATTGTGGAAGAGAGAGTTACTAGTCAGCTTATCAGCTCCGCACTTGCCGATCGAGAGACGGCAAGTATGTTCGCAATAGAGAGCGTGAAGGGGAGGGCCTATGAAAAAGGTTTCCATGAGGGCCGAAAAGTGGGAATCGAGAAAACCAGGGAAAAATTGGCCGAAGAAGTGTGCCAATGCGAAAACCGTGGGTTTAGGCACGGTTGGATCAAGGCATCTCAAGCCGCAGAAGCTCTTCGAGCGTCGGGAATTGATTTGGCATCACCACGCTACAGGAGTAAAGATTTTTCATTTTCTGCTTTTGAAGTTGAGAAGAGTGAGGATGAGGGCGACGCCGTATGAGTTCAATAGTCGTAAGATTGGAACGCAGGGCACGTTTGAAACTATGTAACTTATTGTTTTATTGAATAAAGAACGTTTCATTATAAATGTTTCGTTGTCATTCATATTCGGCATATGTGTATTTCGTGTTACTTAAATGTTTGAATAAATGTCTAAATATTGTCCGACCTGTGTATTAATCGTTCGGTGATATACGGCTTATCGGCAGGATACGCATGGGCGGGGATCGGCACATTCGCGACGACCGTTAAGGTTTTATTGAGGCTATTTCAACAGCCATTGATGCTTGGCCAGTTGGATTAGTGGGCTGGTCGAGGGTGATCGGCATGTGAAGACTTAGCCGACCGGTTTAATAAATCTATTTCGCTTTGGCCCAGCCAGTGCGCGTTTCGGCCAGCCATCGAGATGGCGGTCGTGGCGAATGTCAATTGACGCTCGTCTTATTCAGCCAATGCGTTTTTTGGCGTTAATAAAATTTTCTTGGGATTGGGACCTCGAGATCGCGGTCGTTGCTGAGAATAAATGGAGTAGGCGCTTCGCACCAATAATCCCACTTGACTCATCATTCCTTGTGTGGGATGGTGATTTTGGTTACAGAGGCTCAAACTTCGGTCAAGTTTGGTGTTGAGATGGTTTGCAGCAGAAAACCTACCCGTGAGGGAGTTAGGCCATCCAAAGAGCCTGAGATCTGTGAGTCTCCAAGTCATCGAAGCAGATCACCCCTAAATGAGAGTCAACAACTGTCAAGTTCATTCTTCCTTGTCCTGGATCTTTGCCTTGACCTTGTCAATGGTATCAGGGTAAGTTTGGCACTATGCAAGTCGGGGGCTTAAGCATAACTGGTTCAAGGTATTGCACGTCGTGGAGGGGTTTAGGGCTACGGTCGTCGATCCAGCGATGCTGCTTTACCGGCGCATTTTGTTCCTTTTTTGCTTTCGATATTGTAATACTCGAATGCGGGTTGTGTTTATGTAACAACTGTTTAATCAAATAAATGATTTTATTTTAAATCTATTTGCGTGTTATTCTGAATTTTGCTTGTGTACTAAAGCACATTACTTCGAATGTTTGATCTGTTCTAGTGTGTTACATAGGATCAATTATCAATATCTTTTGTTCGTGCCAACGTTTGCTCCGGATTCGGAGACGTAATTAGCACTTAGCACTGTAGACCGATTAGTATGGCCAAACGGATTAATGCAATAATCCTCTGAAGCACTAAAGCGGGCTCCGTATTTGGAGGCTTGAACCCAGGGCCCATTCGGCCTTAAGGAGATTAATCGGCTCAAAGTCGAAGTCTTAATTGGCCCTAAGGCGTCATGCGCCAAAGAGGGGCTCCAAATCCGGAGACTTGATTTGGCCGATCGTGATATCCACAAAGGGCGCTCCAAATCCGGAGACTTAATCGGCCCTAAGGCGTCATGCACCAAAGGGGGGCTCCGAATCCAGAGACTTGATTTGGCCAATCGTGATATCCACGAAGGGCGCTCCGAATCCGGAGACTTAATTTGGCCAATCTTGGCGAGTGCCCCACTGGGAATTGACATATGATTTTGAGCAACGAGGAAAAATAGTTCATATTGCAGAGGCGAAATATATTTACAAGTATCAGAGCCCACAGATCGAATCAGTGATAGGGTTTTCATCAGAACTCTGCTTGTGCCGATTGGGGGGAACCACGTATTTCTTCAATGCCGTGGGTTGTTGGGAAACGCAGGATCTAATAGTAGGTGCTTGGGACGGCCTTCATGATATGTAGCCAGGTTCTTCCCATGATGGCATTATACGGCGAGGGGAGCTTCACGACCAGGAATTCTGTTTCGACCGTTCTAGAACCCGCTCGAACTGGTAATGTGACCTTGCCCAATGGATATTCGGGACAGTATTAAAGCGAGCGATGGGTGAGGCGGGAGATAGATCCGACCCGTTGAGGCCGAGCTTGATGAAAGTTTGGTAGTACATGACCTCTGAACTACTCCCTGGGTCTATGAGAATTCGTTCAATGATGAACCGGTTTATGCGTAATCCAATGACCAACGGATCAATATGGGAAGCCGTTGCGTCATTGAGGTCGGAGTTGTTGAAGGCAATTGTCGGAGCTTCTTCGAACTGGTCAGTCGAAATACGGCACCCCTGTAGAGTTGGATGCGATCGAATTGTGTGCACGGCTGAGGGTGTAAGCAGGCTGTAAATTACATGGATCACGCCAAGTGGGGGAGAGTCCTACCTCAATGCTAATGCTTTGGTTGGCCTTCTCTGTTTCACATACTGCCGCAGTCGGCCGTCTTGCACTAGTTCTTCCAGGTGATCTTTTAATGCGTAGCAACTCTCTGTTTCGTGGCCGTGATCTTTGTGATATTCGCACCTCCGGTCCCTTCGTCGTGTATCGGGTGGCCCCACCATCTTTGACGGCCATTTAAAGAATGGAAGGTGTTGGATTTTGGTCATTACCGCAGAGATTGGCTCTGACAGTTCCGTGTACTTTTTGTCGGCGCGCCTCGAGCGTCTATTGTCGACTTGCAATTGTTCATTCGTCGGGTGGGAGCATTGATCACTCGATCGGCGAGAGTCTCGCCTTTTGTCTCGTTTAGCACGTTGTCGCGGCTTAGGGCTCAGAGGTGGCACGGAACTTATTGGTTGAGCAATTTCAAGAGGTGCCGGTTTGGTGGACACTTGTCTGGCTTTAATTCTCAAGGCATCGTCTTCCACTTTGCAATACTCTTCGACTTTCTTCATCGACGCCCAGACTGTTTTGGAGGGTCTTCTGGTCAAGGAGTTGCAAAGAGCATTGTCAGGATGTAGTCCCATTTTGAAGGCGGTGACGGCCATGGAGTCGTTGCAAGCGTCGTCAAAGAGATTGAAGCACTCCCAATATCGCGCCGAATATGCTCTCAGCGTTTCTCCTGGTTGGATTTGCATAGCCTAGAGAGAGTCAGCCTGTTTCGGCTGTACCTCGTTGGTGATGAACCTGGCCCTGAAGGATTTTTGTAATTGATGGAAACTTCTGATCGAAGTCGGCTCCAGCTTGTAATACCATCTGACAACTAATGGCCCCAAGCTGCTGGGGAATATTCGGCACATGAGGGCTTCATTGTCTGCATGCAACGTCATGGCCTTCTTGTAGTGACGTATATGATCAGTGGGGTCTGATTTTCCGTCGTAGAGAGTAAATGATGGAGCTTTGAACTTCTTGGGCAGGACCACCCTCGCAATTCGTCGGATAAAAGGTTCGTGCCGGTCCTCTTCGTCTGAACTGCTTCTTCTGTGCTTGTTCCTTGTGTATGGACTTTTTTCAGAGGAGCTGGAAGTGTCTGAGCGTCCCTTGTTATGCTCCGTGGATAATGAGTTGGAGTCGCTGTCGGTTTCCCTTGGTCGGGCTCGAGATCGTTGTCTACCTGCCCTCAGGGGTCGTTCGGGATCTTTGCGCGCGGTTTCTTTGGATTTTGCTACTTCCAGGGCCAAATCTTGACGGAGGCGTTCGTTTTCTGCAATCATATTTTCCAGCCTTTGTTCATTCTGTTTAGCTTGTTCTATGATGGCTTGCATCGTCTCCTGCGCTGAAGTCGTTGGCGAGTCAAAATTCAAAGCGCGTCTCGTAGCGATGGTTTCCTTCCCGAGCATATTTGCCAGAGTGATGTCATCTCTCTGTGTAGTCTCGTCGGTGGCTATCGGAGGATCTTGCGTCACGCCTTCTATGGATGTACTTGAGTGTTCCCACAGACGGCGCCAATCGTGGAGAAGTGGTTCTGGAAATACTCTTCAGATCTTGGGAGACGCTCTTGATCCTCAGCTAGTCACTTGCAAAGACAAACACTCCGATCGGTGGTGCCGGGGTTAGCACTCCGACGGGCAAGTCAGTTCTTATACTCAAGAAAGCTTATTTACTAAGTTTAGTGAAGTGATTCTTACATATCATTCCAAGAACGCTGCTTCCTTATTTATATATGTTCCTTCTGAGGCCTCGGGGCCTGGGCCTACTTTTCAATCATTACCCGTTCATCTATTCGGCCTCAAAGATCCTTTCTTAATCAGCTTACGTATTGTATTCGGCTCATTCTAATCTTGCAAGATGCAACCGGTTAATGTCTGTCTACTAAAATATGCCCCTTCTGATTTAGCCATTTATTCAGCTCCCACAAATTTAATTCAATATTCATGACTTTATGTAACAACCCTCACTTTGTCTTAGTCATGCTCATGTACATTTGCATGATCTTTGTTTTGATTAAACTTGCATTTTGTAGACCTTGATTTGTTTTGTCTAAGTGTTGCTCGCATGCTTTGTTCATTGCTTAGTGAGTGTTAAGCCGAGGTCATCTTAAGCCTAGGTCACACCTTTGAACCTCTTACACCTAGGACCGTCTTAGAACCACTTTGGTTGACCTCCACCTTCACCCTGGCATATTGGCCGAGATGTATACCATCTAAGCCGAGATGTTATCATCTAGGCAACCAACATCCTTGATCCTTGCACCTAGTGATCTTGTTCTTGGACTGGTATGACCTAGACCGAGGTGTGGCACATCTGGGCCGAGGTGTGGCACAGCTAGGCCAAGTGTTATCCTTCCTAGCCGAGATCATTGAGACCTTACTTGCCGAAGCTTATATCTCGATCCGAGGTCATTGCCTTGTTAGAGTACCCATGCCACCTTACTTGTTATATACACTTTATCATGCTCTTGTCTTGTCATTCTGTCACCTTTTTGAGGAGGCCCAACCAGTCGTTGCCACGTGTCCTAGTAGAGGGTTAAGTCAGCCGGCAGAGAGAAAAACATATCATTTGTTATATCTTTGTCCTAGAAGAGAAAGAAGCTCTAGGAAGAGAGGAAGAAGAGTTCTTAGAGTGAGAGTAGATTTCCAAGCTTGATCCTTAGAGTCTAAACCGTTTGATCCGAGTTTTGAGGTCAGATTCTTGATTTACTATTGTTGTCCTTTATGTTTATTCGATCACATTGCATGATCTAGCATGATCTATGAGCCATGCATTGATTTGAAGTTGGTTTTAGAAAAAGAAAATGATGTTCATATATTCTTGAAGAAAAGCTTTGTTTTGATTCAAATGTTTATAACAAGTTCCATGTTTTGTGTTTGTTTCACGAAGAACTTCAATTATGGGTACCCAAGTCCATGTTTTTGAACTTATATCATGAAAACTCAGATTTTGAATAAAGAGGTTATGATTTTAACATTCATGTTCTTCATGTTCTTCAAAGGAAACCCAGATTTTTCCCAGACTTCATTTCCCTATGTATGGTCATCGAGACCACACCTCGGCCAAGAGGTATGGGACCTCGGCCAAGACCTAGTTGGTACCCAGCATGTTTTCCCGAGATGACAACATAGTTTTAACTCCCAGTACATATTTTGCCTTGTCTTGACTTAGTTTTGAAAGGAATGACGGGATCATTTGCACTCATGTAAAGCTTGTTCTAGGGATGCATTTCACATCCATCTTTGAGCATCTCTTCTTGTCTTCTTGAAATGCATTCAATGGGGTTTTATTATGTACTTGTAGGCCTTGGATCCTTGCCTTAATCCCCACACCCGAAGAGCTATGTGAGTGGTATTTTTAATAAAGTTATGTTCCAATGTTTTGATAAAAGCTTTGTTTGTTTCGTTTTGGAAAAGTGTTTGTCCAAGTATGAATGATTATCCCTAGTTTCGTATCAAGTAATTATCTTGTTTTGATGACATTCTTGGAAAGTCCTTAGTGCTAGGGACTATAATGCAACTAGTACCCTTATTTGAGATATCTCCTTTGCCACCGACGGCCTTATGCGGGTGGGTTTGTCTAATCAATTCCGGATCGATTATTCCCTTATTTTGTCAGGAATGTCATTCCTTGTACTATATTGATGCTAGTAAGCATCCCTTGAAGCTTTGAAGACTTGATAGATGAACTTGGTTCATCCCTTGATTTTGTGCAAGTTATTATATGTATTGTTTTGATAAAGATCTTGGATATCATTCATTTAAACCTTTATTACTAATATCATTCCAAGCTCACCCTCTCCTTATATATATGTAGGTGACGAGCAAGAAGGCGGTGACGCCTAGATGTGTTTTGCAAGATGTTTTGGATTCATGTCTTTGCTAGCATCTTGAAGATTATGCTTCTTAGCTTTGTATTACATGTCTTTTGTATATTTCGGCTTGAGAAGCCTTTTGATCAAGATATAATATGCACTTTGTTTCGTTTGTAGTCAAATTGTAAAACTATGTTAAATGTATGTCATTCCATTTGATCTATGCACAGCTCTTATAGACTACTTAGATTTAAATTTATTGCTTCCGCACATGTAAGCCCCATATGTATACTCTGATTGTGTGTGAATCTTTGCAAGTTGGCCTTTGGTAATCTTGGATCACTGGCCATCACGGCACCATTCTACTAGGGGCGGAATGGGGTCGTGACACTTTAATTGCATTCAATCATTTTTTTGTTGAGTAACCTATGTAATTTTTTTGTTAGTATATATAATGATTAAAGCTATCATATATTATATTCCTTCAAGTACAATTCAAATAATTTGTCATCATTTTTTTTATAAATAAAATGGATTCAAACTATCTTATTATATAATTTTTGTAATCCTACGAAGTTCTTATCTTGAATTTTTTTTTTTCTTTTATAATGTCTTAGGAACTATGCAAGTATTATTCAAGCTATGGTGAAAATGATTATGGAGAAGAATTTATACTTTAATATGATATGTATATATCACTGATAGAGGAGATTAAAGATAGGGAATTGCTAACAAGATCAATTAATGATTTATTTGAGAAGTTCTTTTTATGAGCAGGGTAACAAACTTAGATTAAAAGTTCATTTGGCAACTTTCAATTTTAGCCAAAAAATCACTATAGGTTGTCACATCATTCTCTCTACTTTTCTACACATATTTTCGTAAAAAGTAAAAAATTTATTAAAATACCATGTTCCTAAATGAGGCTTAAATTGTTTTAAAAACCATACTTAGAAATCATAATTAAAAGTTGAGATTTATTCATAATTTGTTCCCACAATAATAATATACACCATTGATTTAAAAATCTAAGTAAATTTATGATAACTTATAAAATTTCTCTCTTTCAATGCTTTGTTTTTTGTTTTGCTTTGTTTTTTTTTTCTTTGCATGACACTATAGTTTAATACAAATTATTTATGTTATCAAATGATTGTGATACTATTATTCCCAACAATCTTTATAATTAATAATTTTTTATGCATATCAAATTTTATTGTAAAATCTTGTGGGTTAATTATTGTTAGCATTTACCAAAGATAGCATAACATCATGACTTGCCGTTATCAAGACATAATTCAAGATTAAGATGATTTATTTATCACACAAAATGTATATAGTTTATTTTTTCGTGCATCGCACAGGTTACCGCTAGCTCTAAAGAGAGAATTATATTAAATTTTTAACTTTATTGGATTTTTAAAGTTTTAGGATTTATATTATTTTTTGAAAAGGGTGAGGGTGAAGGTAAGGTAGGAATGGCAACGGGGTGGGGCCGGGCCGGGGATCACACTACCCGTCCCCGATCCCCGAAGCCACAAAAGTCCCCGTCCCCGTCCCCATCCCCGATCCCCGGCGAGGAACCCATCACCCTCCCCGCCCCTACCCCCTAACGGGGATCGAGGATCCTCGATCCCGAAAAATCTCCGTACAAAAATAGCATCCACAACAAAACAACCACAACCACAACAGATCAACAACCACAATATATACAACAGATGAACAACAACAAAAAAAAAAGGATACTGATACACACTCACACACACATACATGTATACATATACACAGATCTAGTTGGATCGCACACGGATCCATGTCGATCGACTAAGATTTACGCGGAAACATGGCTAAAATCGCAGTGCTATAGTGAGAGAGAAGCGAGAGAGAAGGTGCTACGGCGGTGCTGCGATAGAGGATGGCAGAGGAAATGTTACGGCGGAGGATGGCGAAGCGGTTGTTCTTGAGGATGGCAGAGGAAGTGGTGCGGTGGTACTGCGACGGATAACGGCGGAGCGGCGATTCTTGAGGATGGTGACCTTGGCAAAGGTGGAGACGCACTGTATCTGGTTTGGATCGACATGGGTTTGAGATTAAGGTTGAGAGAGAGAGAGAGAGAGAGAGAGAGAGAGAGGGAGGTCTAAGAGAGAGAGAGACGGAGGGGAGGGGAGGGAAGGGGTGGGTTGGGTCTGTCTCAAATCTTTATATATATATATATATAAAAAGGATGAGGGATATAAAAGAAATTTTATTTTGGGGGGTAAACAGGGCAGGGACGGGGACGGGGACGGGGACGGGGCCGGGCCAGGTCTGGGGCTGTGAAAGCTATCCCCCGTCCCCGGCCCGAAATTGATCGGGGGTGCATTTTTTAATACCATCCCCATCCCGTGGAGAGCATTTTTCAGAGAAAAATCTTTCTAATCGGGGACGGGGGATCGGGTCACCATCAGGTTAGGTTCAAATTGCCATCCCTAGGATAAGGTGAGGCTTACTTACCATATTGTTTTGAATTTTGAAATTCAAAATCATGAATAATTAGTGCCTTTATTGTTTCTTTATTTGGATTGTTTTGATTAACATTATTTTTAGAAAGAATGAGGGTGACTTACCATATTGTTTTGAATTTTAAAATTCAAAATCATAAATAATTAGAGCATTTTTTTTTTTTTTGTTTATTTTTTATTTTTGACTTAATGAACTAACCAATAGATGTTTTTTTTTTCTTTTATTTCTTTAAAAATTAACAAATTAACAAAATAAGTTTTAAAGTTTGAAACTCCTACAATCAATATTCTTAAAAACTCCATTTTTCTTAATATATTTATTAGATAGGAAAATGGCCAGAGGCCAACTAACATAACATCATAGCATTAGCTCCCCACATTTTTCAAATTTGGATAGATAGCAAGTTGCAATCAAGAATAATATAAACAAGAAGACCATATATATCACTTAGAGAAATCCAAACCATACAATTTTCAAATTTGGATAGATACAAAAAGTTGTACTCAAGTGGAGTAGTCATAATAATTTGGGTCACTCCTTAACGATTGGGGCTCCGACTCCTTAAAAATTCTTCTACACTTAGGGCATGTTTGGTAACATTTACATTTTTAGTTTATATTTATAAAAATTTTATAAACTGGTTTTTGTTTATTTTTAGAAAAACATAAATTACAAATGCGTTTGGTTTAGACAAAATGTTTAAAAAAATTTAAAAATATAAAAAAGAGTGAGAAATGGCAAGTGGTGGCAGGTGGTGGGTGGTGACGAGTGGTGGCAGCAGAAGACGGTGGTGGGAAATGGTGGGTGAGGGTGGCAGAAGATGGTGGTTGAAAGTGGTAGCAAGTGGCGGATGGGTGGGTGGGTAGTGGTGGCGAAAGATAGTGGTGGCAAGTAGCGAGTGGTGGCGGCGGAAGACGGTGGCGGAAAGCAATGACGGGTGGGTGGATGGTGGTGGATGGCAAGTGGTGGCGGGTGGTGGTGATGGGTAGGTGGGTGACGGTGGCGAGTGGTGGATGGTGGTGGCAGCGGTGGTGGTGGTGGTGGTGGTGGTGGCGGGTGAGGGGTGGTGGTGGTGGTGGTAGTGATGGTGGTAGGTGGGTGGATAGCAGATGGGTAGTGGGTAGTGGTGGCTGGTGGTGGCAAGTAGCTGGTAACTGGTGGTGGCGGGTGGATGGATGGTAGTGGTGGTAGTGGGTGGATAGGTGGCGGTGGGTGATGGGTAGTGGTGGTGATGGTGGTGGTGGGGGGTGGTGGTGGTGGCAGTGGGTGGTGGTGGTGGTGGTGGTGGTAGTGGTGGGGGGTGGTGGTGGCGAGTGGGTGGTGGGTGGTAGGTGGCAGGTGGGTGGTGGTGGTGGTGACGGTGAGTGGGGGGTGGGTGGTGGTGTGGCAAGTGGGTGGTAGATGGTGGTAGCGAGGGTGGGTGGTAGTGGTGGTGGCGAGGGTGGGTGGTGGTGGGGGTGGGGGTGGTGGTGGTGGTGGTGGCGGGGGGTAGGTGGTGGTCGCGAGTGGGTGGCAGGTAAGTGGTGGATGGTAGTGGGTGGTGAGTGACGGGTGGCAGGTGGTGGGTGGTGGTGGCAGGTGGGTCGTGAGTGGTGATGGCAGGTAGTGGTAGGGGATAGGTGGTGGGTAGTTGTGGTGGAAGACGGTGATGGAAAATGATAGCGGGTGGTTGCTAGTATTAGGTGATAAAAAATAAAAAAATAAAATAAAATAAAATAAAATAAAAAAAAACTCAAAACGTAAACTCATTTTTTCAGTTTACATTTTTTGGCCAAATTTATAAACTGAGACCACTGATTTATAAATTAAAAATTTACCAAACAAGTTTTTATTTGAGTTTTTTAAATTTTTGTAAATATAAATTGAAAACGTAGTGCGTTTGGTAACGTTTACGTTTTCAGTTTATATTTACAAAAATTTTATAAACTGGTTTTTGTTTATTTTTTGTTTATTTTTAGAAAAACATAAACTACAAACGCGTTTGGTAATTGACAAAATATTTTTAAAAATTTAAAAATATAAAAAAGAGTGAGAAATGGCAAGTGGAGGCAAGTGGCGGCGGAAGACGGTGGTGGAAAGTAGTGACAGTGGGTGGTGGGTAGCTGGTGGTGATGGGTGATGAGTGGTGGCGGGTGGGTGGGGGTTGGAGTGGTGGGGGGGGGGGGGGGGGGGGGAGGTGGCGGGTGGTGAGTGGTAACGAGTGGGTGGTGGTGGTAGTGATGGCGGGTGGTGGGTGGTAGTGGCAGGTGGTGATGGGTGGTGTGGTGGGTAGTGGTGGCGGTGGTGGCGGTGGTGGTAGTGAGTGGGTAGGTGGGTGATGGATGGTGAGTGGGTGGTGGTGGTGATGGTGGCGGGTAGTGGTGGCAGGTGGATGGCGGATGGCCGGTGGTGGTGGGTAGCGGATGGCGGGTGGTGATAGGTAGTGATGGGTAGGTAGTGGGTGGTTTGGTGACGATGGCGGGTGGTGGGTGGTAACGGGTGGGTAGTGGTGGAGGTGGTTGCGGGTGGGTAGTGGTGGTGGCAGGTGAATGGCGAATGGCGGGTGGTGGTGATAGTGGTGGTGGATGGGTGGGTGACGGTGGCGAGTGGTTGGTGGTAGCAAGTGGCTGGTGGTGGCGGGTGGGTGGCAGCTGGCTGGTGGTGGTAGGTGGCTGGTGATAATAGGTAGTGATTGGTGATGGCAGGTGGGTGGTGAGTGGTAGTGGCAAGTAGGTGGTGGGTGGTGGTGGCGGGCGGTGGATGGTAGTAGCGGGTGGCGGGTGGATGGCAGGTGGGTGGTGGTGGTGGTGGTGGCGGCGGCGGCGGCGACGGGTGTGTGGTGGTGGCGAGTAAGTGATTGGTGGTGGTAGCGGGTGGTGGATGGTGGGTGGTGGTGACAAGTGGGTGGTGAGTGGTGGCGGCAGGTGGTGGTGGAGGGTGGGTGGTAGGTGGTGGTGGCAGAAGACGATGGTAAAAAATGGTGGTGGGTGGTGGCAGGTGTTGGGTGGTATAAAAAAAAAAAAAAACTCAAAACTCAAAACGGAAATACATTTTTTGTGTTTTCATTTTTTGGCTAAATTTATAAACTGAGACTACTGATTTATAAATTAAAAATTTTACCAAACAAATTTTTATTTGAGTTTTTTAAATTTTTCTAAATATAAACAGAAAGCTGGAAACGTAACCAAACTGCACCAGAGTGTTACCAAACGGCACCTTAGTGTTTGGTTTTAGAATTTTAAAAACTAAGTTTTGAAATTTTAATTCATATTTTTTTATTATTTTTTTAAAATATATATATTTAATTTTGTAGATGCATTTAAGATAGATTGATTTTAAAAAGTAAAATATTTGAAAAGAAATCTTAATTATCATTTTTTGTATTTTTAATATTTAGTAAATTTTTTTAAAAAAATACAAATTTTATACTTTTTAAATATATTTGTATTTAATGGATCTAAAGAATAAAAAATTAATTAAAATATTTACAAAATCATTAAAAACAAAAAAAAATATTAAAAACTCAAAACTCAAAACTATTTTTAAAAACTTCAAAATCAAACAAAGTGCTAACTTTTTTTCATTTATTAAAAAATAATTGACTCCTTTTTGGTTGCAGACTAGTACAATCTCGTCTAATTGGACTCATGGTTGGGCTGTTCAAAAATCCGTTCAAATCGATAATTCGGACCGAATCAAACCGAATCATACGGTTTGGTTCGGTTCTATTAAGAATTGGTTCGATTTCGGATTAAAAAATATGAGAACCGTAAAAATGGTTCGGTTAATAGATTTTATGAAAAAATCGCTGTTTGAACCGAACTGAACCGAATTTTAAAAGATATATATATATATATATAATATCAAGTTTTATTTTTATTAATTAGTTTTTTATAATTTTAATGATATTAGGATGGTATATATATGTAATATTAAGTAATACCTTAATATTATTAGTTTTTATCATGAGTTAAATGTAATTAGTTTGAGTAATTATTTTGCTAATATTAATAATTTATTATTGTAAATAGAAATTTTTTGAACCGTAAACCAAACCGAAACCGAATCGTTTTTTCGGTTTGGTTCTGATCCGGTTTTACAAGTGTAACGGTCTAGTTTGGTTCTCAAAATCACAGAACCGTTAGGATCGGTTCGGTTCTTGGATTTTCTCAGAACCGAACCAATCCGGACCGTGTACACCCCTAGCTCATGGAGCTTCACCACTGTTTTGTAGTCGGAGAGAATCTAGTCTTTAAAGAATGAGCACTAGGTCCAAAAGTATAAATTTTGTCCAAAAGTCAAGATGTTGAAACATTTTGCTTAAAAGAATAAATTCAAATAAAATGATCAAAATACCTTTCCTTATATATATCATATATACCTCTAAACCTAACAGATCTTAATCATCTCTTTCATTCTCTTCCCTCTACTTTCTCTCACTCTCTCTCTTCTTCGCATCCCACGGCGACGCCAGAGTTGCCGAACTCCAATACTTCAACGTCAGTTCCCTCCGCTACGGCAAATCTGAATAGATGTTCCCGGCGCCTCCTCAAATCGACCGTAGGGCTTTCGCCTCTTCAAAATCTCTCTCTCTCTCTCTCTCTCTCTCTCTCTCTCTCTCTCTCTCTCTCTCTTTCTCTCTCTCACAGATCTCGCACCTTACGTCGTCCTCCTCCATCATCCGAATGATCAAGAAACCATGCTTGAAAATTTGAGCTATAAGCTTGATAAAAGTGGCCCGAACAATCAATTGAGTCTAAATGGTGGAGATACTAACTTTCACAATCCTTTTGGTATTAGCAGCAGTGATGGTTGGAAGGAGATGTACGCTAGAAAATTAACAAGACCAAGATCCATTCTTGAATACATGATCATAAGGAGTTTACAACATAGTCTCACATGCGGTTATACATTCAACGAATTTAATATATGAATCTATAGCATGTAAAACGTCAAGTCAAAATAAACAAACGCCCTCAAGGGGTTACAAAAATCCAAGGCTTATACCCGGTTACACAAAATGGTTACTCGAACCCATACAAGTATAACCCTTGGCTTGTAAAAAATTTCGATCACAACAAAAGAAAAGCCTTGTGCTCTCAACACATATATGCATGCCCTTAACTTGACGAAATCACCACATATTTACCTCTGCCAAAATCCCATAGGGTGAGCATAAAACCCAGTAGGAAATTCTTAACAAAATATATATATTTTATACAAGTCTCATGAAATGCAATACACATGCTATGCCATGCCCAAAAGTAGAGTCTCATTGTCATTCTTTGAAAAACCATCATGCACAATGAAAAATTAAAATTTCAATAAGATTCAACAATTTTAAAAATCAAGTTCATAGGGGCCGTAAATACGACTCAAGTAATCCCTAGGTTGGTGTCTACAAGTAGGCATAACTAGCACTACCAAACCTCACTTTACCGATAGCTAACTGAAAGACACGTGGTACTTCCTCTGCGCGTATTTTCGGTCTTTCACCCTGGACACTCAGGCTAACTTAATCAATTTCTTCTACACCTCCTATATGGACTTACCAACGTATTTACCCCAAAAACATTTCAATAAATCTCATTTCACAACATTCCTTTCTCAATGCAAATGTTTTCAAATCTCAATTCAAAATTTGTAACAACCAAATAAATTGAAAAATACAATGCAATATATATATATATATATATACATTTCAAGGCACTATAATAGTCTTCCATTTGCAATATTTTCCCACACAATATCTCCATTTCGATCACAATTTCAATTCAACTTTCAATGCAATTTTACCACATATCATATACAAATTTATATCCATCCAAGGGTAGTAACATTTCCACGTTTCATGCCCTCTCAACAATATAGTCATTTCATGGCTATATACACATTTTTGAATAACAACTTCAAACCAATCATTCATCATAGTCTATGAAATTCTTTTCATTTAACATTATCATAATATTTATCAAAAGTCAATTTCATAATCACACTACATTTTCTTAAAAATCCCAAATTTGTAGGGTTTTTACCAAAAATAGACATCCCCTCATCTTTTGAAAAAATCTCACCCAAAAACATCTTCCCTCATATAATGTAGTTCAAAACTCTCAAGAATTTGTTTAGAAAGAGACAAGGATTAAACCCACTTTTAATACCACTTTTGTTCTTGAGCCAAAAACCAAATTTTGAATATCATCAAGGAAGCTCCAAAATCAACACAAATCTTGCAAAAATATATATATAACTCTAAGAAAATGCCTACCTCAAAGTCTTGAAGGAATGAAAGCCCCAAATTCAACGACATAGAAACCCAATCTCCACAGCACACAACGAAGCCCTCGCTTAGCTCTCCAAAGTTTGTGAAAGATGTTGAGTCAAAACTTCAATGGATGACAACAAATCAAGAGTTTAAGATGTTTGGTGGAGGTTTTTAGAGAGAAAGGAGCGGAAAAGATTTTTTTAGAGAGAGAGAGAGAGATATGTAAAAAATAAGATACACTCAGCCTTAGAAGAGAGAAAAGACAGATTTTTCAGACTCAGAGGACTCACATACGTGCAGCAACCCCCTTCGCACGTGCGGCTCTCACTCCTGTACATGTGGCACTTCCTCTCCGCACCTTCCTCCACACCTGCATATAAAGCACAATGCGCTATTGCAACTCTGTTCTTCACCGCACATGCAGCCTCACCTCCCGTACATGCGGCCTAGACCCCCGGATATACAATTCAGCCTCCCAACCAGAAATCATCCTAGCTCAACTCGGGACACCCCAGATTCAACCTTGAACCTTCCGAAACATGTGAAACTGAACACGGAAATAAATAAGAAAAAGGATTTTGAGAAAAGCTTCCAAATGCAACTAACCCAAACCGCTAACAAGACTCACGTCTCTGTCTTCAGATATCTTTCTCTCTCTAACACACACTCAAATCTCAGATCTGTTGATGACACACAAGTGTTTAGCTTCGAAGGTTCTTCGAACGTATGATATGTGTATGTATGTCTTTGTCTCTCTCTAGTTTTTTTTTTTTTTTTTTTTTGAAGGTTCTTCATGTGTATGTATGTCTCTGTCTCTCTGTCTTTATTTTTTTTTTTTTTTTTGGTAGTTAATCTGTTGTTCTTGTGTAAGTGTATGTATATGTGTATGTGTATGTGTATGTGTATGTTGTTGTAGTTGTAGTTGTAAATATTTTTGTTCTTGACATTGATGTTAATGATGGTGTTGGTGGTGGTATTGCTCTTATTGATGTTGTTGAAAATGAAATAGATTGCACTATTTTTTGTTGTTCTTGTGTTGAATAGATGAGAGAGAGAGAGAGAGAGAGAGAGATTTGAATAGATAGAAAAAATAATATTTTTTTAACAGATAAGTTTGGTTTAGCTTGGTATTGCAATAGATAACTCTCTCATCTCTTTAGCGATTGTCTTTCTAGCAATTGCAACATATAGGTACAAAACTTCAATAAATAGAAAAGATTTTGACATCAGATAGAGTTGGTTTGACAAATAAGAACAAAATTTGAACTAAAGAATTTTAAAGAATTGAATAGATAGAGAAAATTGAACACAAAGACAAAAAATTAGACAAATAAAATTTTATTTGAACAAATATTTAAACAGATAAGAGAAATTTGAATTGAAAAGATTAAAAAAATTAAACAAATAGGGTAAAAAGTTTGAATAGATAGGAAAGAAATTGAATAAATAGGAAAAATTTTGAACAAATAGGGAAAAATTTTGAATAGATAATCAACGAAAGTCGATAGATAAAAAAAGAAGTCAGCAGATAAATTAAAAGGTAAAGTTGAAAATAAAATGTCATTCAAAATAATAAAAGGACTTCTCACCAAACTATTTCACAAATGGTGAATCTTCTCACTAACAAAAAAATATCCATTAGATCTAATACCTTAGACACCCTTCAAATTGAATTTATCACCAATTTTCTCTTCAAAAATTGCAATAGAGTGTCTCATTATGAATTATTATAGATTAACGTCCCATTTGGTAGCACTTTATAAATTAATTTATTTAGTTTATTTGTTTAAACATTAAATTGAATTACCACTTAAATAAACTCAGAGTTGATTTGTCAATGACTTTCTAGTTTCTTTTTTGGGATAAAATTGTTACTTTTGGTTTCTTAATTCAGGATTCACTTTTCAAAAAATTAAAATTTTTTATTTTCCATATTTTTTTTATTTTTACTAATTTGTTTTTAATATTTTAAGCAATTTTTTTAATTTTTAAATACACCTAACATAAATACACGTAAAAAGTATAATATTTGTGAAAAAAAAAATCTTTAAAAAATTCACTAAATACCAAAAATATATAATAAAAAAATTAAAAATTCATTACATTTTTCGTATTCTTGTATATTTATTGATTTGTTAAACTATTTTTTTTTATAAATATTTTACTTTTTAGATACATCTAGGTAAGGTACATCTAAATAAAAAAAAAAATTGCTTAAAATTTGAAAAATATTCACTAAAAACAAAATATATATATATATATATATATGAAAAAATAAAAAACTCAAGTTTCAAAAAATTGCAACCAAACACAATGAATATGTTTGATAAATGTTATGAAAAAAAAATAGTTAATGAACCACATCAGCCTTTAACAAATTAATTTATTGAAAAATGTTTCATCTACACAATTTCTTCCAGCACGATTCTCACAAATGAGTTGGCAAGACATAATATAAGTTCTATACTAATTGGAATGTGAGTCAACTTTTGAAATTTTGCCTCATTTGTAGGGGTTGTAGAAGAGAAAATTGTGTAGATATAACATTCTTGTTAACTTATTGGCTTATATCTAGTAAACCATGAAAATAGTACTTCATCAATATCAACAAACTAATTCTATAACTAATTATTATTTAGAGTTGTTATAGGCACTATTAATTGACTATTCAATAGTTTATCATTTTTTGATAAATTTGACAACACTATTGTGGGTGTTAATTTCTAACCACACAACCAAGAGGGGGAACTCAGTTGAAGAGCACCGGTAGAATAAATTAAGCCCAACAAACTGCACAAGAAGATAAGAATCTAGTGGTGGTTCATCCACCTAAGGGCACTCCGACGATCAAGTCAATAACAATATTTTTCAAAGATAGCAAATTGTGCTTAAATTCACAAGAAAGAACTTATTGCTCACAATATATCACCCATCCCTGAGACCCGGGGTGCCCTGCTTTTATGGCCAGTACTAATCTGATCCCTATAGAAGCCTCACTTCAGTGGACTGAGGCTCAATGCTCATCTTGGACTTTCAACTAGATAAGGATAAACTCCCTAAGTACTTTATCTTTATCCAGATTGAGATCCTCCACTGTTCTAGGACTCTTGTCCTTTATCTACTCATCTCGAATTCTGGCATCTCCATAGACAACCTCGACCTAGCCGAGATTACTTCAACATCATGACCAGGCCACGTGGCACCTCGGCTAACACTTTGGCGTCACCTTGGCCTCATGCTGTCATTCACAAAATATGTCCCCACAACTGCCCCTAGGTTCTATTACCTCGGCAACTTGAGGTAATAGAACCTACATCGCTTATTTATATATTATGTCGGCTAAAATTCATTCTTTCCTTCGATCGAGATCATTACTCATTGGTTTTAAGTACCCAAGACTCAACTGTTTACTTTACCAAGGATCAAGAGCTAAAAGTCAAGTTCTTTTAATATCCTAAACGAGCTCACTCCTCTAGCCGAGGTTTTTGTTTCAGTAATCAAGAACTCCAAGAGTTTTGACTGCGCAGGAACTGTCACACACAGTTTACTCAACCGTTTCCTCCGCGCGTCCCTTTCTCATTGGTTCGAATCTGACACGCGCCATCAGGTTGCGTTGCTTCTGCACACGCCGCTTGACAAGCACGACATCCAAGGCATCCCATTATGTTTTGTTGTCTTTTTATATATTTAACAAAACTCTTCTTTCTCTTTTCGTCTTTTCACTTTTACAATTCACAATTTCTCTCATCTCTCAGACTCTCTCTCTCTCTCTCTCTCTCTCTCTCTCTCTCTCTCTAACATTTCTCTTCCAAACCTCCATTTTTCAACCTCTCAAGCTCTACAACGGCCTTTTCCATCACCGCCAGCGCACTATTCATCATTTGACTCTAATTGTTCAAGTTGTCTAACTCTGGCATATCTCACTCCGGCTTTAATCAGTAAGTCCTCTGATTTCTTCTCTTCAATTTCAGTCTTTCACTGTTTTTGAATATGATATTATTATGCAACTGCTTGTATGCCTCTTGTTATGCAATCTCCTTACTCATCTTCTAATTCTATTTTTCGTTTATGGTCATCATTGAGTTGTTTCTGGTTTCTTAACTCTTCACTGTGCTTTGAATCTCGTGCTTGTTTGTGATTTGTGCTGCTCAATTTATCCTTGTGTCTATACACACTATTCGTGGTTCTTGCACACACGTACATATGTGGACTCGCCTTTTTCCACGCCCCCTTTCGGAAGGTTTGAAATGAAAGGCCTCACAGTTCAGATTCCCACGGTTCTGAATCTAATCTCACAAGTGCAATGTGAAACTGATAAATACCAAAGAGTCCAAATCCGGTAAATTGTTTTGGAAAATCGATTTTAAATCAAATAATGCCAAAATTGAACTGCTTTGCTAGATACAGAGTCGCCACCTAAATATTTTTATTTCGGGAAAGTATTTTAGGAGTCACAGAAGACCACCACCTCATCGGCTTCCATTACTGCTGCTAACTTTAACCCTGCGATCAGTACCTCATATTCTGCTTTATTGTTTGAGGCCTTGAACCTCAAATAAATAATACTCACATGCTGCTTGAATCCAAGTTGTATTGGCCCAACACTACTGCCCATCTGGCTACCATGCCTGTCAAATCTCTTTGCTGCAACAGGGACTTCAAAAGATTCTTAATCAGTACCACAATCTTGTGGGCTTGGAAGTAATGATTCAGTTTTTTTGAAGCCATCACCAGGGCTAGTGTCAATTTTTTTAGGGGTAAGTACTTGGTCTTTGCACTTGCTAGGGTCTTACTCACATAATATACTTCTCTTTGTTCTCCCTTCTCTTCTCTGATTGCCACTGCACTCACTGCGTGCTCTGAAGCTGCCAAGTATAAGAACAGTTCTTTTCCAAATATTTTTTCAAGTCGGCCAAGGTGACTTCGCACTCTTCTGTCTACAAGAAATCTGTGGCCTTTTTTAACAAACTAAAAAATGGTTTACACTTATCTAAACTTTGACTTATAAATCTGTTCAGGGCTGCGGCCCTTCTAGTCAGCATCTGCATTTGTTTTGCCGATGTCGGGCTTTTTAAGTCAATGATGGCCTTGATTTGATCTGGGCTTGCCTCAATGCCCCTTCTGGTGACCAAGTACCCTAGGAACTTACTAGACCCGACTCCAAGTGCACATTTCAAAGCATTGAGTCGGAGCCGATATGTTCTTAGAATATCAAAAACTACCTTCAAGTCGGCTAGATGATTCCCAAGTTCTTTGGTCTTTACGACCATGTCGTCGATGTATACTTCTACTGTCTTGCTAATCAGATGTCTGAACATTTTGGTCACGAACCTCTGATAGGTTGCTCCTGCATTTTTCAACCCAAAAAGCATCACTCTATAACAATATAGCCCCTTTGGGGTGATAAATACAGTTTTCTCCTCGTCAGGGGGATACATTGTTATCTGATGGTATCCTCCGTAAGCATCCAGGAAGCTCATCCTCCCATGCCCTGAAGTAGCATCCACCAGCTAATCAATTTTGAAGAGTGAGAAATTGTCCTTGGGGCAAGCCTTATTCAAGCTGGTGAAGTCAACACAAACCTTCCACTTGCCGTTCTTTTTTTTCACAACCACTGTGTTGGATAGCAAAGTAGGGTAGTTTACCTCACGAATGGCTTTGGCTTCCAGCAGTTTGTCCACTTCCTCTTCAACTGCATCAACATGCATAAATGTCAGCTTCCTTGCTCGTTGGATGACAGGTTTGGCTGTCTTGTCTACATTGACCATATGCCATGTAACCTCGGGGTCAATGCCTGGCTTCTCATATGGCGTCCAAGCAAATACTTCTATGTTGATCCATAAGAAAGCCTCTAACTCCCTTTTCTCATCCTCGGCCAATCCTGAGTTGAGAAGAAAGAAGCACTCTTCATTTTCTTCTTGGACCAGAATTTTCTTCAAGGCTTCCTCACTCTTCTCGGCCGGTTCTTTACCGACATCATCTAGAACTTCTATGTCCTCGTCCTTAACTTCCACTTTTTCTACCTCTCGCACGTTGTAGGTGGATTTCATTACTGCCATGGAGCAATTCTTTGCCTGCACTTGATCCCCTCTGACTTCCTCATTCCCCTGTTTAGTTGAAAACCGCAACAGTTGGTGCAGTGTTGAAGGAACAGCCCTCATCGCGTGCAACCATGGCCTTTCTAGGATAACATTGTAAGGGAAGGGGCTGTCAATTACTGTAAACTCTGTGCTTACCTTCCTGGTATCTGCATGCACCTTCAAATTTATTGCTCATAGGAGGCCATGTTGGTGTTCTATTGAACCCGACCATTGGGTTGTTAGACTGCTCCAAATCATATCAACGAAGGCCAAGCTCCTTGTAACATCTGACATACATGATGTCACAAGAGCTGCCTTGTTCGATCAGAATGCGCCTTACTTGGTGTTCTCCCACCTTAAGAGTCACCACCAGAGCATCGTTGTGTGGATGCTACACCATGTCTAGGTCTACCTTAGTAAATGACACCATCGGTCCCTAGTACTCATTTGTCCTAGGCCTTGTAGACACCCCATTTTTTACCGACCTTAAGACTCAGACATCACCGATTGAGCGCTTGGTGATGTTGCATATTGTGCTCGTTCTGAGGTTGCGGAGTCTCGGCTGCGAGCCTTGCCTCCGGACTTCCGGACTCTTTTGTGCTTTGCCTCGGTTTGCGAACCAGGCCCTGTTTTCTTTGTTTTCTCTTCCCGAAGGGAGGGAGAGGCCTCATAGATCATCTCTCAGTATCCGTAGACTACATTTCGTGGTCGTAGGCCATTTTTCCCGTTTGGAGCTCGGTTCTCGATTTTCGGAGCCATCGGCCGTGTGCCTCGGTTCGGGACCGCTTAACCACCTCCGTTTGCTCCGGTTTTTGGCACACATCTTATTTACTCCCTTTTGAGGAACACTGTGGCTTGAGAGACCAACTTCGTGGTCGAACGCCACCTCCGGTGCTTAACCGTCAGTTTTTGGGGCCCCGAGTTGCGCATTTTGGCCCCCAAACCTTCGTTTTGCATTCGTTTGGGTTCATTTTTGCTGGAGGCCTTATTTTCATTGTTATGAAGGTCGTAGAAGGGTGGGAGGCTAGCAATTGTTCTGAAAAGCCAGCTTTATTTCTTCATCGCTCTCCGTCGCTCGTTTTCCTCACTAGAAAGCTAGTGTTGACCACCCCCGGGCCACTTTTTTGGGCCATTAACCACATATTTGTGTTATGCACACATAGGAGGCCACCAATATGGGTGGCCGGCCAGCTTTCTCTGATTGACCCTTTTGACCCTTTATCACTCTCCATCGCCCGTTTTCCTCACTAGAAAGCTAGTGTTGACCACCCCCGGGCCACTTTTTTGGGCCATTAACCACATATTTGTGTTGTGCACACATAGGAGGCCACCAATATGGGTGGCCGACCAGCTTTCTCTGATTGACCCTTTTGATCCTGGCCGGCCAGCCAGGGGAGGTGGCTGGCCGACCACTTGAACTCTCTGAACCTGGCTGGCCATGTTCCTCACAGCTGGTTCCTTACAGCTGCACCCTCCCTTTCCCTCCCAGATTCTGTATCCGATGGGGGGTCTTTTGGGGGAAAATTTGAATTTCATTTCCCCCCCTTTTCTCCACTCATTTGCCTATATAACCAGCACCCCCAGCTGCATTTTAAAGGGTTACAACATTTGGTTTTAAGCTCTTGCATACAATCTCTCTCTCTCTCTACTTCAACCCCCTCAAACCCTAAAGTTCTTGCACCAATCCATAGCACCACACCTCTACACTCCATTCTAGCCACTTGGAGGCTACTTCCAGAGGTTAGGAGCACAATTTCTTCAACCAAAAGCTGCTGGAGCTTTGTGCTACAAGGGTAAGCTTCTTTTCTCTCTTTTTTGTTCCTATTTTGCATGCAATCTTGGCCTTTGTTGCTTACATTTTTGGGCTCCGACCCAAACTGTAAATAGTCATATTTTGATCCCCTTTTCATGTTTGATCAAGGACCTCTTGCTGTTTGAGGTCTCCTACTATCACTTGCCTCTTTAACTCTCTTTTAGGCTTTTTTTTTTGCATGGTATTTTAGGCTTATTTGTGAGCTGTTTTGGACTTGATCATAAACTGTAAAATATCTTTTTTTGAGCCCCTCTTCAACATTGTTGAAGGGCTCTCCTCTGTTTGAGGCCAGCAACTACCACTTGTCTCTTTATCTCTCTTTTAGGCCTTTTTTTGCATGATAGTTTAGCCTCACTTGTGTTTATTTTTGTGGCTTGATGTAAAATGTAAAGTGCCTTGTTTTGATCCCCTCTTCAACTTTGTTGAAGGGATCCTTGCCATTTGGGGCCAGCTGCTGTCCCTTATCTCTATTCTCCCTTTTAAGGCCATTTTTGCATGATAGATTGGCCTTATTTAGGTTCATTTTTGGGACTTGTTATAAATTGGAAAAAGAATTTTTTTGACATAATATTCATGTTTTATTAAGAGAATTTTCTTATTTGAGGTCACATGCTTCCTTGAATACTAGATTGTCTCTTGTTTTGAGCCTTACACCCTAGCCCTTGTGTCATGCTTTGTTTGGCCTCATAGATACTGGAATCCAGTGGATTTCCAGTGGCTTTGATGCTGTTTTGAGCCTCCAAATCAGAGGGGGGTGACCCCCTCTCTCCTTGACTTGTTTGGTGGCCATTTTGGCCTTCCAAAGGGACCCCCCTTTACATGCTTCTTACTCACATTTCAGGGTCAATTTGGTGAGTTTTAAGACTATCATATTTGATTTTCAAAGTTTATTTGGGGCTTCCACATGTCTATCTTGTATATACTTAAGAATCCCTTTGTATGCCCTCTAAAGGAACCCCTCATTTGTGCATGTTTTGGCTGCATTTCCATGGTTATTTGGGCATATTTTGGCATGTTTTATTCACTAATTTTTGCTGGTTTGATGAATTCTCACTCGCTTCATATACATGCCATGTAACCCTTGTTTACTAGTCAAAAGTGCATGCTAATTTAAGCCATCTTGCTAGCACTTTTTGGCCACACTCTAAACTGGAAAAGTTCATGTTTTGGGACTACCTTGACTCTGTATTCATGCTTCATGATCAAATAATGCATGCTTTGTATAGCTATAAGTCATTGCACATGCCTAGTTTTGAGTTTCAGGGTTCATCTCATACATCGGGTGCCATATTGCCATGTTTCGGGGCTGTTTAGCATCATATTTTAGTGCTAAAATTTGCATGTTTGTATGCCATATTCCATGCCTTGCCATGCTTTGGTAGAGTGACATTCGTGCCTTAGGGTCGGTCCTCGGTTTGCGTGCATGTGTGCTCGCATCTCAAGTGTCTCATTTCCATCTAATGGCCACTGATGTGAGTGTGGCTGAGGTCCACTCATGTTGGTGTAAGTCCATCATGCATTGCGTATGCCATTTCATTTCATAGCATTGTGTATGCTAGGTTGCATGTTAGAGTATCGTGTATACCATGTTACATCGGGTATCGTGTATGTCATCTCATAGCATTGTGCATGCTAGGTTGTATATTAGTTGCATTCATGCATCTCATCTCATTTGCATTGTGTTTGGGATAGGAGTTAACCCGAGCACGGGAAACGAGGGACGTTTCGTACTTCGAGTGACGGAACGTGTCTCAATTCTCTATCGCCGACACTCCGGATTATCCATGATGGAGTCTCGATCTTGTTGTGTTTATACGTGCATTCATTTCATATTGAATCGTGCAATTCGATTCCTTGGCCATCATGCATCGGAATGCGTGATTGGTGGCACGAGGATCGAGGTAAGCATACATATGTGAAAATACATTGTGTATGCCATTTCATTTCATAGCATTGTGTATGCTGGGTTGCATGTTAGAGTATCGTGTATACCATGTTACATCGGGTATCGTGTATGTCATCTCATAGCATTGCGCATGCTAGGTTGTATATTAATTGCATTCATGCATCTCATCTCATTTGCATTGTGTTTGGGATAGGAGTTAGCCCGAGCACGGGAAACGAGGGACGTTTCGTACTTCGAGTGACGGAACGTGTCTCAATTCCCTGTCGCCGACACTCCGGATTATCCATGATGGAGTCTCGATCTTGTTATGTTTATACGTGCATTCATTTCATATTGAATCGTGCAATTCGATTCCTCGGCCATCATGCATCGGGATGCGTGATTGGTGGCACGAGGATCAAGGTAAGCATACATATGTGAAAATACATTGCCATGCCCCTTTCTTGCTCTCTGTTGCGGCAAATCAAGAATCAACAGTCTTTCAGAGCTTTGCACAATATTCCGAGCATAAACTGTAAACAAAGGCTAATCGGGGCGTCGCAATGGATTTCCACGCCAAATAACTCAAACATGCATCATCCATCATTCGGAGCGGAGTCGAGGTAGTCCCTAGCTTGCATGCTAGTTTACAGCTTTCCTAGGTTAATTTGTTAATTAATTAGGGCTTTGTACTGTATTCGGATTGTTTTATTTATTCGGGACTGTATATTATTTATTTGGACCCCCCGAGCGAGGTCAATGTTGTAATAAGTGTGCGTATGTGTGATGTATGTCTTCCAACCCCACGTCTTTCTCCCTTTTATTTACCAGCTTATGATGGTTAGATTAGGACATGTCTCAATTAGCATACAGTATGATAGCATGTTTGCATTCATTCATCTGTCTTGCATGCACCGGGCTCGGCGCATCATAACTCACTGCATTGTATTTTAATTCCAAGTTGAATACTTGTTAGTTGTAGCATTCCATACGCCATGTTTAGAATAGCCGAGCCTGCTATAGTCGCATTTTTGCATGTGTTGCATTAGGCATTTCTGTATAATTAGGGTCATGCATGGATTTCTAATTAGCTTCTGTTTTGGCTCGGAATACTCGGTAAGTTTTACGCTTTAGCATCCTTGCATGCGTGTGAGTGACTGCCATGATAGCATGCTTACCATGAGGCTATTTGCTTATGTGATATAACTGCCTGAATGCTTGTGGGTGAAGGTTAAGTTATTTGGATTGGGACAAATCATTAACTGTGAATTTTAAGCCCACTAGATAGTGGCAAAACCATGTTTTCTAAGCCCACCTGAGGGTGGCAAAATCTGCATTTTGAGCCTACTTGCGAGTAGCAAACCATCTTTCAAAAATAAACATGAAACGATTTGTTCCAATTCAGGCGACCCAGTCTATACTTGTATGCTGTGCGCATCACATAGTAAATCTAGGCTAATGACCGGAATAAGAACGCATAATGTTTTCAAAACTAGATATCGTGGTTAGTAGAGACCGATCTTTGATCGGGCGAGTGGGGGTGCTCATGAAGTGACCTTCCCCAATCGTACCCAAGTTCCCGAGCCGAGGCAACTTTGGTGATGACGGACACATGGCCTTAGGCAAACGAATCAGGGTTTCCTAAATTTTCCCAAAAATAAAATATTTAGGTGGCGACTCTGTATCTGGCAAAGCAGTCCATGTTTAGCACTTCTTTCAAAAAAAATCTGTTTTCTCAAAACGATTTGCCAGATTTGGACTCTTTGGTTCAGATTAAGAACCGTGACAATTAGAGTCCTAAACTGTAGTGAGCCCAAAATGAGCAGGCAGGGGACTCATTCCTTTCGGGCGTTAGGGGGCGTCTCTGAGCCTCTTTCTTTGGACCTGATACACATGTTGTAAGTGTCTCACCTTTTAGGTCTCTCCTCGTATATCATTCTCATTAATCTTCGAGTGGATCACATTGATCACTTGAGGTTCTGCCTGTTATGGTTGTGGCGGGGGTGATGTCGCTGGTGCCAGGGAAAGCCTTGCATGCTCTTCCCTCGTTCTGGCTTCATCTACTAGGTCCCTCAAGTGACCTTGTCTGACTAAGTCTTCCAAGTGCGTCTTCAGGGCTCTACACCTCTGAGTCAGGTGCCCATTCTCATTGTGGTAGGTGCAGTGCTTCCCGAGACTCTTTTCCATGAACTCACCAGGGACCCTCTCCAGCACTCTATAATACAACTGGTTCCTAATCCTTTCTAGAACTTTGTAAACTGGGATTCGGAACACAGTGGTGACTGCCTATGCAGCCCTCAGCCTTGTTTCCTACATGTTAAAACCAGTATTACCCCGGCCTCACTTCGGCGAGCCATTCCTCTTCTCCTGTTTAGGTGCCTTATTTCCCAGCGTGTCCTCTTCTGCTCTGGCATATTTCTCGAGCTGTGCCATGAGCTCCTCCATACTCTTTGGTAGAGTTTTTGCCAGTGACTTTCGAAGCGGGCATTTATCTTCCAGGCCATTCTTAAAAGATATGACCGCCAATTTTTGGTTGTATTCCGGTATTCGGTTGAACACCTCATAATACGTTTTAGCATAGGCCCTGAGGCCTTCACCCTTGCTAATTTTCAGAGCCATCAAGGAGTCTACCCTTAGTGGCTGTAACTTGTTTGTAACAAACCTGGCCACAAACATCTCAGCCAGGCCTTCTTAACTCTTCATAGTTCCTTTCAGCAACTTGTGAAACCAATCCGATGTGATTTCCCTAAAGGATGAGGGGAACACCTTGCACAACAACAGTTATTCCCGATATACAAATCCATCGAATTTAGATATAAGCTGTCCTGGAAGTTTAAATCAGACTTACCGTCATAAATTTGAAACCTCGGCATATGGAACCTTTTTGGGACCTCAAACCTATCCAACTAAACTGAGAACGTTCTCAGTTTGACGGGGGATGTGACCTCAGCATTCTACTGCTTCCTCTAGAGATAGTCCCTCAAATTCTTCTTAGTCCGACTAGGAGCTCGGCTATCAACAGATTTCAATCTTTTTGATGCACTACTCCAGTGTCGTTATGTGTCCTCTTGGACTTCTCTTCATTCACCGTGTCAAAACACAAGTCCTTCCCTTGGATATTCTAGGGCTCTTTGACATACGTCCACCTAGTCTGAGGTATCCTCTATGAGTCACCTCTGATCGACTCTCCTCTTCCGACATCCCGTGAAGGCCAATGTGAGGGCTTCTTTTCCCTGCCATGCTGTGGGATTGCCGGGGTTGTTTTCTGCCTGCATTTCTGAGCATTAATCTTGGCCCCTGGCATCGGTGTGTCCTACAATAGAAACGGTGGTTGCATGACGTTGTTTGGCATCATGAAGTTGACAACCGATTGTAGATTTGCCAACTTATTGGCCATTCCCTTCATCTCACTGTCCCTCCTTAGGCATCTATGTTTCCATACCTGAAAGTTACTTTCATTGTAATACTCATCTGGACTTGATTTCTTGAGGCGTCTCCATCTTTGCCAACGTCCTTCTGCACAAGATTTGGATCCTGTGTTCCTTCATCACGGTTTTATTTCTCGATGTTAGGATCGGCATGTTTAGCCCTCCCACATAGGACGCTGTTCCCCGATCTTTTCTTTCTACTTGTCGTTGGCCATTTATTCTCCTTACGTTCCCACATATGGAACTAAATTGTGGGTGTTGATTTCCGATCACATAACCAAGAGGGGTTGCTCAGTTGGAGAGCACCGGTATAATAGATTAAGCCCAACAACCTGCACAAGAAGATAAGAATCTGGTGGTGGTTCGTCCACCCAGGGGCACTTTGGCGATCAAATCAGTAATCAATATCTCTCAAAGATAGCAAATTGTGCTTAAACTCACAAGAAAGAACTTACTGCTCACAATATATCACCCATCCTTGAGACCCACAGGGGTGCCCTGCTTTTATAGCCAGTACTGACCTGATTCATGTAGAAGCCTCACTTCAGTGGACTGAGGCTCAATGCTTATCATGGACTTTCAGCTAGATAGGGATAAACTCTCTAAGAGTTTTATCTTTATCCAGATTGAGATCCTCCTCTATTCTGGCACTCTTATCCCTTATCCGCGTATCTTGGATTCCGGTATCTCCGCAGACAACCTTGGCCTAGCCGAGATCACCTCGGCATCATAACTAGACCACGTGGCACCTTGACTGACACTTCGGCGTTACCTTGGCTTTATGCTGTCATTCATAAAATATGTCCCCACAACTGTTTTGCTTTTTTTCCAGTTATGTACATTAAGATAATGGATGGTAAATATATAAATTTTTAATTTTATAAAACATAGTTCAAACAAAGAGTGAGCAAGTTTGAAAACTAGTTAAAATAATCAAAAAGTTAATTCTTTTCTTTATTTCTCTGTACAATTTTTTATAAAAATTTTAAAAATAAATTAAAATAACTAATTTTTAAAACAACTCTATATTTATTGAGCCTAATACGAACGTTTTTAGTGGGAAAATTGAGTGAATTCTCAAATTATTTTTTAGCATTTTTTTAATTAGTCAAAAGAATGAATAAAAAAATTGAAAAGAAAAACAAGAAAAACTTGATGAGTAACTTCTAATTTGCTTAACCTCCACGGAAAAAACACTATGTTCTAATGGAACTTTCGGGAATTGCTTAACAAAGAAAGCACTTCAAGCCTTTATATGGTGTGAATAGTGCGGGGTCACAATATTAATGTGGTGGAAGTATATGCATAATGACAGTTAATTCTGGTACGTGTCAGTTTTATCATCGCCTAATCTTTCTTGACTTTTTCACGCACTTTTTTTAAGTGCTCCACTAACCGCCTCAAATTAATTAGATGAGTATGACAAACGTACAACTAACGCACTCCTTTTCATTCCGTCATCTTCTTCACGTTTCATCTCTAAGAGAAAATTACTGTATTTCTTTTAAATTTAAATTCAAATCTTTAAATAATTTATTTTATAAAATCTTTTGTATATATTATTCATAAAAAAATATAAAAATTTGATCAAATCATTGTAATAAGTTTATTTTGTTGTGTTTATATCTGAAAAATAGACGACAAATTCTTTCTAAAAAAATATTGGCCATCAATTATTTTTTAAACAAATGAAATAAAATAAAAAAATGTTACGATTATAAGACTAATCTAATTCTTGCTTACAAAACCAATGACTAGGATCATTAAAACATGACTCGTGGTGAGCTTTATAAATCTGAATATTTCAAGTTTATATTTAAATTTAATGGAACTTCAACCCTTAAAAATAATCTTAATATGATATCTTTCATTTATATTGTGTTTAGATGATAAAATTTTAAGAGAGACGTCAGGAGAGAGTAATAACAGATTAAGTAAATAAATAAATAAAATATAAATTATTTTTGTCACATTTCATTTTTATTCTCTTCACAAATTTATGAGTGAATTACATTAACAATCTCTATAGTTTGGAGTTTGTGTCATTTTGGTCCCTGACCTTTCAATTATGATACATTTGACCCTAAAATTTAAATCTTGTTCCAAATAAGGACAATTGAAGACATTGTTACTCCATTTGAAGGGCAAAATCGTCATACAACTTATTTTTGTATCAGTTAACTTATTTTGTGTTGGTTAACTCATATATTGTTTGAAATATAATGATATTTTTTTTCATGAATAATGTTGGAACGTTTTTTATTATAAAGTTCGTTTGGTTTGGTTTTCAGAATCTATTTTCAGAAAATTTTTCTAAGAAACTAAAAAGTAAATTGGTAAAAAAAATAAATTAAAAACACATCATTTTTATATAATTTTACCTTTTGGGAGGGTAGAAATAATTTTTTTAAATAAATTTTTTTTTATATTTTTTTTTTGTTAAATTAGTTTTTATTTTTCAAAAGTTAAACATGGCGACAATTTTGATATCATTATTAAACCAATCCATTAAATCAAAAAATCCAGAATTAAAAATATTTCATATATTAAACATATTGATTATATACTAAAATCCTAATAATCTTTCATTACATAATAACCATTTAAAAATATCTGTTAATAATAAATACAACCATCTATTACATGATAACCATCCAAAAGTATCAACAAAAACAATCATCCATTAGATGATCATCATCCAAACATATATTAAAAATTAATTTGGTATAATAACAAAAATATAAAAATATAAAAGATTTATTATTTTTGTATAATTTTATCTTTGGTGAGTAAAAATAATTTTTTAAAAATTAAAAATAATTTTTTGACATTTATTTTTATCAAGCTAGTTTATATTTTATCAAATTGACGACTTTGTCCTTGAAATAGAGTAAGAATGTCTTCAATTGTCTTTATTTGGAATAAGATTCAAAATTCATGATCAAATGTATCATAATTAAAAAGTCAAGAACCAAACTAACACAAGTTCCAAATTACAGAGACCATTAGTGTAATTCACCCTAAATATTCTTAAACCCTAAATCTAAATCTTATCTTAGTTATACTATGTCGGTGTTTGGGAAGTAACTATTTTACAGGTTTTTTGGCATTTTGAATATTTTAGTAGGCTATTTTAGTTTTTGTGTTTGGAAAGATAGGATAAATTTTTATTTGAGTTGTTGTATTGAAAAATATGTTTGAAATGATATTTGAAGCTAAAATTACAAATTTGTCCGTAACCTTACTTTTTTCAAAATTTATCAATGTACCTACACTGTCTGCTCCATGTCGATTTGTATATTTTTTTTTTTAAAATATAAATCATTGATTTAGGGTATTTGAGGCTATTTGACTTTTTTAGTATTTGAGGCTATTTTAGCCTCAAAAGTGGATTCCCAAACACCCCCTATATGTAAGAAAAATAATACCCATCAGAATAAATAGATCCAAGCATACTTTTTACACTCAAATTGGATCCATGGATTATATAAGTGAATCATGTGCTGCTAATGATGACCTTGAACTCTTTCTAACGATAAGATAGAATTATTAGAGAACTACATACACTATTTATAGTGCAAATGCTTAAATTGTTCTATAACAATATAGAGTTAGAGATAGAGAGTTTTACAGAATATTTTTCAATTAAACTCCACACCCCAATCATATGTAGTCTTAGAGAAATTCTTTTTATCCTTATTTCCAGTATAAAGTATTCAAATCACATGGGTCCGGGTCACGGGTCATCCCATTACAGCCACCTAAACTTGGGTTTGAAACTTGACCCAATTTTTAAACTATATGTACCTAAAATTTAAATGTAAATTTTTATTAAAAAATATGAATGTTTTATTCATATTCAAGACATGAGAAATCAATTGAATCCCAACTATACGTTTTAATTATAGGTGAGATGTTTGATCATTTTTCTAGAAAACTAATTTTATTTCTTTGACTTTTGAGTCCCCCCCTATATACACACACACATTTCCTTATTTGGTAATATTTTTTCTATTTTTCGTTGTTAGTGAATTTTATTTTATTTTTTTTAAATTTTCAATTCATCTTTAATAAAAAGGACACTAGGTCCATAAATTTAAACTTGAAATTTGTTTGGCCAAGGTCTAGGTGTTAAAACAGTTTGTCCATAAGGACATGCCTAAGTTAAATGACTAAAATACCCTATATATATATGATATACACGGCCCACAAAATACAAAACCCTTTCATCCCCTCTCTCTCTCTAGATGTCGCATTTATTTTCGCTTTCACTCCGACAATCGATATCGCCGCCGTCGATTCAACGGCAGTTTCCGGCTCCTCCGTCATAGCCTTCGGAGACCACCAACGCTGCCACTGTAGACCTCAGATCTTGATTCCGCGGTGGCAGACCCTTTCTTTTTGCCACTCTGCGACTTCCTTTATCTAGAAGCACAAGCTTGCCTCCTCCAACAACCACGCACTGCCCTTTCCTTTCTCCTTCTCCAACATGCACGATGGAGCTGAAGACTACTCCAACTCCAACTCCAAAGATGATTCAGAGGAGGTCATCGATAACGATGCTATGTGATGACTAATTTATTCTCTCTCTTTCTTAGATCTACAGATCCACATAGATTCGTCACCATCCCTCAGATCCGTCACCATTTCCACCTAGGGTTAGGGTTTCACACCACCTCTTTCTTTCAAATTTGTTGTAACGCCCCTAAATAATTAACATATGATAACCTTGATTAATCCTCTTTATTTAAATCATCTTCTAACAATTATAATACATATAAAATCTCTATGAGATATGTACAAAAGGTGTCCACATGCAACACGTATTCAATCTCCTCTAAGGTATGAATTTATAGTATGTGAGACAAATAATATAAAAGAAACAACACAAACTAATGCCCTATGGGCTACAAGTTCTAAGATTTAAACCTAGTTACACAAAAATTATTATCGAAACTCATGTAAAGCTCTTGGCTTGTCAAAATAAGCAATAAAAAAAAAAAAAAAAAGAGGCCTCATGCTCTTAAAACACTTCTCATGCCTTTACCTCGGCAAGATTATCACATTCTTTTCTATACAAATCAATTAGGGATGAGCACAAAACCCAGTAAGAAGATCTTAACAAAATATATATGTTTAATGTAGTCTTATAAGTATGCATGCAATGCCATGTCATGCTCCAAAACCATGAGTTTTTATCTCTTTGAAATCTCATGTCAATGCTCATTTCAAAAACATTAATATATTAATGTAATATAATCACAATGCAAAGTAGTAAATATAATTCAGGTAATCCCTAGGCTGGTGTATGCAAATCGGTCCCTTGAGATTCTACCAAATCCACTTTATCAGCTCCTAACCGGAACGTCCGTGGTACCTACACCTCGCGTATTTTCGGTTTTTCAATATGAGTACTCAAGCCAACTTAATTCTCAAACTATACCCTCTATCCAAACTCACCAATATATTTATCCCAAAACAATTCAAGTTTCAAAAGTCATTTCAAAACAATGACCCAATCTTTCTAGAAATCGTAGCTTTAATAAGATATTATTCAAAAGCCATGTAATGAATGAATTGGAATGTAATTACATTTATATTTATCCTCAATAAGACCCAAATTTGCAACATTCTCTCAATATTAACACAATGTTTAACATTTCTCAAAATCATCCCAATTATCAATTTTCCTCAAATATCATCCAACAATATATATATATATATGTGTGTATGTGTGTGTGCGTGCGCGCGCGCGTGCGCGCGCGCGTGACATATGACAATATTTCATATTCACAATCAAAACCAAATTTCATGGTCTAAGCATATTTCAATCACACGACTCATAGTAATTTCCCAACAACACTCCATTCATCTCATGGATATCACAATAATATAATAACGAATGAGATTTCATCATTTTCTCAATTAAAAACCAACATATCAATGGTCTTTTGCGAAACTCAACTTTCCCCCCCAACTTTTCCAAATCTATGGTTTTCACAAAATTAGGACTTCTCATATTTAAAAAGGTTTTTCACCAAATAAATTTCTTTCAACATCAACGTAGTTCATGATCTTAGAAATTTGAAGAAAAACATTAAGATAACCGCTTTTGAATAAAGCAAAATCTCATAAACCAAACCCTAGCTCAACATATATCAAAATATCATCAAAATCACCATAGGAACCCTTACCTCAACCAATGGAAAGGAGAAGAGAGAAAAAGCCCTAAAATCCAACTTTGATGAAAATACTATTCGATCAGTGGAAAACGTAGACCTTGTTGTCCTTTTCAATTTGGTATAAGGAACCTCTATCAAAACTTTGATGAATCTTACTAGATCTTATAGAGACGTTTAGTGTTGGGTGGTTTTGTAGATAGATGTAGGAGAAAAAATGAATTAAAAGACAGAGAATGAAGAGAAAAGGGAAAAAAAATCAACTTAAAAAGGGGAAGAGAGAAAAATTTTAGACTGATATAAACATTCCTATACATGTGTTCCTTTTGCCACACGTGTGGCTTTCTCCATCCACGTATGCGGGCCCTTTGGTCGCATATACGGCGTGCCTCCTGCACGTGCCCTCCGCGAATGCTTTTATTTCATAATCAGTCCTCGGCATTACAAGCCTTTCCATATGTGTGACACTTGCCCTGCACATGTGGCCCCTCCTCTGTACGTACAGCTTTCTTTCCAGCACGTATGGTTATGTTTAAGGATGCGATCCTAAGTATTTCTAGGTGTACTCCGCCTCTCGATTTCACCATATGCGGTGTGCCTCCTGTACGTGCCCTCTGCAAATGCTTTTATTTCATAATCAATCCTCGGCATTACAAGCCTTACCATACGTATGACACTTGCCCTGCACATGTGGCCCCTTCTCTGCACGTGCAGCTTTTCTTCCAGCACGTATGGTTATGTTTAAGGATGTGATCCTAAGTATTTCTAGGTGTACTCCGCCTCTCGATTTCACCCTCGTGCTCAAAACAAGAAATTTTCAAACTTAAAAATAGTTTAGGACAAATACTCGCATAAAGCACTAAGTGTGACAAACTTATCCGGCCAACAAGACTCCGAATATATAATCAAAACCTGAATTAAGAAATTAAACAAAATTAAATGAACTTAAAAAAAAGCTAAAGCATTGATATACTCAAGACATCATATCTACTGCTCTTTCATCTCCATCTCTCTGAATCTCTATCTCTGTCTCTATATATAAATGTTGTGTTTTGTGTTTTGTGTATGTGTATGTGTATGGTTTTGCATGATTCTTGTCAAAATAGATCAGAGAGAGTAGATCTATCTCAACAAAGTTAGCTTGAGACTCGACGGAGCATATGATGAGGATGAGAAAGACGGATTATGATATGTGAATCATGATTTTTCTCAGCATCCTCCGTGGAAAAACTAAAATCCCCAAGATATTGATTTCTGATTATATTTCAATTTTAAACAATGAATAACAATCCCAATCAAACAATTAAAGATAAATCGACACAATGATTTAACGTGGAAAACACCACAATTGGAGCACCTCCAATTGCGATATTAAAAAAAAAATCACAGGCCAAAATCACAAAATAATCTACTAAGAAGACAAAAAGAAATTACATAAGTGTACCTTCAATTACCTAGCGAATCCACGTCCAAATTAAATTGACCTCAATGTGCCTCTTCCATCACTGTTTTCACCACGAAATTATCTTGCCCAATATTGAATCCACGATAATAAGCCACTCCGGAATCCACCGAAAAACACCTCTCTTTTTTGTGAATGAAATAATAAGAACAACCCTTGATGTTTGACAATCTGTAGTTCGTTGATCAATTGATCACCTTCTACATACTAAAGAAACTCATATAAAATAGACTCCAATAGAAAACACTTAGTCTTTTCTTTATTTCTAAGATTTCGAACGGCTTAAATCCTAAAAACAGCGAATGGTGCACTTTACAGAAAACAATATCACGAAGACTACTCGAGCGCACACTTCACTGCTCGAGCAGTGTGAGTAAAGGCAATGCAAAACATATACGCTGACCGCTCGAGCACAACATTCACCACTCGAGCGATAAAACTTGCTTTGCGAAAGTTCAGTTTGTAAACAGAGATACTAGATGCCCCTCTTCACTGCTCGAGCGCACAAATGACCGCTTGAGCGGTCAAACTACTTTGGTTTTTAGGGCACTGCCCCTCGACCTCGCTTAAGCGCTGCCCCAAACCTAGCCAACAAAGTGGTAAACACAAAAACCTCAAAATCACAAATTCTTCTATATAGGCACAATTCGGATTGGATTCGCATCTAAATACTGATATCCTCATTGAAACAAAAGAGCGAATAAAATTACAAATGAGAGGAATTTTGTCAAACGGGATTGCCAATTACAAAAACCTATCACTCTGGTTCGTTTATTTATGCACACAGATTTACAAAAACATATCTGATGGGGAATGATTTTGTTAGTTTGGTTCTCTCTCTCTCTCTCTCTCTCTTATATATATATATATATCTAGATATATGTATACACAAATATAAGCCTCTGATTCCCTCAAAAGTAATTCTTAGAGTGGTTATTGGTAATATGGATTTTTTTCTTCTCTTTATCATCTATTGATTTTTTTGAACGATTTACTATCTGTTGATTGTTGATGTTCATAATAATAATGATAATGAAATAGATTGGTGCTCATCTATTTTTTTTTTTAATTCCTACAAATAGAGTGAGAAAGAAAGAAAGAGAGAGAGAGAGAGAGAGAGAGAGAGAGAGATGCTATTGTTGTTGATGATGATTGCAATAGATAATTTTTTTTCCCTTTTTGAACAGATAGAGAGAGAGAAAAGAGAATTGAAGAGAGAAACAACAGATAAAATTGAACAGATAAGGGGAAAAATGAATAGATAATCAAAAAATTTGAACATATAGATATAAATTTGAATAGATAGAAAAAAATTTTTTGAACAAATAGTTCAAAAATTTCAACAGATAGATAATGGATGAAATTAGAAATAACATGTCTTCCAAAACCAATAAAAAGGTATCTCACCAAACTATTTTATAAATAGTAGACCTTTTACTAAATATTTACTGGATCTAACGCCTTAAATAATTATTAGATTGAGCTTTCTAATAATTATCTCTAATAAAATTATATATATATATATTTAATTATTGAAGGTGTAGTCTGAAATAATTAAACCCCTGACTATTTGGTAACTTGCGTAACTCATTGGTTGGTTAATGAACGTGAATCCCAAGCATAATTATAAGCAACTTTAGACCTACACTAGTATTTATGTTGAATTGTAACGCAGATGACAGTTTTGAGTTGTCGATAAAAGATATAAAATAACAAAATAATAATAATAATAATAATCTAAATACAACTTTTATCTATCTCCAATCAGGAAAGTCTATGAGTGCACCCCTTACTGTGTATATTATATGCATCTTATCAGGTCTAATTATGAGATTTACGGGGTCCAAAATTGATAATTAATTAATAAATTTTTGGAGTCTTTCATATTTTTTTTTTCATTGAATAAAAAAAAATTGAAAGTAAAGGATAAAAGATTTGTGTCAAAATTACAAAAAATCCTTAGTATTACAATACAATAACTAATAAGTATCGCTTTATCCTCACTCTTCTTGTATTTTTAGAAGCGAATAAATTAATCATACTTATATAATCTAATTTTTTTGCAAAATCATTTTCAATGAATAACAAATTTTTTAATAGATTAATTTATTTAAAGTTAATTTGGGTCTTCCTTAATTTTTTTTGAGCTTAAAATATAGTTAATATATTAGACTAAATTATAATAAGAGAGACCCCTTTTTTTGGTTTATTTTCAATGGATAACAATGTTAATTTTTTTGAATGGCCTTTTAATTTTTTAATAGGTCAATTTATTTTAAGTTAGTTTAGGCATTTTTAAAAAAAATTTAAACTTAAAACATACCTAATATATTACACTAAATTATAATAGGAGGAGACCCCTTTTTTGAGTCTATTTTGAGGGGCCCTACGCCATGGCCTTGTGGCCTATGTCCCAAGGCCGGCCTTACATCTTATCATAAATTAAAGTTATATTATGAGAAATTTAGTCAAAATTATATGTTATTGTGAAACAGAGTAACATATTACTGTCAAACAAAGCAACATTTTACTATTATTGTTTACATCAATTTTGACGGTAATAATAATTTTTTTTTATAAGAATTTCATAGTCAATATGAATTTTATTTGATAAATCTTGATGAGAGAATTCTAAAATTGCTAATTTTTATTAAAAATCGACATCTACATCAAAAGTTATATTATTTTAAAGTTTAATATTTTGATAATAATGATATGTGTTAGACTTTTTAAGAAATTTTTTTGTGTTTATCCTTAATGCATTAAAATTTTATTATGAGGGGGTTTTGACCAAATCCCCTTAATTTTATCACAAAATTTTGTAATATCAACCACAAAAGCCTATTTTGGGAAGTGGGTTAAAAGTCACTTCTCAACTTTTAGCCCACTTCCCTCTTTCACAAAAAAGCTAAAAAAAGTTAAAAAGTAATTTTTAACCATTTTTTCAAAACACCTCAAAATGTGTTAACTCGCCACAAATTACAAAATGTTCAAAATTTTATGATTCACATTATAAAAGTTTGTGGATTAGTAATGATATTTTCTATTATATTAATTTGTAGTGAGGTTATATATTTTCTAATTGATATTATAAAATTTTCGTAGGGTGCATATGGCAGAGTTTCCATCTCAATCAACACATATTTATCTATTAGGTAAATTATGCTTACACCCCTTGAAGTTTAGTAATACATATTACTCCTGACGTTTGAAAAATTACATTAACCTTATGTCATTGTAATTATTTAAACGGAATAAAAATATTGAACTCATGCACTCTCTCTTTCTTGCTTTGCTTTACTTCTTTTTTTTTTCTTTTTTTTTTTCATTTGCTTTACTCTTCTTTTTTTTTTTCAATGTAATTTTTTTTCTGTTTTTCAATTACGAGTTGTTGTTTTTTTATATAAGTAAGGGGATTTGTGAAATAAAAGTATTAATCACAAAGGTGAAAAATATTATTTTCAAAATATCAAAAAATGAAATATAATTAGACCAAAACTCAAAGGTACCAACATAATTTACCCTTATAAATTTTGTTAATACATTTTAAAACACATTTTACATGTTTATCAACATGAATGACATTATTTTTCCTAGGTCAAAAATTACTATTCAATTACCAATTCTCGACAATGAAGTACATCACACTTTTGACTTGGCTTCTGCCACATGGCCTATTTTGGCAACTTGGTTATAATCTGCTTTTTGGATTATAACTAACCTCCTCTCTCACAAAAAAGCTGCTTATAAGCAGTTTTTTTTATCAAAAAGCTGATTATTACCAACTTCTCAAAATAGGTTTTACCAAAAAGCTGATTTTTGGAAACTTATTGATAAGTTTTATACATAAAACTCAATTTATTTATTATCAAAAATAAAATATTTATACAAATTAGTTATATTTTATTTATATCAATTAGTTATATATATTTTTAATTATTATAAAAAAAAATTTAAAAAAAATATTTAAAGACACTCTTACATCCCATCATCTTTGAACTTTCGTTAAATGATTATCGAAGACTCATCAGAGCATTCAACATCATCAGGAAGACGTCGGAATATCATCAGAAATTCGTCAGAATATCGCCAAAATGTTCTGAACGTGACCGAAAGTCGTCGGAATGTCTAGAATATTCGTTGGACGTCAAAAATATTGCCGGAGACTCACTGGAATGTTTAGAATATTGTCAAAAACAGAAGAAGAATAAACTGAGAAATCAAGGTGAAAAAACATTACAAAATGTGCTAAATATTGATAAACTGAAAGAAGAAAAAAAAAATCTAAGAACAATAAACAACAACAATGAAAAAAACATATGTTATTTTTAATTTTTATAGGATTTAAGCAAATAATTTCTAATATTAATTAAACTGAAAAGTAAGCTTTGTGATTTTGTTAAGTATTTATCTTCATTAATCAAATTGAAAAACATGTTATGAAACTGTAAAATTTTACAGTTATAAAAAAAGTTATGAAGTTGCAAAATTTTACAGTTCTAAATAATGATTCGATTTAGTACCAAAAAAATTGAAACTATAAAATTTTATAGTTTTCACTGCCTGTAATTAAAACTTGAAAACAACTTGTTTAAAATTTGAAATTTTTTTCCGTTATAATAAGAAAATAGAAGTGTATAGTACCAAAAAAAAGTATTAAAACTGAGAAATATGAGGAAAGAAACAGATATAGAGAGATGTTTGTACTCCTACTACTATTTTTTGGTCTAGATCTAGCAGAATCTAAAGTAGATCTACTAAGATCTGATGCAGATCTGAGTAGATCTACTCATCTTCTTCGTTGAAAAGTTATATCTTTTGTTGTTGGTGAGCACGAAGTAAGAAGTTGGTGTTCGATGGTTGCTCGTGAACCCCAATCAATGGTGGTCGCAAGTCGCTGGTGACTGTAGATTAGAAAGAAAAAGAAAAAAAAGAAAGGCGTGGTCGTGGTTGTGGTCGTAGTCGTCGCTGATATCAGAGAAAGAGAGATATAGAAAAGAAATAAAGTGTAAGGAAAGAGGAGAAGATAAATAGGTATAGAAACTTTGGATAAACTATCAATAGGTCCTAATAATTTGACTTAATTCCCATCAAGTCCTACTGAAAATAAGTCTTGATAAAAGTGTCGCTAAAAATAATTCTTTTGAGACAAGTTTTTACATACGTCTCTAAAAATTGATAATTAGTGATTTTTTTGTCATGATTTTTATAAATTGTCACTAAAACTTACAATTAGTGACCTTTTTTTATGACAAATTTTCTCCATAGAGCCTATTAGACAATAAGACCACTTATTAGGACTTACACGTACGTATCCCTAGAACTTTTAGGTTTATCTAAAAAGTTTTGAGATTAAATAAAATACACAAAAAAAATTGTGGGTAATTTGTCCTTAATTTTTTAACCTTTTTTTTTAAAACAAAGGTACAAGAAAATAGAGATAATGTGACTCAAAAAAATTAAAAAGTCAATAACCTAGTTTTTAATCTGATTGCCAAAAGATTTGAGAAATTAGTTAAAAATTGACTTTTAGATTTTTTTATTTTGAAAAAAATATGTAACAAAGTATAGAGATAATGTGACTCAAAATAAGTTAAAAAGTTAAAAATTAACTTTTAATCATGTTTCCAAATTAACCCTAAAAGTTTAAAAGTACTTACAAGTTAATGACAAAATTTTATTAATATTAAGGAAAACGAGTGGGAGCTCTAATTAGAGCTACCACATCCACTGCCACAGCATGTGTTGTGTCTGTTTGGTTTTTTTTTTTTTTACTTTGCCACCTCATTAGTGATGGATTTACAGCCACTAAATTAGTAGTCTCTAGCACCACTGTAATATTAATTATTAGAAATATAAACTTTTAATACATGTGTAATAACTTCATCAATTTTTATTTTTTATGGGTAATCTTTCTTTTTCTTTTTAAATTTTGTTATAATTTATAAATTTAAAAAAAAAATTACAAATATATATATTTTTAAATATAAACTTGAATTGTTCAGTTGTTTCATTCCATTCATGTGCGTCGTACGTGGAATTATTCTAACTTTCGCAGACCTTTTAAAAGCGTTTTTATTATTTATTTTTAAGGACCTTTCAAAGCACCCACTTTCAGACTTTTCTGATATTTAGTACTTTATTCCAACTTTGCCCTTCATCGAGTTTTTTGCCTTGTCCATGACCACTTCAAAATTCAAATAAATAAATAAAAACAAAGACATCGAAATTACAAAAACGCACCACCGTAAATCTCCAATCCTCAGCACCTCGGCGAACCCTTACTGTTGATCTCATTATCATCTCGTTTGGAAGGGTGATTATTTGACTATTTTAATCTAATTAAAATAAAAAAAATGTTTCGTAGCTCAAATTTTATGATTTAAAAGTGGTTTAAATGGCAAAAACGACGTCGTTTTAGCCATTTGAGTGTTGTTCTGTACTCAAAACGACGTCGTTTTGGCCATTTGAACCACTTTTGAACCACAAAATTTGAGTTGCGTAACATTATCGTTAAAATAATTATATTTGTAAAGTTGAAATATTTTTAATGGCTAATGCTGTAGTAGTATTATTATTGCTATAATATGATAATAAGGTCAAGTTTGACATCTTCCAAAAAATCTAAAAAGTCAAAAAGTCACTATCCTATTTAAGTCACATTATCTTATTTAAGTCACATAACCTCTCTAACACATCACTTCAAACCCAACTCAAATCCAACCCAGATTTCATAAAAAGTCAAAAAGTGCACTTATTTAGTCTTCCCAAACTTGGCCTAAATAGTATAATTATAACAATGATGTTCAAATGTCATTTTGACAAAACCAACACATAAACTATTATATTTGAACGACCGACCAGACAATTGTCCGGTCGACCAGGAAGTTATCTGGCCAATCATTCTGAATATATTAGTTTTTGTGTTTGGTTCTACAAAAATGACGAGAGGAAATGAGGGATGTTTTGCTGAGAAAGATAGAAAAAAGTTTTGCTTGATGAGTTGGTAATTATGACAGATGCCAAAACTTGTATCAAATTTGACACAAGTTTTGCATTTGTCGAATTTGGTAGTTACGACCAATCATTGGAGCACACTTTTCTTTTTAAACTATCAAATTATAGCAATAGCAACTCCAATGGCAAATCATTAGATATGCTCTTAGTTGGTTTGTTTTTTTTTTTTTTATTTTTGTAATTAATTTAATAGTTGTGAGAGAAAAAGTACAATGATTATGAATTAGATATGATATTTTTATTTTATTAACTATTTTAACCTATTTTATCTTTTAATAGATTATTTTAATTCAATTTTCTTCCCAAACAAGGCCCATATCACAGCTACAAGTTATCTTCGTCTAAAGCCTCAACAACATGACACGGAATGTAACTTGTTTATATTTTGGGTGTGCTATTTATGCTTAAAATTAAATTTATTTTTCAGGCTCAATTATGTAATAATTTATTAAAATATTTAATATAATTAATTTTTTTTTAATTATTAATCAATTATCTTACTTATATATCATTAAATTTAAAAAAGTGAATTTACAAAATCAATTCATGTAGATTTTTTATAATTTTGTATTATGTGAACATTACACTCTATTCTTATTGGTTTAAAAGTGGGACCATCTTAGTCTCTCACCAATAAGACAATGTGTTCTGTTCTGTTCAACTTTAATGCTGTGTTTGGTTGAGGGATTTGAGGAGGGATTTGGAAAGGGAAATAGAAAAGGTAGGTGAAATGTGAAAAAAATATACCTACATTTCACATAGTTTCACACACCTTTTCCCTTTCCCTTTCCAAATCCCTCTCCAAATCCCCTAACCAAACACAGCGTAAATGAATAAATTTATACTCTCACATGACACAATAATAATGCCATTTCAGCAAAATTATAGACCCAGGTTTAAGGTTGTTTTGAAAAGATAGTTAAAAATTAATTTTTTAAATTTTTTTTGAAAACAATGTAAAAAATATGAAAAATAATGTGACTTAAAATGGATTAAAAGTTTAAAAAAAAAACTTTTAACACACTTATCAAAAGAGGCCTTAGGCCTAGTTTAGAAACAAATTATTTAATAGTTTTTTTAACTTTTTAAAGAAAGATATGTAAAAAATAAAAAGAGTGATGTGACAACTTACTTTTTGACTTTAAACTAAAATAATTTAGGACTTTTCTTAAGTGTGCAACCCACTTATGGTTGCACACCATATGCAACCTCACAAAATGTGTAAGTGTAAGTATAAGGTGTAAGTGTAAGGTGTAAGTGTAAGTATAAGGTGTAAGTGTAAGTGGGTTTGCACACCATATGCAACCTCAAAAAAGGTGTAAGTATAAGGTGTAATTTTAAGTATAAGGTGTAAGTGTAAGGTGTATGGTGTAAGGTGTAAGTTGCACACCATAACAAGACCCAAATATTTAATCCCAAACAAACAGTTATCTAAAAATTTCTCTACTAGATAACAATCTCCCATCTACTAAAAAAAATGGATTTGGGGTGATGGTTGTGCGGGGTGCACAATAGCTACTGTTATGCAATGAAATAGATTCATTTTGGGATTCATTTTGCTAATTCGAACTGTTCACAGTTTAGAATAGATCAAGTAAAACATGCTTACAAAAAATCAAATTAATCGGATATCGTTTACTTATTCATCTATTCACATTTGTATCTATAAAAATAAATAACAATTGTGATTTAAAGTATTAAAACGAATATAAATGTGAGTGGATGAAAGGGTAAACGATATTCGATTAACTTAATTTTTTGAAGGTATATTTTACTTGATTTATTCTAAAATATGAACAGTTTGAATTATCGAAATGGGTTTCGAAATGGATTAATTTTGCTGCCTAACAGTGGTTGCTGTGCACCCTTACATAGAAGCCACCCCAAATCCAAAAAAAATCTAGAACTCTAAACTTTTTCATGCTATACTTATCATAGGTTTGTTTTAGAAAGTAGGTTAAAAGTTGACTTTTTAATTTTTTTTGACTTTAAAAAAAATATATATGTAAAAAAATAAAGAATTAATGTGACCAAAAAAAAAAAAAAAAGTCAAAAAAATTTTTTTTAGCCAAATTGTCAAAACAAGCCATAATCCTATTCTTTGGCATGGTTTGGGAAGTGGGTTGACTTTTTAGTTTTTTGATTTTTTTGACTATTTTAACTTTGGGCTAAAAAGTCTAGTTTAGGAAGGACTTTTGACTTTTGTGAATTTTTTTGTGAGAGAAAGAATGCAATGATTATGAGTTGGATATGATGTTTTGTTTTATTTAGTTAAAGAGGAGTGATGGAGACCCCCTCCAATCACTACTCCCACCACCTCCCACACACACGTGGCGAGTGGTGATTGAAGGACAAGGGAGAAAAAAAAAAAAAAATCCAACCAATAAAAGAGAAAGGGGTTCAAAGGGAGTGGGAAAAAAAGGGTGTCTTAGACATTTTTGTTAGTTAAAAAGCTTATTTTATTTTTTTGTGGCTAAAAAAAAAAAAAAAAAAAAAAAAAAAACACCTCTAATCCAGCTTCCCAAACCATGCCTTTTTATGCTTGTTATATTAACAATTACAATGGCCTATTTTGAGAAGATGGTAAAAAATAATTTTTTGACTTTTAACCAAGTTTTTAGCTTTTTGAGACAAATAATTTAGAAAATTAGTAAAAAGTTACTTTTGGCTTTTTTGCTTAATATTTGTTTATGATGTCAAATCATAATAAAATGACCAAACTATTCCCATTTAGTTTAAAATATTTACAACTTCATTTATGTAACACATTTTGACCCATGATGGGTAGAATTGTAATTTCACCATCGGCTAAAAACTAACTTCCCAAATGAAAAAAAAAAAAATCAAAAAAGCTAACTTTGGTTTTTATTACAAATCAAAAAAAGTGGCTAAAAACCAACTTCCCAAAACAAGCGAATATTAATATATTGAATCTCATCATCACTAATGCTCCATATTTTTAATTTTTATTATTATATAGGATAAATTATTAATAAATATTATTGATTGGCATTATTCTTATAATTTTTTTAATATTTTTTTAAATATATTTGTCTCTTATTTTGATAATGAACTTTTTAAAGACTTTTTAAATGTATTTTGTTTTTGGAAATATTGATAAATTTATCAAAATAATAAATGATTGTTAATTTTGAATTATTTTTAATTTATTTATATTAATTTGTGTTGAATATATGATGTAAGAAATAAAAATAGTTAAATTGTATTTTTTAAAAATATTTTTAAAGTGATAAATTTATCATTACAAGTTAGGATATAATGTTTAACTTTTTACGAAAAGATGTTGAGAAAAATAAAGAGACAATGGAGAGTTTTGAGAAGATGATTAAAAGCTGATTTTTTTGACTTTTTAAAATTTTTTTTGAAAAACATATAAAAATGTGAGAGATGATATGACTTAAAATAGATTAAAAGTTAAGAAGTAACTTTTAACCCACTTCTTAAAAGAGACCAATGTGACCTAAATAAATATACTCATCTAAATAAGCATATACTTATTTAAGGAATGTTGAACAAGTTCTAAGTTCAATATAGCACTGACTTGTAACAATGGAGTGTTTTGAGAATATGATTAAAAGTTGATTTTTAACTTTTAATCAAATTTTTTGACTTTTTCAGAAAGTCATTTGTGAAGTTGGTAAAAAATTATTTTTTAACTTTTTTACTTAATATTTATTTATGTTATCACATCATAATCAATGACTAAAATATCCTCACCCATCTTAGAAAATAACCACTTCACCTATTTTTGATTTTTTTTGACCCAACTGCAAAATGTAACTTTTTTTTTTCTTTTGTTACCAAATGAAGCCTATTTCTAATTCACACATTAGTTGGTAAGATACAATTATAAAATAAATGCACGTAGGAGCATTGGCCAACCTACCCTTTTTGAAAAGAGTCCAATTTATTAGTTTATTTGAGTGATATCACTTTTTTTAATTTTTTTTTACATCTTTCTATAATAAATAAAAAATTTACTTTATAAGTCATATTCAAAACAATCAAAATGTGGTCGTTTAAAAAATGCTCTCTCTTCTCTCTTTCTCTCTCTCTCTCCATCTCCATCTCTCTAACTTAGGGTTGTTTTGGAAAGATGGTAAAAAGTGATTTTTTGGCTTTTAACCAAGTTTTTTGGGAGTGATTTGAGAAGTTGGTAAAAAATTACTTTTAACCAAACTTTTTAGAAGTGATTTGACTAAAATACTTTCACTCAACTTAAAAAATTTACATTTCACCCAAACTTACAAAATATAAATATTGAGGGTAAATATGTAATTTTTCAACTTACTTTTTACACTTTCCAAATGACAATAAAAACGCCAGCTACGTTTTGCTCAAAAAAATGCAAACCTTGCGTTTTTCTGTGTTCCCAAAAGAGCCCTTAGAGCATATCCACCAAAACCTTTACAAAATTTTTTTGAAGTGTCAATTTGACATAGAAATTTTTTACCGAATATGTCAAATATATTATTTTTTTAAATTTGAACTCTTTTATGTCAAAAATGACATGAACTAAGAACATGTCAAAATTAATATAAAAGGGTAATACCAAATGCTACATAAATTTTTGACACACCAAATGAAATTGATACTTAATTTCAAAATATAACTATTAGAGTGGTACATTATATTTAAAGTATCGGATAAAGAGGCTCTTAAAAGCCATACACAAAATAAATATTCAATTTTTTTTTTCTAATAATTAATGGACATTATTTGAGACCAAGAATATATATATTAGGGATGGCAATTTGAACCCTCCTGACGAACTGACCCCAATACCGTCGATCGTAATGGTTTTTTCTAAAATTACTCTCGTAGGGCGTTGATGGTATTAAAAATTAAATCCCTGATGATTTTCGGGCCGAGGACAGGGATAGGTTCCCCAACCCCAGTCCTGCCTCTGAATTATCCCCGAACATGGCCCATGTATATATATTATATTTATAAATTGCATTTTCAACCTACCATTCATTTTCAGCCTCTCTTATTCGAATCTCTCATTTCTCTCTCTCTCCACTGCCCACTCTCATCATCGCCGACTCAAGACTGCCACTCTCATCTCATCGCCGATCTTCTTCACTTCTTTGCCACAAGAATCTTTTCGTAGCGTCTCTCTATCTCTCTCTTTCTCTCGCTACCATCGTCGTCGTACACCACCGATCTCGTTACCACCGTTGTTACACACTACCAATCTCGCCACTAACGTCGTCGCACACCACCGATCACCATCATCCGTTGCATAACACTCCTTCTATCACAGATCTGTTGAACATATCTAATTTTTTTGAACATATCTAAATTTTTTTTGTTGAACATATATCTATAATATCCGTTGAACATATCTACATTTTTTCTGCTAGGATTTTGATAGAACTGTGGTTGTTTTGAACAGATCCATATTTTTTTGAACAGATCTTTGATTCTCTCTTCTCTGCTCTTCATTTTCTTTGTTGATTGTTGTTATTTTGTACGAGGATTATTCGGGGTCAGAGAAACCTGATCCCCGTTAGGAGCAAAGGGCGGAAGCGGGGGCGGAGATGGGAGTAGACGAGTTCCCTGTCGGGAATCGGGTTCGGAGAAGGAGAATTTTATAACTTCGGAGATCGGGGACAGGGAGTGTAATCCTCGACCCCGCCTTGCTTCGCCCTGTTGCCATTCCTAATGTATAGTATATGTGATAAGTTAGAAATGGAGGAGGGTATTATAGTAATTTCAGGGGATTTAATATTTTGGAAGGGCCAAAACCAGCAGAGAAACCGAGACCCTTGGCGATGTTCCATCTGATCCACCAAAATGTGACTGCCTCAAAAAAAATGCTCTGTCTTCTCTCTCTCCATCTCTGAACCTTTCTCTCTCTTCTCTGCTGCAACTGCAAGCTTTCATGATTATCTTTTTTTCTTGAAAACAACATACTCGACCAAACCCAATATAAAAAAATTCGAAAAAATAAATTAAAACTCCGACCAAAGCTGTCATTTAATTTTTTTTTTTTTTTTTTTTTTTTCTTGAAGGTAAAACGAAATACCAACTACCCAATCTCATCTCATCTCATCTCATCATCTTCAATCTCTGTTTCTTGATTTCTACTTCTTCTTTCAGACCAAAAACGAAAGCCCCATCTCAACTTCCATAGAAAGGGAAAAAGGAGGTGGGGGTTTCAATAAGATAGATGGCGGAGGTCAATAGACCTTCAAGGAACAGAGGCTTCTATGTGAGGATGAGACTATTACAGAACAAGCATGGAAGACAAACTGACAAGTCTTATTGCTACAGATACCTCAAATGGCTTCTCTGGTTTTCTCTCTCCTGCTACTTCTTCACCTCTTACCTCATCTCCCACAACCCACAAACCCACAAATCATCCACCTCTCTAGCAGCCGTTTCTCGCTCTAAATCCATCTTGGCCAATCGTGCGCTCTTCGAATCCCTCAACAACACTGTTCTTCAACAACCCAAAACCCGCCAAGGTCCATTCATTTCTCTACCCTCTTCAATCACATCCTCTGTTTACCCTCTCCTCTTTCTTATTTTTCTTAAATCTTTTTTTGTTTTTGTTTTTGTTTTTGGGCAGGTTTGTTCAAGGATTTGAAGGTGTATGTGTACGATTTACCATCGAAATACAACAGTGATTGGCTATCGAATGAGCGGTGTAGCAACCACCTCTTTGCCTCTGAGGTGGCCATACACAGAACTCTATTGAACAGCGATGTACGGACGCTTGACCCATGGGAAGCTGACTTCTTCTTCGTCCCCGTCTACGTTTCCTGCAACTTCAGCACCATTAATGGCTTCCCGGCGATCGGTCACGCAAGGTCTCTGATTTCATCGGCGGTCCAGCTCATTTCCTCGGAGCTTCCCTTCTGGAATAGGAGCCAGGGCTCCGACCACGTCTTCGTCGCTTCTCACGATTTCGGATCTTGCTTTCATACAATGGTCAGAAACCGAAATGTTTTTCAAAATCAATTTTTTATTTTTTATTTTTATTTTTATGAGGAAAGTGTTTTTGAGATTTTAGTTTTTGTGTTGTTTTGAAAAGGAGGACGTAGCGATTGCAGATGGAGTACCAGAGATATTGAAGAAGTCCATTATATTACAGACATTTGGTGTTAAATACAAACACCCTTGTCAAGAAGTTGAGAATGTGGTCATACCTCCTTACATCTCGCCGGAAAGTGTAAGAACCACCCTCTCAAAATCTACGGCGAATGGCCGGCGAGACATTTTCGCGTTCTTCAGGGGCAAAATGGAAGTCAATCCCAAGAACATCAGCGGTCGTTTTTACAGCAAGTAATGAATTACTACTAATCTCTTAATTAGTCGCTATTGATGTTTGTGAAATTACGAAATTGCCTCTGACATGTTGATGTTTGTTTCAGGCGTGTGAGGACGGTTATATGGCGGAGGTACGGCGGCGACCGGAGGTTTTACCTAAAGCGTAACAGGTTTGCCGGTTACCAGTCAGAGATCGTTCGTTCCGTGTTTTGTCTCTGCCCGCTAGGGTGGGCCCCGTGGAGTCCCAGATTAGTAGAGTCTGTTGTTTTGGGTTGCGTGCCGGTCATCATAGCCGATGGTATCCGGTTGCCGTTTTCCACCGCCGTGAGGTGGCCGGAGATATCGCTCACGGTGGCGGAGAGTGACGTCGGAAAGTTGGGACTGATTCTTGAACGCGTGGCAGCTACCAATCTCTCGACCATTCAGAGGAACCTAGGGGACCCAGCAATAAGGCGGGCCTTACTCTTCAATGGTGACATGGAAGAAGGCGACGCCACGTGGCAGGTTCTCGATGCCCTCTCCCAGAAGCTGGACAGGTCCAACAGGGTTTCTAGGATTCGTAGCAAATCAAGTTTCGACACGTAATGGTTTCTTATTGGTGGAGAAAACTTGACAGCTAATGATCCCTCTCATGACGTGGATGGTCCTGAATGGACGTAGTTGTATACAGCTGTATTTTATTGGACTGCTCGAAGTACAGGCGATAGAATATGTACACGCTAGAGTTTTTCATTCCTGAATGGGCGTAGTTTCATGATGTGGATGGTCCTGAATGGACGTAGTTTTATTAGACACGCTAGAGTTTCTCATTCCTTCGAATTTTTGGGATTGTGGGGCCGTGGCGTAGGTGGCGAACTGTGATTGGTTGGGTTTGAGGGTTTGGTGGGACATGCGCTGATTCTGTGCATGTGTAGAGGAATATATTTAGGCGAAATAATAAAACGGGGAGTGATGGGGTGATGGTGGTCCACATGTGTTGCGATGAGGGTCCCTGTAAAAATGAGACGCTGTGTAAAGATGACAAGTATTTTGTTCATTACAGAAAAAGCAATAAAATAAATATATGAAAGCAGGAAAGAAAAAAAAAAAAAGTTTCAGCAAGACAATAATGGAGTTTTTAAAGAAAATTATTGTTAATGCGGTTGCTAGAATCTTAGCAAAGTTTGAAAATTTTCCACAAATGTATTTATCGGTAACTAGAGAATTAATTCTCTCTGGATTTGTTTGATTTAGGATAATTATATAGGATTGTATTTTTAGGTCAAGTTTGGCATAACTTAAATAATACAAAAAGTTAAAAAATTATTATCTTATTTAAGTCACATCATCTTATTTAAATCACATCACCTTTTTAACACATCATATTAAATTTAATTCAAACCCAAACTATATAAGTTAATAAGTCAAAAAGTACACTTTTTTCGAACATTCCAAACCAACCTTTAATCTTATCAAATTTATATTCGTGCATTTGAATCACAAAAATGATTTAATAATTAATATAGTTCCGTTACAGAGCCCAAATTTCTCGAGCTTGAATTTGCCCGAAAAATCAAACAACGTCGTTTGATTTTTTTTTTTTTTTTTTTTGCCTTTTTTCTTTGAAGATGAGCAGAGAGGGAAAGCTGAGAAGATGAACATAGAGAGAGAAGAGAAAGCTGAGAGAGAAGAGGGCATTCATCAACACAACAACAACACATTCAAAAACAATACATTCATCAGCAACACAACATCATAACTTTTTTCGAATCTGAAAAAAAAAATTTCAACTACACAATATACATTCATCAACAACATCAATCACAAAAAAAAAAATAAATAAATAAAAAAATAAATTGTCGAATTTAAAAAAAAAAATTAAAAAATCCAACTACACAACATCATCATCAACAACAATCATCATCTTCATCTTTCAGATCTAGATCCACTAGAAAAGAAAAAAAAATAAAAAAAAATAGAGAGAGCAGAGGCAAGAGACCCACCAGATCATCTTCTTTTTCTTCAGATCCATATCCAAATCAACAAATCATCTTCATCTGTATTCGAATCATTTTCTTTTTCTTCAGATCCATATCCATATCCAAATCAACAAATCATCTTCATCTTCCTCTTCTTTTCTTCCTTTTCTCTCTCTTTTCTCTCTTTCGCCTGTATTTGTCCCTGTTCAAACAAGGGAAAAAAAAAAAAATGAAACCCAAAACGACGTCGTTTTGGGTTTCGAGCCAAATTTCGAGCCGCTGATTTCGGGCCCTCAAACAATTTTCTAATTAATAGGACTCTTAATCTTTAAAATTGTAATATATTTAATACCAAAAGAGGATTGATATTTACAATTTGGTGGTGTTATATATACCAATTAGTATATTAACTAGTGTACTAATAGTAGTTATGACATTATTATTGATCTCATTTATTAATCACATTACAAATTTTAAAAATCTCTTAAATTATGTCACATCATCAATTGGTATATTAATTAATATATCAATTGATATATATAGCATTATTCTTAATAATCTCACTCATAATTATCTCGTGAAATTATTAATCTATGAGATTATTAATTTTATCACAAATACTCCACCTAATCAAAGAGGCCTCTCTTCCTAATTCAAGGGCAATGCTAGAGACCACTAAAAGTGGTGTTCTAAAACAATCACTAATGATGTGGTACCCACTTTTTCAAAAAAAAAATAGACACAACAACATTATGGAAGTGGGTGGGACCCACTACCACATTATTAGTGATGACACTAACTAGTGCTCCCACTCATTTTCCCTAATTCAATTTGGAAAGTATTGCTTGGGCCTGTTTGCCATGCGGGTTTGGGTGAGATTTGGACTATTTTAGTCACAAAAAAATATGACAGTTTTTTAATCCAATAAGATAAAAAATATGTCTAAATTATAATCATTTTATTTTTTTTAACAAAAGTTAAAAAGCTAAAAAAATTCATTTTAAAAAAGGCTTTTTAATCTCAAATTAAAATAGTAAAAAAATTAAAAAAGAACCCTCCCAAACGAACCCTATGCCTCGCTGATCAGAACGTGACCAGTCAAAACGTTCAGAAGTAAATATCAAATTTATCAGATATGATTAGATTAGAGCATCTCCAACCGTTCACTTCTTTTTTCACCGAATCTGAGTAAAAAATAAGTTGTTTTCTCAATTTGATACTTCTTCTTCCAACGGTGAGCATCAAAGCAGTATTCAGGGAAATGGTTGACCAGTTGGTCGACCGGCCGGTCAACTGGTAAGGGAAAATATATATATATTTTTAACATGTTTGAACCTTTTTTGACCGGTTTGAACTTACTTATTTGAAAGGGAATCGGTCGACTGGTTGGTCAACTGGCTGGTTGACCGGTTGGTTTTCTCTAACGGTCATGCATAGTAATTTGATGAAACTTGTATTTTGCTCTCAGTTTGATGATTTTTTTGTTCAATTCTCATTTTGATACCAATTTTGTGAAACTGTTGGAGCTCAAAAAAGTGCATTTTTCACCAAATTTCAAATTTAATGCCAAGTTTGCTGAATCGTTGAAGATAGTCTTACATTGTCTTATGAACAAAGATAAGTTTAATTTTGAGAATATATTTTTTTACAAACAAATGCTATTAGATAATATAATTGCTGACATTTTACCAATCTTTTTTTTTTTTTAATTTGTTTATTTATTTATAAATAAATTGTCTATTTAGTTCAACTTACAAAATGATGAAATTACGGATGGTTTAGAGTGGACCCACCAAGTTATAACTATAATCTTGAATCTAATTGGAGAAGCTTAACTTTATATTGGTGATCATTGATTGTTTGGTACTGTTTTATATTAGTTGTTTATAATTTATAATTTTTTGAGGATTTGGGTTAGATTATTTGACACAATTTCTCTCTATAAATTATTAAATCAACAATGTAGGCCTGTCAACGGATCGGGTATAACCCGAATCCGATCCGAATCCGATCCGATTAACCCGATCCATTTATGCATATCCGAATCCGAAAATCTGTTTAATCCGAATCTGTGTAGCCCGATTTAAAACGGGTTCGGATTCGGATAAATCCGATCCGGTCCATTTGTTTGCCTAATCCGATTGAATTCCTAGAAACCAAATCAGATCTCTCTGAATCAAATCTCTCTCATCGTCTCTTTCATCATTTCTCATCAAAGAATACCTAGATCTCTCTCATAATCAAATCCGATTGAAAATGATGAGTTTTGGGAAGTGATCGGAGAGGATGAGCTTCGAGAATGGTCGATGATGATTGATGGGTCTCTTCCTACTCCGATTGACGACGATGAGTTTGGGAAGTGATCGGAGAGGATGAGCTTCGAGAATGGTCGATGATGATTGATGGGTCTCTTCCTACTCCGATTGACGACGATGAAATCTATCTTTCATCGTCTATCTTCTCCGACTTCTCTGAGGTATTCTTCGGTGAGCTTTCATCGTCTTCTTCTCCGACTTCTCTGATCTAGGTATTCTTCGGTGAGCTCTCATCGTCTTCTTCTCCGACTTCTCTGATCTAGGTATTCTTCGGTGAGCTCTCATTGTATCTACTGTTTACAGCCTTGTGCTTGTGTTTCTCCTTTATATAAGAGGTCTGGGTTGTTTGTTTGAATGGAAAATCAATTCTGAAACATTTTCTTGGATGTTTTTGGGACTCTATATATTTGTTATTTGATGGGTACTTTGGGTTGTTTATTCATTATTCATTACACTTCCACTTTCTCACTTCCTTTTCAATTATCTCTCTGACAAAATTCATATATTCAAGAGTTTTATAATCTTTTTATTATAGGTCTTCAAAGATGTGGCAAGAGCTGCAGACTGAGATGGACTAATTATCTGAGGCCTGATATTAAGAGAGGGAAGTTCAGTTTACAGGAAGAACAAACCATCATTCAACTCCATGCTCTCTTAGGCAACAGGTGATATATAAAATTCAACAATTATTTGAATGGTATCTTCAATTTTGACTTCATTTTTTTGTTCTTTGATATATGAACATGCTGTTGATTAGTGGGTGAAGAGAGCTAAAGGTGAAGTCCAAGTCTTTTGACATTGTTTCAGTTTGTTGTCTAAATTTAGCCATAGTTTCCTTCTTCCCTCTTTTTTTTTTGGTTTTTTTGAACAAGATTTGGTCATGATCCTGAGTTTCAAAATCGATATTCGATCAATTACTCTCACTAACTGTTGTCCTCTGTTTCTTTGTTGTAGCTCCACATATTACACCTTTTGACCAAAGTTTTGAAATAGGGTATCTACCTTTCTGCATAACCTGTTGAACAACCTGACGTTCAATTAAATTTATTCTCCATATCCATGGAAGCCCATTTATCACATGGGTTTAACATCCTCTCATATGTTAAACCCTCATCTCTTAAAAACAATTCATGTTGTTGAAGAAGATCTGAAAGTGTTAATTCTATTATAGATTACCCACTGTTTCCCTCATATTGAAACCTTCATGAACAAAGTCCAGCATTTTTTTTTAGAATTCGAAATACAGTTTATATCTAGTCAACTCAGGATATGAGGAAGGAGAATTGCTACATAGAAGGACAAGTGAATGTTAATTCTATTATAGATTACAGTTGCTATATTTTTCAACTCAATGTGGAGACAAGAAAATGTGTTTATCTATATAATTTTTTATCTTAATTTTCACTTTTTATCTCGATGAAAATTGGTATTATAATCTATACTTTCATTCTGAAATTTCTCTTCTATGTTAGATTCATGGGTCTAGTCTATCTTTGTATTTTTAACTATGTTTCAATGGTCAATTTTGTTATTAATTATTTTGTATCTGTAAAATTATTGAATTAAAATGACTGGTGTCCATAGGTTTTGGAAATTGTGGGTCTCAATGATAGGATGTTGGTTTAAATTCCCTTGTAGTACATGCATCTTTAGAACTCCACCATCTTGCCAACTCCTGCTTCTTTTCTATCTTGTATTGGTAAATTTAGAAACATTTTTGCGATTTGTTCAAGTCCAAGGTGACCAAATTCTATTACATGTAAAGGGTTCACATTGTAATCTTTTTCAATGCTCATAATTCTTGTTTATTTGATTATGCTTTGCATTTTACATGTTTCGATGCATGGAACACAAGCGCAAATCATTTGATCAAATTTATATAATTTCCAAATTGAAGTGTTTGGTGCACCTTGTTTTGTGCTTGTCTGTGATTCATTATTTGCATAGTTATCTTGCCAACTCCTACTCCTTTATGTTTGATTTATTGTGCAATGCATATTTGAGTTTTTGAGCCAAAGATGTCTTGGATTATAGTGAACCTATTATTGGTGATGATGTCGAGTTGGATGATGATGTATCTCAAGGATCTACAAAGAGGATTGAAAACTAACCGAAGGTATGGAATGACTTTGTCAAATTTAAAGGACCTAATGGAAATGACATAGCCGGATGTAAGCATTGCAATAGGGAATTTGTTGGAGAGAGTAGGAAAGGGACTAGTCATTTAAAAATCATTTGTCAAAGACATGTCCAAGATTATAAGGACCAAATGCCCCTAGGAATGCTAGTAAGGTACATACGAATCTACTCCTAAGGCTGCAACTTTTAAATTTGATCAAGAGAGAAGTCGTATGGATTTTTCTAGGATGATAATCAAGCATAATTATCCGTTTAACATGGCTGAGCATGAGTTTTTTGAAATGTTTTGCAATAAACTTCAACCAATGTTCAAACTTGTGTCTCGTAACACTGTTAGAGCGGATGTCCTTGATGTTTATGAAATAGAAAAGACCAAGTTATATCAATTTTTGGATGAACTCTCTTCTAAGATCACCTTAACAACTGATATATGGACTTCAGACCATCAGAATTTTGCCTATACATGTTTGATTGCCCATTATGTGACTAATGATTGGGAGTTAAAGAAGAAAATCCTTGCTTATAGACGCATTGATTACCCGCATGATGGAGACCATTTGTTTAGCTTTATCAAAGATCTAATTTTAGAGTGGAACATAGATAAGAAGTTGTTTTCAATGGTAGTTGATAATGCGACGAGTAATGATGTTATGGTGAGACTCTTAAAGCGATGGCTACATGACCAAGGATTACTACATTTGGGTGGACAATTATTTCAAGTGCGTTGTAGCACTCACATATTGAATTTAGTTGTTTAGGATGGTTTGAAGGTGATTGGGAGTCTTATTTCAAAAATCCGAGAAAGTGTGAGATATTTGGGGAGGTCTCCTTATGGAAAACAAAAATTTGATGTTGCAGTGAATCAGGTTAAGTTACATCATAAAAAGAAAGTCCCCATGGATGTTCCTACCAGATGGAACTCCACTTATTCAATGCTTGAAGCTGCATTAGATTTGAAAACTGCATTCCACCGCTTAGGGCAAATTGACAAACAATATAAGCACAATCCTTCTGAGGATGAGTGGAATGTAGCAAATGTGATTTGTGGGTGCTTGAAGATTTTTTTTGATGCTACATCTCACTTTAGTGGTACCACTTTTCCTACTTCAAATGTGTTTTTTCCCGATATTTGTCTTATTCAACTTGAAATGAAAAAATGGGAGCAAAGTGAGTATGATTGCATTCAATTGATGGCTGGTCCAATGAGAGTGAAATTTCAAAAATATTGGGAAGAATGTTCTTTGGTGTTAGCAATTGCAGTGGTTCTTGTGAATGAAATCTATTCTATACCATGGTTTCTCTTTCCTCTTGTTTCCACATCTATGCCCTAATTCCTGGGTTAAATATTTATTCCTAGGTTAATTCCTAGCTGAAACTATACTGTTAGTGCAATGCTGTGATTGTATGTGGTAGCTCTTGATGTCAATTTATTTATGAGGTATTTATTCCAGCATGGAAACCAGAGTTAAATTAATATATGATCCAACCACAAATTTAGTTACTTAAAGTCTTGATGCAGCAAAATTTTAGTACAGTGACTTGTATAGCTTTTAGAACAAATAACTTAAATTTATGTTCAAAATAGCTTCTTTTGAAGTTTGGGCTATTTGATGAGTATTGATTAAGGTGCTTGTGTTGTTTTCTCTATGCAGGTTGAATCATTGGAATCGACAATTGAAGCTTTAATGACTAAGAACTCACTGCAATTATCTTTTTTTTGACTCTGTTGACAACACAGCATTGCTTTTGACAGTTTGTTATTCAATTACAGTGTCCTGTTTTTGATCCAGCAAATTTAGAAGAGGAGAAGAATATGCTGAAAATAAACTATTTACGTAATCAATCTTGTCACGGTTGTATTCTGTGACAGTTAATTCGGTTGTATAGGTTGTGGTTTTGTCTATTATTGAGTCCTCTCAATTACGTAGTGATGGTTCTTCTTGGGAAACCCTTCCTTTTCATGACCTTTAATTTCAATTTTTCCTTGTGTGCAATATGTTGGCTCAGGAAGATTTCCAAGTTTATCAAATCTGCAGCTACTTTCATGTTCATTTTTCTATTTGATGACAAAATGCATAATTTGCTTACATTTTGTTGTTGGGATTTATGCATGTGTAGTGGACTTTCATGCATTCATTTTCTACACAGGTAATCACCAATGGCAAATACAAGAGTTGATGTTTTCCTTGTGTGTAATAGCACAAACAAATGGAAATAGGATGTCCATAATTTCAATTTTTCCTTGTGTGTAATATGACATATTTGGAATTCAATTGTATTTGTTAGCAGCAGTTCATTGGAATTCAATTATATTTGTTAGCAGCAGTTCATTGGAACTCAAGAGTTGATGTTTTCTTGATGGCAGTTGTATTTTTCAGCCCTCCCTCCTCCCAAAAATGCAAGATGAAGTGGTGGTTTTTTTTCTTAAATCACCTTTGGCATTTGTTCTTGCAGTTTCAAATATGCCAAGTTCTTCAAAACCACCACTGGTAGTGGCTATGGCTGCTAACCACAGGGGAAAAAAAAAAAACGGATCGGATCGGATTATACGGATCGGATATCCGTTTAACACGGATCGGATATCCGTTTAACACGGATCGGATCGGGTTGTAAGTAGTCGGATTCTTAATAATCGGATTCGGATTCGGATCACATGTTAATCGGATCGGATCGAATTTCGATAAATCCGACCCGGATCCGACCCGTTGACAGGCCTACAACAATGGTAGAGACTTATATTTTGTACTCACAAATACATCTACAATGATATAGCAAAAATGGTAGGTCCCATATAATTAAGTAGTGTTTTGAAAAGATGGTAAAAAGTTGACTTTTTAACTTCTTTTTTTTTTGTGTGTAGCTTTTTGACTTTTTTGATATAAAAAAGTAGAGAGCTACTGTTACCTAAAAATTAACTTTTTGATTTTTTTTGATGTGACCTAAAAAAAATCAAAAAATCAAAAAGTTGATTTTTTACCAACTAGCCAAAACGCCATGGAGTGTATGATCAATAAAAAATTGACAATTGTCAAATTACATCATTGTGAATTTAATTATAAGAGATTTTTGAAAGTCTTAAACATTTTCCTTAAATAGAAACGTACTTTTGATTTTTAAATTTTAATTATTATACTTTTAACTCACACTAAATTAAACAAAACACTCATTTTTCTTGCATAATAGCTAAAGTAAACAAAATTTGATAACTAATTCACCAAGCTTAGCCAAGCCCGCTAAGCCAAGTCCAATACAAACCCTATAACGGGGGAGAACGAAACCAATTGCCTCAAAAAGTATCAAACTCCATTCTATAAAAAATTGAACTTGAGATCTTATACCACAAACGATATTAGGCAACCACTAAACTAAATACCCTAATTGAAAAAAATTGTTCAATGCATATGCACTTATTTGTTATAACTGGAGGGAGAAACGAGTTGGGCTTAGGTCCAAAGAGCCACAAACTTTTAACTAAACCCCATTAAGATCAATAAAAATTTGCAATAAATAATAATTTGGATAAATTACAAATATATTCTGAGATTTGATTAAAATATAAATCGTTCTTTATAATTTTGAAAATTACATTTTATCCCATGATGATTTTAATTTTATAACAAATCTCTCTTTTTATTAATAAATTATTAAGTTAATTAATAATTTTTAATTATATTAAAAATATATTTCAATTAATAATTTAAGTAATTTTATTATTGTATAGGAGATCAATTATAAAATTTATTTATTTTATTAATTCTATTAAATAAAAATTCTGACAAAGAAATATTTATAATTTTTTAAATCACAAAGAACAATTTATATTTTAAATAAATCTTAAGAAATATATTCGTAATTTAACCAAATATATTTCAATCAAAACTTACCGTACTGTGGGTGGGTGGGTGGGTGGGTGGGTGGGTGTCTTTTAGAACTGTAAATAAATCAAGTTGTTCTAACCGCACTCCACAATTGATATGAATCATACTGAATAGTTCTGGACCTGTTTACTACTGGACTTTCTCATAACGTCCAGTATTACATGACCCAAAAGATTCTATAGTGTCAACAAGGCAAAAATGGTTTTAAAAGCAATTGCAACAATTCAAATCCATCTCAATGCCCATAAAAAAAAGTAACCAAAAAAAAAAAAAAAAAAATCCATCTGAATGAATAGGTTAAAAAAATCTAAATTCGATATTAAAAAAAAAAAAATTGTAATGTGAAAATTAGATTATTTTAAAGTTTTAGACAAAAAAAAAAAAAAAATCACATACGCAGAATGCAAAAAATAAAAATAATTTTATAAAGCAGGCCAACATTTTTAATATATTAGTAATGATTATAACGCAGGCCAACATAATCCTATAGTCTCTGTATGGGGGCGAAATATCCTTTGCTTTCCGTACTCCTTGGACGTCAAGCTTCCCGTGAAGGCGTCTATCTCTGCAATACAAAAATGGTGAGTTGCCCGGCGGTGGTGTGCCGGAAAGACCCTCCGACGATCAAGTCAAATCACTTGAGGAAGAAGAAGGCTATCAGAGAGAGATAGTTTTGGTAGAGTCAATTTGCTTACCTCTAACGTTCCTCTTCCTCAGTATTTCTAGGCTGGCCATGCAACCCAAGATTGTGCGCGCACTACCTCTGCTGTCCTTCCCTGGACAGGTGGCAGTGCTCGCCTCTCACCACCTTACGCGTGTAAAGGTTTTGTCCTTCCACCAGTGCACACAGAACTGTCCAACGGTATTGAGGCGCGCGTTGAGCAGATATCCTCTCCCTTACGCCATTGGCCTAGGTGGCACACCTAACCGGGGTACCACGATCGGCCTAACACTTGCGGAAAATCGCCATCACGTGCACTTAACCGTGCTATGTGTCACCGATCTATGACTTGGGATCAGGCGAAAGCCTAACCACCTCGGCCGAACTGCTCTTGACCGGTTCATCAGGACCACCTGGTTGCGAGGCATGCCGGCCTCCAACCGTTCTTACTTCAATCTCGGTCACACGAAACCGCTTTATCTTGGGCTGGACGGTCTGAGGCATTTCGGCCTCGCCGCACCCTCAGTCTAGCCCAGGTTACCCTTCAGCTTGGCTAAATTTGCCACTGCGAGCTTTGCCCGACACGAGCAACCCACAGCTCGGCCACACCAAGATGTTGACCGGTCGACATCTTCGACCGCGCAAGCCAGTCCGCTCGGCCGTTCCAACCGAGCAATTTGCTCGGCGCCGTGTAGTCTGTAACGCTTCACGTTATCTTTGCTCGGCCGTGCTAACCGGAGCGAATCTCCCTTCTCAATTGCCCCTTAACCCCATCCGAGCCGATCGTGATTGGGGTTACCACTGTGTCCGAGCTAAGGTTGAGCTGCGCTCTTGCTTGGCTGAGCTGGATTGGGGGAATGTTTGCCGCCGAGCCACGATTGAGCTACACCATTACCGAGCCGAGCATAATTGGGGACACATCTGTCGCCGAGCTATCTCAATTGGCCGGCCATTACCTCCGCAGTCCCATCAAAGGTCGTACAGCCGTACTGACAGCCGCTTTTCAGAGCCACGTGGCTCTATGCCACTAGGTCGTGCATCTAGCTGTCCCCCACGCCTTGAATTTCAAACGGCTGCGCCGTTTGGTTTTTTCCCCCCATCAATAAACCCCATTCGAAGGGTCTAAACCTTTCACCTTTCATTTTCTACCAGAGCTCCAAAAACCCTAGCCCCCTCTGCCATTACTGTCTCTGAGCTCCCATCTCCATTTCTGTTCCTTTCGCAAGCTGCAGTCAAGCTCTCATGGTTGCACTTGCCCTCTCACCTGCCTCTGGTAAGTTTTCTACCCCTCTTCCACTGCATTTTCACACTTGAGTTCTTCGTGTTCTTCATTTATTATATTTGTATTTTTTCCTTTTACTGCTCTTCATGTTTTTGCTTTGGGGCTATTAGGAGTCCCTCCCATTGCTTAGAACCAGCACACCCTAGGGCAAACGAAAATAGTCGGAGTGGATAGGGCCTTCGTGCCCCTTGTTCCTCCTGGGTTTGAGCAGATTCATCCCAGAAATGGGATGAACAGTTTGAATCTGGGTAGGACCGAGCTAAATGCTCATCTAGATCCGTAATTAGGGCTCCAACCGATCAAAAAATTGTTCGTGGCTTCTCGTAGAGGCTGCGACCGGGCTGAATACTCCATTAGATCGGTGAGTAGAATGAACCAAACTAAAACCCTGAAACCTTCGCTCAAACCTTGACCGAGCTGGAGGATCAACTAGATCCTTCAATAGGTCTTAACCGAGTTATAACCGAACTAGGAGGCTCAAGCACACATGTTGTCGAACCGAGCTGAAACTCGTCCGTCAAAACACCAAGTGCTTCACTGAGCTATTTCCACTGGGAGCCGCGCGATCTATGCCGTGCTAACCCTTGGCCTTATTATTTTTGTAACATGCAGAACAAATAGGACCGACCAAGCCAGTCCAGCATTATAATTGGTGGAGCTCAAAGACCGAGCAAACACACCAACATTTTTGACCGAGTTACACACCAAACCAAATAAAACCGAGATAATGGGGAAGTACCAGTTCATGGTTAGCTCGCCCGGCGCGATGGCGGAGTTTCGAAAGGAGTACAAAGTTCCTGACGACGTCATCCTAGAGCTCGCCAAAAAGGGAGACACCCATTGGGGAGATTTAGACCGGTGCCCCTTCACGGTCGTTTCAATAGTAGAGGGAGGTGTCCGCTTTCCGGTCCAGCCTTTACTCTGCGAATTTTTGAAGCAGACAAGGCTTTGCCCGAGCCAAGTCTCAAATAACACATACAAAATAATAAACGGGGTCGCCAAGCTGAACCGAAGGCTCGGTCTCCATCTCGGTCTGGCCGAAATTTTCCATCAATATAGCCTTAGTAGAAATAAAAGCGGGCTTTGCTGGTACCTCAAAGTCAAGAAGGGCCGAGCAAAGCTCATTGAAGGCAACCCAGACAAAGAAACCAACGATGACGACTTCCTCTGGGTGTCCGGTAATTACGAGGACATCGAGGCGCCCATACCGGGCTGGTACATTAGGAAAGATTTTGGCAGTGCTGGTAAGTAGCCCGGCTGACCGCACTATCTTCTTTCTGTATTTCATTTTTGTCACTTGTCTTCCTCTTGCAGATAGACATTTGGCAGCAGACTACCATCAGGCTGACCCAGAAGCAATCCGAGCTCTGCTGCGTCACCCAACCGAGGAGAGAGAAGCTTCGAAGCTGCTCGGCTTCGAACAAACCTACCATTACCAAGCACCGCGCAAAAGCCGCGTGACCGACTTCTTCCGCGCGCCGTTCCCTGAACCGGATCCAAACCTACTGTCAATCAGACTTGTTTCCCTCACCGCCGAGCAAGAAATGGTGAAGATCAGGGCTATCAAGTCCATGATCACTGGAGAGGAAGGGGAATCCCAACCCCCAGAGGCAGCCAGGGGAACATCCACCACCCCAGCCGTGCAAACAGAAGGCGCGGTGCTTGCTCTCGCCACCGAACAACCGGCCGGCCGATCCAAGAAGAGGCCGAGGAAGGAGAAAGCCGGGCAAAGCCTTATTGACGAAGACTCCACCGAACTAGCCTCCAACGAGCTGGGCGACCAGGCCGAGCAAACACAGACCGGCAAATCCAAGGGCAAGGGCCCAGCCACCCCCCCGGTCTGGGCGCTCGAGTTCGTGTACCAAGGCCGACCAATTTCTGCTGAGGATTTGGTCTATGCTGACAAGGATTATTCCCTTGGTTTCAACATGACCAAGGGGTTAATCCTTCCAGCAGACATGAAAAAGCATGATGAACTGTCCGACCTAAAGGTCCTATGCTCGGCGGCAAAATCCATCGTGTTGGTAATATTTTCATTTTTTGCTTCAACTATTTGCTCGGTTTTTGCTCGGCTCCTCGAACACTTACAATCTTTCCCTTGTTTTCAGGCCGCGCAAAAGAATTACCTGGTGCACGACCGGATGATAAAAGTGTGGCAGAGCCTTCGGGATGCCATTGTCGAAAACAACGCGCAAAAGACCAAGATAGCGAAGCTGAAGGTGGCGCAGGACTCTATCGTGGCGGAGCGAGATAAGCTGCAACTAAAAGTTGACCGAGCTGATGTCGACAAGCAACGCGCCGTGAAGTCAACCAAAGCTTGGTATCTCGCCGAGCTGAGGAAATTGCGTGATGCGCACAAAGTCGCCATGGACAAAGCGGTTGACGACGCCGAAGACTGGGGATATGCTCAGGGCGAGAAGATGTACGAGCGGCAGGTCCAAGCGACCAAGGACATCTTTTTCCAGTGCGGCTGGAAAGCCGCCGTGGAGAAAGTTGGCCTTGGTCAGGATTCTGCCATGTTCATCAACCCCCCTGCTGCATATATCCCGGTCCATATGCAGGCGTATGCCAATGCCGCGCAGAACCGACTTATAGCAGAGGCAAGGAAAGAGGCTGAGGAAGAAGTCGCCGCTACGCAGCCAACCGAACAAACTTCTTCTCCTGCGGTTTCTCCAGATGCCGAAAATGAGGAAGTTATTGATCGGGAGGTTGTCACCATGGAAGGCACTGACAATGAAGCCGAAGAGAGCCTGCCCGAGCAGACAATTGCCGCCGCCGAGCAAATGGAGGAGATGGCCGAGCAAAACCTTGGACTAGATTGAAAATTTTCCTTTTCCATTTTTTTGTTTTTCTTTGTTTCTTGTTTACTTCTTTTCTTGTGGTTGTAACCAGGCAAGGCCCCACATTTTGTACTGAATTTTCTTTCATCAATGAAACTTCCAACCTTTTTCTCACACATTGCCTATTTCTGTTCGGTTTTCATATGCATGAAGATCCTAGTTCAAACATCGATAAATCGCAACCGCCAGGTCGGCTAAACCGCACAATCTGCCGAGCTAATATCAGCTCACACCTACTTTAATCTGAACTAGCAATTCGGCTCATTGTACTTCCAAATGAAATGACATCTGAACTTGGCCGAGCAAAATACGCTCGGCACCGATTAATTTGCACTTCAAGAGATTTCAACACCTTGATGTGACCGAGCAAAATCAGCTCGCCTATTAAGTTGGGCAAACCGCCAACATTTCTTTTCGGCCGAGCAAAGTCAGCTCGGCCACATATCCGTTGGACAAAACACCAACACTTAGAAGGTTTGCCGAGCTAAATCCGCTCATTCTGTATATTGGACAAGACACCAATACGCCGACTGGGCCGAGCAAAATCAGCTCGGCCCTTACATTGGACAAAACACCAATGTTTAGTTAGGTTGGTCAGGACGCCAACATTTCAACAGGGCGAGCAAAACCAGCTCGGTCCTAATGTGGATTAGTCCATACTGCAACTGTTTGTGCGGTCTGCTGTCAGTCCGGCCTTATTCAGGTCGGTCTTCTTGCCCCTGGTATCCCTAATTGTCTTGCTAAGTCAAAAGATGTAATACCAAACAACAGAAGCGCTATTTTTCATTACAAAAGCATTGCTATCTTTTACATCTAGTGCCAAAAGGCTAAGGGCCTGGAAAAGCTTAAACAACATAAGCAAATTACAACTCAAAAGTAAAAAACCTTAAGGTTGGCTGCATTCCATGGTCTAGGGACAGCCTTGCCATCCAAATCTTCCAGATGGTATGGCCCTTTGCCAGCTAAACCAACCACCTTGTATGGTCCTTCCCAATTAGCACCGAGCTTTCCTTCGCCAAGGACCACTGTGTTGCCAAGCACCTTTCTCAAAACCCAGTCTCCAACCTTGAATAACCTGGAGTGCACCTCCTTGTTGTATTTCTTAGAGAGTTCTTGTTGATAAGCTGCGATGTGGATTAGTGCCTGCTCCATTTTTTCCTCGGCAAGGTCTAATTCCAATGCCACGGCTCCATCGTTCAGATCGGGCTGGAAACTTTCAGAGCGGATGGTTGGCATGCCAATTTCCAACGGGATGATTGCCTCCATGCCATAGGCCAAAGCGAATCGTGTTTCCCCGGTCGACCTTCTTGGGGTAGTGCGGTATGCCCAGATCACGCTGGGGAGTTCCTTAGCCCATTTCCCCTTGGCTTTCTCAAGCTGCTTCTTTAGCCCATCCAAGATGGTCTTGTTTGAGGCCTCTGCTTGACCGTTGGACTGAGGATAGGCCGGCGTCGAATTGTAGAACTCGATCTTCAACTCTTCGCAAAATCTGCGAAAGAGCTTTCCATCGAATTGAGTGCCGTTATCTGAAATGAGGGCCCTGGGTATACCGAAGCGAGTGATTACGTTTTGCCAAACAAACTTCTTCACATCTTTTTTCTTTATGGTCGCCAGTGGCTCGGCCTCTACCCACTTGGTGAAGTAGTCTGTGGCGGCGATGAAGAACTTGCGATTGCCCGGCGCTGCTGGGAGTGGCCCAACAATATCCAATCCCCAAAGCGCGAACGGCCAAGGACTTGTGAGAGGGAGCAAATCTCTAGCCGGCTGGTGGATCTGGTGAGCGAACTTCTGACACTTCTCACACTTGTGAACATATTTCTGTGCGTCCGCCATGTATGCATGGCCACCAGTAACCTTGGAAAATTGCTCGGTACGCCAAGGACCTGCCTCCAGTATGGCTTCCACAGATGCCCTCATGTATTTCGTAGAGAAAAGCCTCCACTTTGGCGGGGTGGACACATTTCAAATACGGCCCGGTGAAGGACTTCTTATATAAGGTTCCGGATGGGGAGAGCCAAAACCGCTTTGATTTTGCTCGGATTTTGTGGGCTGCCTTCTTTTCTTCCGGTAGAACTCCATCTTTTAAGAAAGCGATGATGAGATCCATCCAGGAAGGACCCAAGTCGGTGCAGAGTACATCGGTCGTTTCTGGTTCCTCAATGCTTGGCCGAGGCAGAAACTCTATCATCAAGGGGTTAGGAAAAGCTGTCTGGGTGGAGGCGAGCCCAGTCAATTCGTCAGCCGAGTTGTTTTCTTCGCGGTTGATCTGTTCCACTCTTATCGCAGAGAACTTCTTGATCTCTTCTCGCACCAACGCTTGATACTTGGCCATTCTTTCATCCCTTGCCTCATACTCCCCTGAGACCTGATTGACCACCAGCTCGGAGTCGCTGAAGACCATAAGGGCGGTGGCTTTTATTCTCAATGCGCTGCTTAGACCGGCGAGGAGGGCTTCATACTCTGCCTCGTTGTTGGACGCCAGGAAGCCGAGTGTGATTGCTTGCTCAATAATCAGCCCATCTGGTGAGGTCAGCACAATTCCCAGCCCGGCCCCATGCCTGTTGGATGCCCCATCGACGAAGAGCTTCCACATCTCGCCGATGAACAGCTTCCAGCAATCAGACGGGTTTTGGGAGTTTCTCAATTCCAAGTCTCTGGTCGGCTCATCTTCCAGCAAGTCGTCGGATTTTGCTAGTTCGGTTGAGCTTTGCCCTTCTCCCACTTGCGAGCCAACATTTGTCTCCGTTGCCAGAACCATGGGTTGTGCTAAATCCGCACTAACCAAATCAATCGGGCGAACTGGATGCGTCCCAGGGGCAAATTCCGCCACGAAGTCTGCAAGAGCCTGAGCCTTGATTGCGGTGCGCGGGCGGAACTTGATGTCGTACTGGTCTAATTCGACGGCCCATTTCAGAATCCTCCCAGTGAAGTCGGCCTTTTCAAATAGCACCTTTAGTGGGAACTCGGTTAGCATAACTATTGTATGGGCATGAAAATAGTGTGCCAGCTTCCTTGATGCCATCATCAGGGCCAACGCCAATTTTTCCAAAGGGAGGTATCTCGTCTCTGCCGAGAGTAAATTCTTGCTCACATAAAAGATGGGCAAGTGTTGGACACCTTCTGCACGAACCAGGACGGCACTCACTGCATGTTGAGAGATCGCCAAGTAGAGGTACAACTTTTCGCCCGGTTGAGGTGTTACCAAAATAGGGGCTGAGGAGAGGTACGCCTTTAGATCCGCCAGTGCGCGGTCACACTCGTCATCCCAAAAGAACTTAGCCTTCAAGGTCTTAAAGAAGGGCTCAAGAACGATCCGAAGAGGCCATTGAAAAACTGCTGCTCAACGGGTGCTATCCCGGCAAGATGTTGCACGTCCTTCGCGGAGTTTGGGCGCTCCAATTCTTGTATTGCCTTGATTTGAGATGGGTCAGCTTCAATCCCTCGGTTTGTAACCAGAAAACCCAAAAACTTTCCAGTGCTAACTCCGAAGGCGCATTTGGAGGCGTTCAGACGAAGCTTGTGATGCTTAAGTATGGTAAACATTTCTGCTAGGTCAGTGAGGTGTTGAGACTTCTCCTTACTCTTCACCACCATATCGTCGATGTAGGCCTCCATTGTTCGGCCCAAGAGGGGAGCGAACATTTTTGTCACCATCCGCTGAAAGGTTACCCCGGCGTTCTTCAGTCCGAACAGCATGACTTTGTAGCAATATAATCCTCTGGGGATGGTGAACGATGTGATCTCTCTGTCCAGTTTATACATGGCTATCTGGTGGTAGTCGCGATATGCATCCAAGAAGCTAAACCTCTGATGGCCAGCGGTTAAGTCCACCAACTGGTCAATCCAAGGGAGGGGAAAGCTATCCTTAGGGCAAGCCCGGTTGACGGTCTTGTAGTCAACGCAGACTCGCCACTTGCCATTTTTCTTGGGAACAACCACCGTGTTAGATATCCACCGAGGGTATTGCACTTCTTCTATAGCCCCGGCTTCCAACAAGTTCTTCACTTCTTCTGCCACCACTTCAGCATGGTGCAAGGCTGAGCGACGCTTCCTTTGAATGACTGGCCGCGCATTGGGGAATACATTCAACTGATGACAGATGAAGCTCGGGTCGACGCCAGGCATATCGTAAGACGTCCAGGCAAAGGCCTCCAAATTGGAAACCAAGAAGTTGACATAATCCGTCCGCTCGGCGCTAGACAAAGATGATCCCAGGAGGAAGAATTTAGTTGGATCGTCTTCGTCAATGCGCACTTCCACCAAATCTTCAACTGATTTTTCCTTAGCCTTTCTTCCCACGTCTTCAAGAACTTCCTTTCCCTCGGGCCCCTCGATCATCTGGACAAACCCTTTGGCTGCTCGGCTACCATTTATCGCAACGAAGCATTGTTTGGCCATCACTTGGTCTCCCTAAACTTCCTCTATTTGCCCGCTTAGTGCTGGAAAGCGCATGACTTGGTGGAAGGTTGAAGCAACTGCTTGCATGGCGTGCAACCAGCCCCTGCCTAAGATCAAGTTGTAAGTGGACGGAACTTTGACCACCCAGAACTCCACTTGCTTTACTACTGAACCTGCTTTGACCGGCAAAATGATCTTTCCGATTGGCCACTCCGGCTGTGAGTTGAAGCCGACCAAAGGGGACGTTACAGGAGCCAAGTCCTTGTCTTCTAACTTCATTTGTTTGAACGCATCATAATACATGATTTCGATCGAACTCCCCTGGTCGATCAATATTCTGTTGATATCAAAGCCTTTGATGCGAAGAGTCATCACCAAGGCATCATTGTGCGGCATCTGAACCCTTTCCAAGTCTTTAGTTGAGAACGAAAGGATGTCTCTTTCTTCGGCCTTTCCCTTCGGCCTTTCCCTTCTTTACGGTGGGCTAGACAGAGAGCACTTCCCTCATGTGCTTGGCCTTCTTAATCATCCCTCTAAGCTCGCAGACCCTTGCTGGTTCAATGATGCCGTGGATGACGTTGATTACACCTTGCAGGGGCGCCTCTAGGGCGGCCATTCCATTAGGCTCGGTCTGTCCAGTTGGTGCGGCCTTGACTCCCCCATCTATGTATTGATCAAGATGCCCCGCCGCCACCAATTCCTCCAAGTGCTGTTTGAGCGGCAAGTAATCCTCTGTCCGGTGCCCCCATTCTTCGTGGAAGGTGCAGCGGTATTTTGGATTGAAGCCTCGCTGCGCACTTCTTAATTTGGCCGGCCAACGGACAAAAGGCTCACTTCGGATCTCGCTCAAAATGCGATAGATAGGGATTTTGAAGACCGTGGTAATTCCAGTCCGTGCCTTCAATTTCTTTTTGGCATCTTCTGCTGCGTCGCGGGATGCATCAGCTAGATCGCTTTTGCGACCCTTGTTTTTGTCATCGCGACCGGTCCCACAACGCTGATCTTTTGATCAGTCACTTGGGCGGTTTTCCTCCTGCCCGACCGAGTGAACCTTCCCCGCTACTTTCGTCCATTCGCATCCGATTGTCGCAGAGGCGGCGTCATCTTCCACACGAATGTGTTCGTTGATCCGCTGCATCAAAGATTCCATGGTGGTGGGCTGATGCATCGTGAGTGAATCTCGCAGCCTATGTCCGACTGGGAGACCCCTCTTGTATTGAGTAATCGCCAAATTGGTAGGGCAGTCGAGGATCTCGTTGTAAGTTTCCCAGTACTTCGCATTGTATGCCTTCAGCAAACTTCCAGACTCCATCTTGATGCCCAGGAGATGGTCGACCTCCTTCGGCGTTCGGGTGTTGGTCTTGAATCTGGTGACAAAGGCTTCCGTTAGTTGCTGCCACCTCTCAATACTCCCCTCCGGGAGCCTTTCAAACCACTTCAAACCCAGCTCTCCCAAGCTTGCTGGGAATATGAGGCACATCAAGGCGTCGTTTCGCTGGTGGCCAGCCATCACTTGCCGGTAATGACTCACATGTATGTACGGATTCGTCTTGCCGTTGTACAAAGTGAACTTTGGCTGGTGGAATCCGACAGGGAGTGGGGTGCTCTCAATCTCTGGGGACAGCGGCGTGGCTGTAAGTCTCGCCAGCTCTTTGTCCACCAGCGCAGGGGCCATGACTTTGGGCGCCGGCATCACCACTTCTCTCCTTTCTGTGGCGGGGCACTCAACCTCTGGGCGCCAAAGACCCTCTCGATCTCTCGGCGCGCTCTCTCCTCCAACACGTCCCTGAGATCCCTGGAACGGGAGGAGGCAGAGTATCGTGACGTTGATGACGGGTGTAAGGGGCGGTAGGTGCTGTCGCGAGTGGAGGACCTGCCTTCTCGTTGGTCTGAATCTCTAACCTCGTAGTTCCTGGTGATAGAGATTGAATGAGTCCTCCTCTGGTAGCAACTGCTAGAACGAGGGGAGGAGGTGCGCTCACTGAGGTTGCCCTCTCCAGCAACACCCTTGCCCCTAACTTGGCGTTTCAGCAGCTCTATCTCCGCCGCCATCCTACGAATGAGGGCGTCTTGGTCCTTGAGTTTGTGCTCTAGGTGTTCCTCACGGGACTCCCCCTTACGTCGGCGGCCCTCTGGACTCTGTGAGCGATCATAACTCCTCCCACGCTTGTCGCGCACTCCACGCGAAGAAGTTTCCAGGCCCGCCATGGTTGGAACATTTGGGGGGCCTTCTCTCCTTCGAACATACTCTGGAGTGACACCATTGACGACGGACAACGGAACTTCGTCGTTGTTGGCCATGGAAATGGTCGAAGAAGCTCGAAGAACAAGGATTGAATATCAAAGTATTCCCACAGACGGCGCCAATTGTACGGGGGCGAAATATCCTCTGCTTTCCGTACTCCTTGGACGTCAAGCTTCCCGTGACGGCATCTATCTCTGCAATACAAAAATGGTGAGCTGCCCGGCGGTGGTGTGCCGGAAAGACCCTCCGACGATCAAGTCAGATCACTTGAGGAAGAAGAAGGCTATCAGAGAGAGAGGGAGTTTTGATAGAGTCAATTCGCTTACCTCTAACGTTCCTCTTCCTCAGTATTTCTAGGCTGGCCATGCAGCCCAAGATTGTCAAGACACTACCTCTTTGTCCTTCCTGGACAGTGGCGGTTTCGCCTCTCACCACCTTACGCGTGTAAAGGTTTTGTCCTTCCACCAGTACACACAGAACTGTCCAACGGTATTGAGGCGCGCGTGGAGCAGATATCCTCTCCCTCACGCCATTGGCCCAGGTGGCACACCTAACCGGGGTACCACGACCGGCCTAACACTTGCGGAAAATCGCCATCACGTGCACTTAACCGTGCTATGTGTCACCGACCTATGACTTGGGATCAGGCGAAAGCCTAACCACCTCGGCTGAACTGCTCTTGACCGGTTCATCAGGACCACCTGGTTGCGAGGCATGCCAGACTCCAACCGTTCTGACTTCAATCTCGGTCACACGAAACCGCTTCATCTTGGGCTGGACGGTCTGAGGCATTCCGGCCTCGCCGCACCCTCAGTCTAGCCCGGGTTACCCTTCAGCTTGGCTAATATTCGCCCGCTGCGAAGCCGCGAAACACGAGCAACCTGGCTCGGCCACACCAAGATGTTGACCGGTCGACATCTTCGACGCATAAACCGCCGATCCGCTCCAACCGAGCAATTTGCTCGGCGCCGTGTAGTCCGTAACGCTTGATGTTATCTTTGCTCGGCCGTGCTAACCGGCGCGAATCTCCCCTCTCAGTCTCCAACAAGTATCATTTTTTTTTTTTGGTTTAATGGTAAAAGGCTGTATTTTGATGCAAACTGACAAAAATATTACCCTTTTTTCATAGGGCATGTCATGGCTCTTGTTGAGTGAAAGGACAAGAAAAAATAGAACAAGTAAACCACCCCAAAATTCGTTTGTTTATTTATTTATTTAAGCAAATGTGTGGTTGCCTAGGAAATGGTACAATCATATTCGAAGTTTTAAGCCTCTTGTTTCTTAGAGAAAGAAAATATGAGAAAAAGGCACAAAGGGACTACAACAAATGTTGCAAGCTTTAACAAATCTTCAGCCTTCTTTGAAATCATTTCAATCCTTGACCAGTCTCCACTATACCTTCACATTTAATTGTGCAGATTTGCAAGTTAGAGTTGTGTGAGAGAGAGCGAGAGCGAGAGCGAGAGCGAGAGAGAGAGAGAGAGAGAGAGAGAGTAGATACTGGTAAAGTCTAAACACTATTATATCTATTTAGATTACACAAAAAAAAAAAAAAAAAATAGTAGAAGTAATTTCCAGGAGATTACCCGGCATCGATGAACCCCAATCCAAGCACTGTAATTGCAGACTGAGCAAGAATTGTGTTTGAAACTCTCAATGAAAAAATGGGTTCTTGTTTGTCCCTTGATTTCTCACCCAATTCTCTTTTTTGAGCTACTACTGTACTGCTTCTAAACTTTGTCCCATTTTTCTTCACAACCATGTGTGTAAGGATGTTGGAGATGACACTCCTTTCTGTGATCAACATTTTCTTGTCCAAGTCCTTTTCTGCATATTCATTGGTGGCTATCATTACATACATATCAAAAAAAAAAAAAAAAAAATGCAAGGTAAGGGCAAAAATGCCATTCAACAAAAAAACATAAACTTTAAATTTTCTAACATTTGATGAGCATTCAAGTAACAACCTAAAAGATAATTCTATAAGCACACCCAACTTTATCTTAGTATGCATGTTTGTATTATTTCAATATCAATTGTCCAAAAATAATATTAACTTCCAAACAAAATTATTTTTTTGAACATCATATTGAATAAAATTTTTATTTGAACAACTGAATTTTGTTTAAAACACTACAACAAAACTAACTATTTGAGGCATTATGTTTATGGCATGCGTTAAATGCACGTCGTAATTAGTACATTCTACGATATTTTTTTTGTGTGTGCAAGCTGTTAATGTTTTGTCAATAACAGTATACATGCCATGTAAGTCGTTAATTTATATATTTATGACATGTAAAAGTATGTCGTAAAAAATGTATATTTTTACGACTTACAAAAATATGTTGTAAAATATTTACACTTAAGACGGTATACATTTCATGTTGTAAAATATTTACACTTGAGACGGCATACATTTTATGTTGTAAAATATTATAACTTTACTTGACATGCTAATGAATGTCGTGAAAATTTATACAAAAAAAAAAAAAAAAAATTCAATCTGATTTTTTTATGAAATGCAAAAGTATGCTGTAAAAAAATGTATATTTTCACGGCATACAAAAATATGTTATAAAATATTTGTACTTAAGATAACATACATTTTATGTTGTAAAATATTAAATTTTATATTTTTTTAATTTAGTATCTTCTTGGAAAGCTAAAAAATATTTTTCTTCTAAGTATATATAAATTATTTGAATTTAAAAAGTAAAAAAAAAATTTATTTTAAAAACTTACGCTACACTCCTCCTCCTTCTAGATCCATACATGTTTTGGTCACAAACCCTCTCATTTTCTAGAGAAATTATATTTTAATTATAAATAATAATAAAAAAAATTCTATATGTTCTTAAATATTTATAAATTTCTAGTAAATATGAGAAATTTTTATTTTTTTCCCAATAAATCTATTTATAATATAGATTTTTTTAATACAAAAATAATTTATAAACTTATATTTAAATCTTTTTTGTCTAAAATTTTCTACTCCAAATTTTATTTATTTATTAATATTATTAGAATTATACATTCTTTGCATCCCAATTTTTTAATTTATTAATATTGTCATTTATTTTATTTAAACAGATCCATTAGCAATTTGTATTAAAATAACAGCTTTTTTATTTTTATTTTTTTTAACGATGGTGCTACATGCATCAATTAGTGTATTAACTAGTGTACTAACACTAGTTATGATATTATTATTGATTCCATTTATTATACAAATTACAAATACCAAAAACCTCTTTAATTATGTCACATCATCAATTTATACACTACTTAATACACTAATTGGTGTTGTGGGGATGTATTTTCTGAGTACCAACATGTGGCCGAGGTGACACCGAAGTGTCGGCCGAGGTGCCACGTGTCGTAGTAGTTACGCCGAGGTTATCTCGGAGTTGCCGAGGTTATCTGCGAGAATACAGGAATTCGGGATAAACGGATAAGGGACAGGAGTCCTAGAATGAAGAAAGACTACAAGATGGATATAAGTGATACTCTCAGGGAGTCTATCCTTATCTCTTGAAAGAGTCCAAGGTAAATCCGTAATTGGAGTCCATAGAAGTGAGACTTCTAGTGGGACTGGGATAAAGAAAAACTATAAAAGAAGGGCACCATGGTCCTAAAGGTCTAATACATAATTTAAGTCTTGAAGCGATAATTTAAGCACTTGTTTATCTTTGAGAATCTTGACTTGTTCGTCGGAGTGCTTTGGGTGGAAGAACTATCGGAGCTTTTTTACTGCGAGGATAACAGGTGCCATCTATTACTGTTCTCTGATTGAATTACTAAGGAGGGCAGTGTGATCGGAAAATCACTCACACAATTTGACGCCGTCTGTGGAAACGAAAAAAGAATAGATGGCTAGTAACACGCAGAAGGAAAAGATTGGGGACAACACTCCTGCTGGGAGTGGAAGACCCGTCGACCCTAACGCTGAAGGAGGAGACCACAACGAAGAAACTCGTGATCAGAATCACACAGAGAAAGGCGTCGGCCAAGATGGCGACACATCAAAGAAAGCGGACCAGGGCAGATACTACAACGAAGATAACCTCCAGGTATGGAGGGATAGGTGCCTACGGAGGGACGAGGAAGTAAAGGAGATGGCAAACAAATTGGCAGACCTTCAATCGGTTGTCAATTTCATGATGCAAAATAATGTCATGCAGCCGCCACTTGCTGACACGCCAGCATGATGACAAATGCCGTGAAGAAGAGTAAGTAATCCTCAAGCCCCCTCAGACACGAGGAAGAAGAAAGTAATCAGCCCCCCTAAGCACGAGGAGTGGAAGACACTCTCACCGGCCTTCCAGGGAAGTCGGCCGAGAAGACCCGAGAAGAGAAGAATCCCGAAGGACATATCACGAGAAGGAGGCAGACCCCAAAGAACATCGGCATGTTTAGGGGTGGGTATTGTGTTTCGATGCATCTTGTGGGGAAGGATCGAAAAGGGGCCACCATGAGGCCGTAAATTGTCCAAAGATAAGATCATAAGAGGGGAGGAATAAAAGAGTAGCGTAAAAAAAAAAAAAGTCCAAAAGATATGCAAGAGCGAGAAGAAAAGAAGACTTGAGAGATTACCTCAAGAGGAAGCAAGAGAATGCCAGAGTCGAAGTAACCTCCCCGGTTAAGCCGAGGACACCATTTTCGGTGGAATTAGACCAATTCGCGCTGGCGAAAAGATTGATATCCGAGGTTCCAAATATATGATGGTAAGTCGGACCCTAACTTCCATGTTGGATTATTTTTGAATTCAATGGCATTATATAGTGGAACGAGCATTTGCTCTGCAAAGTGTTCCTTCATCCTTCGGGAGATTGCATCGATTGGTTCCACAAATTACCAAAGGGAGCGTGAAGAATTGGGAAGGCTGGCCGAGATGTTTGTGGCGAGTTCATAACAAAGCAAGCTACTTGACCATTGAGGGTGGATGCATTGATGGCCTCGAAAATCGGCAAAGATGAAAGCCTTAGGGCCTATGCAAAGAGGTACTAATAGGGGTGTTCAATACTGAATGCAACCAGAGGTGGCGGTCGTGTCTTTCAAGAACGGCTCAAGGATGGTATCAGCCTGCGGAAGTCTTTGGCAAAAACCCCGCCAAAGAGCATGGAAGAGCTCATGGCGAGAATCGAGAAGTGCCGTGAGCCGAGGAAGATACATTGGGAATAAGGAGACAAAGCGAAGGCAACGGCGCCAAGCGAGGCCGAGGTAACAATGGACCCAACAAACAGGAGACAGAGTTGAGGGCTAAGCAGGCAGTCACAACGGTGTTCCGAATTCCGGTCCACAAAGTCCTTGATCAAATTGAATCCTACTTCAGGCGCAAGGGCACCAGGAGAATTTATGAAGAAACCTGTCGGCGAGGCTTACCACAATGAGGAGGCACCCAACTCAGGGTTGCAGAGCACTTAAGGCACACTTAGAAGATTTGGTAAGGCAAGGCCACCTGAGAGACCTTGTGGATGAGGCCAAAACAAAGGAAGAACAGGCACGATTGCCTCAAGCACCAGCAGCCCCACCACCCCGGTCAGCAACCTCAGCAAAGGACCTCGGGTGGTCAATGTGATCCACTCAAAGGTGAATGAAAGCGACATACGGGGAGACACGAGAGGGTAAAACACCGCAAGACGTCAGGTCGGACTAAAAGACCTCGGCTTTGAAAGAGTGCCAGGAAAGATGATAGCCTTCACGAAGCCGACCTAGATATGGTTCAAGACCGCATAATGATGCCTTGGTAGTATCCCTCCGGTTGGGGAGTGCGGTGAAACGTATCTGATTGATCAAGGCAGCTCCTGCGACATCATGTACGTCAGATGTTACAAGGAGTTAGGCCTTCACCCTGATGACATGGAGCAGTCAAATGGCCCGATGGTCGGCTTCAATGGAACGCCGACATGGCCATTAGGTGCAACAAGCTTGGAGGTACAGGCTGGCACGAAGAAGATCAAGACAGAATTCATTGTGATTGACACGCCCTCGCCTTACAACATCATCTTGGGGAGGCCGTGGTTGCATGCAATGGGGGCAGTTCCCTCAACATTGCATCAACTGCTACGGTTCCCAATAGAACATGGGATTGAGGAAGTTAGAGGAGATCAGTTGCAGGCGAAAAATTGCTCCATGGCAGCAATGAAATTAACCTGCAGCATTCGGGAACCAGAGAAGGCAGAAGTTGAAAAAGAGGACATAAAGGTCCTAGATGATGTCGGCAAGGAGCCGACCGAGAAAAGTGAAGAAGCACTGAAGAAAATCCTCGTCCAGGAGGACGATGAAGAACGCTTCTTTCTTCTCGGCACAGGATTAGCCGAAGAAGAGGAAAGGGAGCCGAAGCCTTCGAGGAAAAATATTGAGGTGTTCGCTGACACCTTATGAAATGCTGGCATTGACCCCGAGGTCACATGTCACAGACTCAACGTTGATAGGTCGGCCAAACCAGAATACAACGAGCGTAAGACCGACGTTGATGCGTCGAGCGATGGAGGAGGAAGTAGACAGACTGGAGAGGCGGCCATCAGAGAAGCCAATTATCCGACATGGTTATCAAACACCATGGTAGTAAAGAAGAAGAATGGCAAGTGGAGGGTCTACGTAGATTTTACGAACTTGAACAAAGCTTGTCCCAAAGACAGCTTCTGTCTGCTCTTTGCCAAAGATCGACCAGTTGGTGGACGCCACATCTGGACATGGAAGGATGAGCTTCTTGGATGCTTATAGGGGGTATCACCAGATAGCCATGTACCCCCCGGATGAGGAGAAGACAGCGTTTATCACTCCTAAAGGTCTCATGTTATTCTGAGTCATGCCTTTTGGGTTGAAGAACGAGGTAACTTACTAAAGGCCGGTAACCAAGATGTTCAAACACTTGATTGGCGACAAGAGAAGTCTACATTGATGACATGGTCGTGAAGACCAAGGAACCAAAGGATCATCTTCTGACCTAAAAGAGGTCTTTGACATACTCAAAACATATCACTCGGACTAAACGCATCGAAATGCGTTTGGAGTCGGATCCGTAAAGTTCTTGGGATACCTAGTGACTAGAAGGGCATTGAAGCCAGCCCAGACGATCAAGGCCATTACGGAATTACTGAGTCAAACGACATCGACAAAACAGGTTTCAATGCTTCTTGGAAGGGCATGACCCTAAGCGTTCATAAATAAATTCGGACAAATGTAAACCTTTTTTCAATCTGGTGAAAAAGGCCACGGATTTTCTATGGACAGAGGAATGTGAGACCGCTTTGGCCGACCTGAAGAAATATCTTACCACGGCTCCAGTCCTCTCAACACCTCAACTTGGGAGGAACTGTTTTTATACTTAGCAGTTTCAGAGCACGCAGTAAGTGCTGTGATAATCCGAGAAGAGAAGGGAGAGCAGAAGGCTATTTACTATGTAAGTAAAACCTTGGCCGATGTAGAAACAAGGTATCTACCATTGGAGAAATTAATGCTGGCCTTGGTAATGGCCTCAAAGAAGCTAAACCATTATTTTCAGGCTCACAAGATAGTGGTTCTAACAGAGCACCCACTAAAATCCTTGTTGCAACTAGGAGACTTAACTGGAAGAATAGCAAGATGGGCCGTAGTTTTGGGCCAATATGACCTGGAGTTCAGGCCAAGAACAGCAATTAAGGGCCAAGTCTTGGCCGACTTCGTGGCCGAGTTCTCGCCAGAATACATCGAACATCGGGCTCCGTTGAGCCGAGATGAACGATGTCCAAACAAGGAAGGAGAAGCCCAGCCAAAGGCTAAAGAACCAAGGAAGGAAAAACTCAGACCATGCAGCATTTACATCGGTGACTCCTTTCAACTCTTTGTTGATGGGAGCTCAAACCGGCAGGGGGCAAGGGCAGGGGCAGGAGTAGTGTTAATATCCCCCGATGGAGAGATATTGGAGCAGTCCATTCGACTGGGGTTCAAAGCCTCGAACAATGAGGTGGAATATGAAGCATTGATTGCTGGACTGAAGCTGGCAGTAGCAGCAGAGGCAGATGAGGTAATAGTTTTTTTTGACTCACAACTTATAGTGAATCAAACTACAGGAGAGTTTGCTGCCCGAGATGAAAGGATGTCGGCATACGCAAAAGAAGTCATCAGGCTGGCAGACATGTTTCAAAACTGCCGACTTCTTCAAGTTAGCCGAGATGATAACAGCCACGCCGATGCGTTGGCCAATTTAGCAAGTTTAATGCAAACCGGAAAGACAAGGACAATAATGATCGATTACCTATCAGGCCCGAGCATAGAGTCACCACACACAATGCAAGAAGCATTATGTGTGGACATGGGACCAAGCTGGATGGATACAATTGTTGCATTCCTGAAAGAAGGAAAGCTGCCAGAAGAATGAAAGGAAGCACACAAGGTCAGATTGAAGTCGACTAGATTCACTCTGACAGCAGAAGGACATCTCTACAGAAGATCCTTCACTGGACCTCTTTTAAGGTGTGTACACCCTCTTCAGGTCAAAGACTTTTTGTATGAAATTCATGAAGGAGTTTGTGGAAGCCACGCAGGGGGCAGATCATTAGCTCACAGGGCCATTACCCAAGGGTATTGGTGGCCCTATATGCAAAAAGATGCAGAAGCCTATGTGAAGAAGTGTGAACAATGCCAGAGGTTTGCACCTTTGATACATCGATAGCCTGATCTGAACGATTTCAACGGCCCTTGGCCATTTGCCCTGGGGCATGGATCTCGTTGGGCAACTGCCCCAAGCAACTGGGCAGCGGAAGTACCTACTGGTAGCAACAGACTACTTCAAAAAGTGGAAAGAAGCAGGGCCTCTTGCCAAAATCCTAGATGTGGATGGGAAGAACTTCATCTGGAGAAACATCATCACCATTTGGGATTCCAAGGGTAATAGTTGCGACAATGGAACCGGGTTGTGACAAACTTATCAAGAATTTTTGTGCAAAATTCAAGATAAAGAATTACTTTTCAACACCAAGTTTTCCCCAAAGTAATGGGCAAGCGAAGCATCCAACAAAGTAATCCTAGACGGATAAAGAAGAGGCGGCCGAAAAGGAAAGTGGGTAGACGAATTGCCCAATGTGCTCACATGCGCAGACTACCGTAGCCAGAGAACAGGGGAATCACTTCACTATGGCTTGCCCATAGCAGGCGGGCCATTCGGAGATCTACATCCCAGTGATCGTAACCTGTGAGTTGAGGAGTGAAGCGGGACTAATGATGTGCTCTTAGCCCGAGATCCGGATCTACTAGAAGTAAGAAGTGAGAAAGTCAATCCAAATTATTGCAAGATACCCAAAAAACGACTTGCCAAAGCTTACAACAAGAAGGTCAATCCAAGGGATTTTCAAGTCAACGACCTAGTCCTGAGAAAAGTCGTCGGCAATAAGAAGGATTCCAAAGAGGGCAAGCTTGGCCCAAACTGGGAAGGACCCTACAGAATTACTTCAGTGTTAGGAAATGTTGCATATCGGCTCGAAGATAATGAGGGCAAAGCATTGCCTAGACCATGGAACACTTGTAATTTAAAGTTTTTCTATCATTAGATGTTCTTTGATTTTTTGCCAATATGATCAATAAAATCTTAGCAGAATTTTTCAGAACTTATAAAACTATGCATGATGTTGTTTTTTGAATAATGAGAACCCAAGTGGAACTTAGGTTCACATTGGGGACAGAGAGAAGACAGTAGTAATGCTTAGCCGAAGTTAAGCCGAGATTATGTTTAACCATGGTTAATCTGAGATAAAGTTTAACCGAAGTTTAACAGAGATTATGCTTAACCGAAGTTAAGCTGAGATAAATTCCTTATCTTTACTTGTTGAAATTTGTAGCAATTTACAAGTTAAAGTTAAGCCGAGATAAATTCCTTATCTTTACTTGTTGAAATTTGTAGCAATTTACAAGTTAAAGTTAAGCCGAGATAAATTCCTTATCTTTACTTGTTGAAATTTGTAATAAAGTTAAGCCGAGATAAATTCCTTATCTTTACTTGTTGAAATTTGTACCAATTTACAAGTTAAAGTTAAGCCGAGATAAATTCCTTATCTTTACTTGTTGAAATTTGTACCAATTTACAAGTTAAAGTTAAGCCGAGATAAATTCCTTATTTTTACTTGTTGAAATTTGTAGCAATTTACAAGTTAAAGTTAAGCCGAGATAAATTCCTTATCTTTACTTGTTGAAATTTGTAGCAATTTACAAGTTAAAGTTAAGCCGAGATAATGGTTTACCTTCACTTGTTTAAATTTGTAGCAATTTACAAGATGAAGTTAAATTAAGTTTATTGATTCAGACTCTTGTTAAAACTTGAGAAAAGTTTGCCAGATAAAATTGTATATGCTTTATACTTGTTTACAGGTGAAGTTCTTGCCGAAATAAATCTTCGGGTAAACATACCCGAGGTATTTTTCCCCGAGGAGATTGCACAAAGAAAGAAGAAGTATGTAAATCATACAAACTATTCTAAGTATAGAACCATGCAGAAGCAATCAAGAGAAATTAAAGATTAAAGCATTCAAGAGGAAAGCAGTTGCAAATTGTATACAGAGGAGGCACTACGGCCTACTAAAAGTTAACTGTTCAAAAGTAGCAAAGAAAGGCACATCGGCCATAAGATGGAGCTTACATTGTCCAGATATCGAAACAAAAACGTACAAAAAGTACAAAAGACATTAGGGCTGTGATTCCTCAGCTTCAGGAGCGGTTTGGATCTGCACCTCGGCAGTCTCTGGAAGAACGACCTCGGCATCCTTTTCTACCACAACCTCGGCCTCCTTTTCTGCCGCAATCTCGGCATCAATCTCGGCCAGAGTCTTCTCAACACTTCTCTCAGCCAGAAGAAGGTCAGATGATAAGTGAACTGAGTCCGCTTCCTTGGGCACCTTCTCAACCTCCTCATCCTCCCCTTGGGTTAAGTCCAGGACTTGATCACCCTGAGGAGGTGACTTGGTCTCAGTGGCACCCTTGGATTTCCTCACCAAGGCTTCGTCATCATTATCATATTCATCTTCATTTTCGGCCTGAGACTCAGACTCAGCTTCTTCGGTTTGGCTTGGAGGAGGAGAAGGAAATGGCAAAGGGATAGCTTCGGCCTTGCGCCATGGCGAATCAGCAGGAAGATCAAGTTTTTTGGCTAAGGACATCCAACCAAGGGAAAAACCCCTGTTGCATGCCTGCTTAACTTGTAACTTGTAGTCTTCTGCAACATCGGCCATGCCTTGGGCATATGCCTTGTCATCGGCCACCTTGATTTCAGCGTCCTTGGTGGCCAGCGCCTCGTGAAGTTCTTTCTCGGCCTGGGCAGCCTTCGCTTGAGCTTCTTTCTTTTCTACCTCGGCCTTCTCATCAGCCTCTTGTTTAGCCTGAGTTGCAGCCTCAGCTTGATCTTCCAAAGTCTTCATTTTATTTTTAAAACTCTTATTTTGTTTTTGAAGGGTAGCATACTCCCTCCTCATATCGGCTAACTTCTCCCTCGTTTCAAAAGCTTGCATGGAGAAGGAGTGGGCATGTTGAATGGCCTGAAAGAACACAAGGCAAAAGTTATTATAAAATATCACAAAATTTTACAAGTATGAAGAAAGTGGCAGGAAGACAATTTATCAAATTCAAAGACTTACTTGGACAGAGTGCTACAGCATAAGGGCATAGTTCTCAAATTCACCCATCTTGGCATTGCGCTCAAGATCGCCTTCGAGGAGAACTGCAGTACTGAGTGCCACGCTGATGTTAACGTCGTCGGCGCTTTCATTGGCATAAACAGGCCTGTTTTCAAGAGTAATTTTAGGCTCCCAGGGAACTTTAGGAACTCTAGACCCCGAAGTCGTCGCAGACGATGACCTCGGCCTTGGTAGTGGACCACGATGTTTTGCCTTGGGTAGTCTTTTAGCGAGTCTTGCAGAGGAGGTCTTCTTGCTCGGCTAAGCGGGGAAATAGGCAAGGCATCCTCAACCTCGCTCGATAGCCTTGGACTTTGGTTGGGCCTTCTTGGTCTTTTTTTGCTGGGGCATCGTTTGGAATGGTACAAGATCGGCGTCTTTGGAAGGTCAAGAAGATCTAGAACAGACCATTTCGGCCGATCTTAAGTCGTCGGCAATTTTACGCTTTCTTCTTTTCTTGGTATCAAGTATTGAAATTGAAGTTGATGGCGAGATCAACTGGTCGATGTTGACCTGATCGGCCGAGATGTAGAGGCGACTGGGTTGTGGTGGTAGATGGAGAGAGGCTCTTTTCTTCTTCCTTGGGACGTCGGAAGAGTGGATTTATCGTCGGGATGAAGTTCAGGAGGAGCGGAGCTTTGCGCTTATGAATTGGCAGGTCCAGGAGTTTCTTCAAATCCTTGCTAACAACAAAGGTCTGGCGAAAATCCTTTAGTAGCTTACGAACATCTGCAAAAAAGAGCAAAACATTAAAGAGGCAAAGTATTGAAGACACGAAGGAAACAACTAAATGTTGACACTGGACTCTTACCCTTGCCCTCTTTAATTGTTCGAGGTAGAGGAAAGAGATGGGCATCCTCATCAGGGGCAAACTCCCTGTTTCCTGGAGCAATGACATAGTCCTTTCCTGCTCCCTTGTTGGAGTGCAGGAGGTCGACTACAATTTTGAATTCGGTGGACCTCGGCTTAAGGTAGTACACATAGCCTTTTTCTTCTCGATTCAGGGCACACATGGTATAACAAGATTGAATGTCGGCTAAAGTGATTCTAACATCTTCTCGGCAGCTAAGGCTATGATACCGTTAATTATTCGATAAGAGTTAATGGTAAGCTGCATAGGGTTCAACTTATAGAAATGAAGAACCTCACGAAAGAGGGTGGTAAGTGGCAGCCGAAGTCCACACTCAGTGAAAGCTACTATGGGAAAAGGCATGGTATCATCTTCGGGCATAATGGAATCGTTCTCCCCAGCTAGTCTCAGATGGACATCATCTGGGATGGAGAATTCTTGCTTAAAAAATTCTAGTTTGGTTGGGGTGTTAACCCTATTTCTCCACATACCCATGATTTTGGTATAAGGGTGCTTGACTACAGAAACAGGGTACTCTTAAAGGGTTCTTGGTACCCCGGCTTAAACCTAGGTATGTATTGGTAAAATTTGTTTCGGTTTTTCCTAAAAATTGAAGGTTCTATAAGCAAATCCCAAACCTAAAAAACTATGAAGACGAAGATCAAAGGCGCAGATCTGGAAAAGACACAACAAAGCAGAAAACAAAAACGAAGTCTCAGATTAACCATCACAAGGGGTGGAAGACCAAGAACAGGGGTGCAACAGTGCAAATGTTCATGACATGTGCAAAACCAAGAAATAAGACGCATTCAGGTGAATGATTTGCAAATTAAATGCTGGAGCAGAACAGTAAAAACAGGAAATTCCAGGAACAATCAGAGACTGGGAAAAGGAGGGTCAATTGCTTACCAGACAGAATGAGGCCGGAATGAAATTCGCCGAGGACGGGCGCCGGTCAAAACAATAGCGAAAGCTTCACAGGAATGGAGGAATAAAACCAGTTGCAGAGCTTAGAGCAAGAGCAATGACGGATTTGGGAAGGTTTAGAGAGAGAGAAAGCAAGAGAATCAAAATGTAAAAGTGAAGGAAAAAAGACGAAGGAAGGGTCTTTTGTCAAATATTTGAAACGGCGGCAAAATGCAAAGGCAATTATTGCACAGAGCAACGATATCGTCAAAGCGGCACACGCGAAAAGCAATTTTTCAGCGCCAGAATCGCACGAGCCAACGGAAATGAAACACGTAAGCGAATTGGTTAAAAAGTGGTGTATGACAGCTCATACGCGTGGGAGAGTTTATGTAAATTCTTGTTCTTGAAAAGAGGATATATCGGCCTGAAGTGAATGACATCGGCTAGAAAGTTCCTAAGCTGACGTACAAGAAAGAATTTCAAATATAGGTTCCATCATCTCAGAATGCCAAGGTAATAGAACCAAGGGGGCAGTTGTGGGGATGTATTTTCTGAGTACCAACACGTGGCCGAGGTGACACCGAAGTGTCGGCCGAGGTGCCACGTGTCGTGGTAGTTACGCCGAGGTTATCTCGGAGTTGCCGAGGTTATCTGCGAGAATACAGGAATCCGGGATAAACGGATAAGGGACAGGAGTCCTAGAATGAAGAAAGACTACAAGATGGATACAAGTGATACTTTCAGGGGGTCTATCCTTATCTCTTGAAAGAGTCCAAGGTAAATCCGTAATTGGAGTCCATAGAAGTGAGACTTCTAGTGGGACTGGGATAAAGAAAAACTATAAAAGAAGGGCACCCTCGGCGGGTCTAAGGTACGCAATTTTAAGTCTTGAGTAGTAATTTAAGCACTTGTTTATCTTTGAGAGATACTAACTTGTTCGTCGGAGTGCCCTGGGTGGAAGAACCACCGCCCGAGCTTTTTCCTTCTGTGCAGGATAACAGGGTGCCATCTGTTCTGCCTGTGTTCTACAGTTGAATTACTAAGGAGGGCAGTGTGATCGGAAAATCACTCACACATTTTATTAGCTCATGCATTTTTTTTATTTTTTATTTATTTTTTTATCCGAGTTTTAACAATTTATCAACTCACACATTTTATTAGCTCATGCATTTTTTTTTCCATTCTCTCTCTCTCTCTCTCTCTCTCCATCAACATCTCACACAAACACACGAGCACCACCACCGACCATCACCAACCACTGCCCTCCGATGATGTTAGTTATACGAGCACCAATCGATTGATTCCGAGCTTGGCGCTTGATTCTAATTCTGAGCTTGGAGTTTGATTCTGATTTTGAGCCCCTTCCACGGATTTGATTTCTTTGTGAGTTTCTAACTTATTCAGTTACCTCTCATTCTAGAAGCGTTCGTATTTGATGCAATTGGTGTGTTAGGTTAAATGACGGTGAAACGATTGTCAATGATGGATTGGAATTAATTATGTGATTTTTTTGTGATGTTTCTTTGTGATTTGATTGGATTAATTTTGAAAGCAAGTGTCTACATTCAATGTTTGTTAACCATTTCTAATATGAGTTTAGTCTTCATTTTGGTTCTCCGGAGAAATTTAGAGTATGAATTGTGACTTATTGAGTTCCTCATGAAAATCAAACTTGCATTCATCTTTGTAATTTCATATGGTACTCTTTCCTTACCATTTGACAATCATTTGTGACATTGTGGAAAACTTCCATTCATTTTGAAAGTAAATGTTGCTCTATTTCTGCTTCAAATGGTAAGCATATTACTTAAAAAAGGCTAAGCAGATTGTGGCTTATTGTTTTCTGCATCGCATAACTAGTTCAGTCTAGGTTCACCCAAGGTTGGAGCACAAAATGTTGGTACATATCATTGAGTTAGCTTGAAAACATTGTCTTTTGTTTAGTGATATAGATAGTCTGCAGGGGATAAAACAATATATGGATATAAGAGAAGCTGGGATTTTGGTTCTTAATTGGAATTTGTGAATATAATGTTTTGGGGATTTGGGTATTCTTTTCTGCTCAAAGTCCTTTTTTGGTACTGTTAAGCTACAAAATATTGTTGTTAGACTGATTTTTTGTTAAAAAATTACATGGATAATCTGCAGGGGAGAAAAGATGTCTGAATTCTGAACTTTGGCATGCATGTGTTGGTCTTCTTGTTTCCCTACCTGCTGTTGGAAGCCGCGTGGTGTATTTCTCTCAGGGCCATAGTGAGCAGGTCAGTCTACTTTGATTGGTTTTGACATATTCCTTGCTTTTAGATTTTTGAAATCGGTCCATGGCAGGCAATGTGTTTATTCATGCTTGCTTAGCAAATAAAATTTGTTTGTTTGTCTATTTTTATAAACATCCTTCCGTTATTTGGTATGATATGTTCCAGCATATGTTAAGCATTGGGCTATTATGCTACAACTGTTACACTTGGCAACCGCGTGTCAACGCCACCATAACTGTTATGGCATCCACCATTGTTATTTAAAATGTAACTCGTTTTAGTCATCTCTTGAACTGTTATCACATGCGCCTGTTTGTAGTTTAAACTGTTGTGTTCATATTAAAATTTGAATGATTATGGTTTTGTATTGTTTATGATCTGGTTGATGAAATTAAACAATTACTATTGTTGACTTCTGCAAATTTTCATATACCTATGTAGGTTACTGCATCAACCAACAAAGAAGTGGATGCCCATATACCTAACCACCCAAGCTTATCTCCACAACTCATCTATCAGCTTCACAATGTGACCATGCATGTAAGGAATCTTTAGTTCTATTTTCTGGTTCTGGTTATTTTAAAAGGTGGTTTCTAGAAACTCAAAATTTTTTTACTAGGCGGATGTGGAGACAGATAAGGTATATGCGTTGATGACCTTGCAGCCACTAAGCCCAGTATGCTAATATATTATTTAAGTTTATTTACCAGTTTTATGATCTACTTTTTTCTTTTCTTTTCCCTAGATATAAGATGATCCATATTGTAGGTAATCTTCTGATCAAACTCTTCTACCTTCAACACACAAATGGAGTGAAAACTCCTAGATATGTACTTTATTGAGTGAATAATGGTGAATGATGTGAATGCCCATTTTCTTATTAACAATTGAATCTTGAAATTGTCAACTAGCAAGATGAGTGGAGAGGTGCTTTATTTCTCATTTAACATAAAATTGAATTTATAACCAATTGTTGTCCACATTATTTATTATTTTAGCATAAGGCAATTTAGGCCATTTGAATAGTGAACAATGACCTAAATGGTTTGTTTTTGGTCTGGAATGGATAGCTGTGAACAATATTATAAAGAAAATATTGTGCAAATTAACAATATATAATATATATATATATATTAAGAAAAGAATGTTACTATTAAAAACTCCCATCACTACCCTTCTTATTTAATTTTTTTTTTTTTTAGCTTTTTTAATAATCAACAGAAGTATAGAAGAGTTGTAGTGATCTTATTGTTACAGATTATGCTTCTATAAATTTACCTTACTTAAAAAAAAAAAGAAAAAAAAAAGATGTTGAAATTTTTTATTTAGTTTTGAGTTAACTATGTGATCAAAACAGGAAACATGATGTTAAGCAAGAGTTTTTAAGCATAATGCTACAAACATAATTCACGGTGGAAATAGAAAAATGCAAGTATGATGCGCACAAACCAGAGGACTGTATGCAACAATCCCAATTCCTAGTTCTCTACTTATATCAAAATAACAATGGCATAGATTAGAAAACACTGGATTCTTGTTTATTGCTTGCAAAATTGACTAGTTAACATAACAATAGTACCTCTACACCTCACCTGCAAGTAGGAATGATTTCTTCCTCTGCATCTCTTGTCCACCCACAAGGACCACTTCAACTGCATTGATGTTAGATGTATCTAGCTTCACACCCGACTCGTAAAAATTAAGGTCGTCATAACCCGACCTGTGAAATCCGTATCATATTAGGCTAAATTTTGGGGAAGTTTGGTCTCTCTCTCTCTCTCTCTGCATTTCAAGTAGTCTTTTCTTCTGCAACTACTTTCTCTATTGTTTATTGATTTGGATTTGTTTTTCAAAAGTTGCCCTTTATCGGTTGATTGGAATGGGGTTTTTTTAGCTTATTGTTTTTGGATTTCTCTAGATTTTCTTTTTGAGGTAATTTAACTTCACTAAATTTCAATGGAAAATGAACTTGGTGGCCGTTTGAACTCAATCTTGGAAATGGAAATGTTCTTTTTTTTTTTTTTTTTTTTTTTTGTTCTGCAATTCTGAATTGTGTAATCTCTCTTTCCTTTATTTGATTTTATACTTGACATGAACTTGACGGTTTAGTCTTCTAATATATATATATATATAATAAGATAATATGCCAATCAAAATATGCTATATACGTCTAGGTTTTGTGGATCTAGTACAGCAAATGTGGAATAGATCTTATCCCAACATATGTGTAATATCTCTTTTTTGGTTTATGCTCTCAGGGATATTTTTTTTCCTTTGGTTTATGCTCTCATATTTGGATTACCATTATCATACTATGGATTTTGTACATTAATTTTTTCTGTAGAATCCAAGTTGATGCATCTAGCATTAATTTTTCTTATGGTCCTTGATACTTTTAGGATAGATATTGATGATCTGGGGTTCTACACAAGTCTTGTATACTCTTATTGGTAGGCTACTCATATTCTGACATGTTTTCCTCTCTGTCTCCCTATTTGTCACTCTCTATATATAGGTATACCTATTGAACATTGGATTTGTTGAACAAGATGGTGGAGGTTGCAACAACTAAATTGGTTGAACAAGATACTCATTATTTATTCTCTTGCTTTTTATTTACATACATGCATGCCTAATTGTGTGTGTAGGGTCAGTCATTTGGTGGAACAAATGATTCACATCTGTGTTTGATTTGGTACACTTTGTAGGGGATTTTACTATTGAGAAGGACACAAACAGGTATGATTCTTCCTTATGGCAATGCAAGCACAAAATTAAGGATTTTTGTCCTTCGGTCACTAAATAAATCATCTGGTGCCACAAGTATTTGCTTATATATATATATATGTGGGGACATAATTTTTGAATAGCAACACGTGGCCGAGGTGGCACCGAAGTGTCAGTCGAGGTGCCACGTGTCCTGATCATGACGCCGAGATTATCTTAGCTAGGCCGAGGTTATCTCTGAAGATACTGGAATCCGGGATAAGCGGATAAGGGGCAAAAGTCCAAGAATTTAGGAGGATTTCAGTTTGGATAAAGATAAGACTCTTAGAGAGTTTTATCCCAATCCTACTGGGAGTCCAAGATTAGCAGTAATCCAGAGTCCATTGAAGCTAGGCTTTTATTGGGACTAGGTTTATGTTGGCTACAAAAGAGAGGCACCCTTATGGGTCTAAGGTACACTTTTTATATTCTGAATAGTGAGTTAAGCACTTTTACTATCTTTGAGAGATAACTGACTTGATCGTCGGAGTGCCCTTGGGTGGACGAACCACCGCCGGAATCTCTTCTTTCTGTGACAGGTCATTCGGGCTTAATTTATTCTGTCGGTGCTCTGCAGCTGAATACTAATTTGGCAGTGTGGTCAGAAATCAACACCTACAATTTGGCGCCGTCTGTGGGAAAGACAGGAGAATAGATGGCCAACGACGGATATAAAAAGAAGATTGGGAACGACATTCCTACTGGGAGTGGGAAACCTATTGACGTTGATGTCAACGAAGACAACTGTAACGAAGAGAATCGTGATAAGAATCATGGAGAAAAAGACGTCGGCAAGGAAGGCGACGTAACAAAGAAATCGGACTGAGGCGGGTATTATAATGAGGACGACCTCCAAGTATGGAAAGATAGATGCCTACGAAGGGACGGCAAGATGAAGGAACTGGCAAACAAACTGGCGGATCTACAATCGGTCGTCAATTTCATGATGTAGAACAACGTCATGTAACCACCGTTTCTGTTACAAGAGACGCCGATTCCAGCGGCCAAAAAAGATGCCCAGACAGAAAGACAGAGGACAATTCCTACGACTCCTCAGCACTATAGGACCAAGGAACACTCTCACCGGCCTTCAAGGGAGGTCGGATGAGGAGAATAAAAAAGGGGAGATTCATGGAGGACATATCGCACCAAGGAAGATGACCCCAAAGAACATTAGCATGTTTAGGGGAAGGGTTGTGCTTCGACACAACTAATGGAGAGAGGTCCAAAAGGACTCACAATGATACTGGGAGTAGCACACCAAAAAGGCTGAAATCCGTAGATAGCCGAGCTCCTAGACCAACCAAGGAGGATCTGAGGGGTTACCTCCAGAGGAAGTAACAAGATGCCAATGTAACCTCTCCGGTCAAGCTGAGAACACCGTTCTCGGTGGAGTTGGAAAAATTTGAAACCCCGAAAGGTTCAATATACTGAGGTTACAGATATACGACAGTAAGTTAGACCCTAACTTTCACGTTGGTTTGTACCTAAACTCAATGGTGTTATACACCGGGAACGAACCATTGCTCTGCAAGGTGTTCCCCTCATCCTTTGGGGAGATCGTATCAGACTAGTTTCACAAGTTGCCGAAAGGAATTGTGAAAAGTTGGGAAGGCCTGGCTGAAATGTTTGTGGCCAGGTTCGTGACAAACAAACTATAGCCATTAAGAGTGGACACCCTGATGGATCTGAGAATTGGCGAGGAAGAAAGCCTTAGAGCCTATGCCAAAAGATATTATGAGGTATTTAACCGAATACTAGGATGCAACCAGGAGGTGGCGGTCATGTCTTTTGAGAACGGCCTGAAAGATAATTGCCTGCTTCGAAAGTCATTGGCAAAGACATTGCCAAAAAGTATAGAGGAACTTATGGCCAGGATAGAAAAATATGCTAGGGCCAAGGAGGACACGCCGAGGACAAAGACGTCAAAACAAGAGAAGAAGAGCGGCTTGCCGAAGCGAGGCCGAGGTGATGGTGGATACAATAAATTAGAGACAAGACTGAGGGCTACACAAGCAGTCACTACCGTATTTCGAATTCCAATCTACAAAATCCTAGAGTGCATCAGAAACCAACTGTATTATAGGGCACCAGAGAAGGCTCCTGGCGAGTTTATGGGATGAAGCTTGGGAAAGCACTGTGCCTACCACAATGAGAATAGGCATCTGACTCAGGGGTGCAGAGTCCTAAAGACACACCTAGAAGACCCGGTAAGACAAGGTCATCTAAGATACCTGGTAGACGAGACCAGGACGAGAGAAGAGCAAGCAAGACTGCCTTAGGCACCAGCAGCACCGCCACCCCTAGCACTGCAACCGCAGGCAGGCAGACCGTGAGTGATCAATGTGATTCACTCGAAGGTCAATGAGAACAAAATCCGTGGGGAGACTCAGAAGGTAAAGCACTTATAACATGTATATCAGGTCCATCAGAAAAGACCTAGGGCAGACGAGTGCCAGGGACCAGTGGTGTCCTTACAGAAGATGATCTAGAGATGGTGCAACATCCATACAACGATGCCTTGGTAGTATCCCTTCAGATTGGAGAGTGCCAAGCAAAGCGCATCTTAATTGACCAGGGCAGCTCTTGTGATATCATGTATGTTAGATGTTACAAGGAGCTTGGCCTTCATTAAGACGATCTGGAGCAATTCAATGGTCTTATGGTCGGGTTCAATAGAACGCCGACATGGCCCTTGGGAGCAGTAAGTTTGAAGGTGCAGGCTGGCACCAAGAAGATTAAAACTGAGTTCACTGTAATTGACACTCCCTCGCCTTATAATGCTATCCTAGGAAGGCCATGGCTGCATGTAATAGGGGCAGTTCCCTCAACATTGCACCAGCTGTTGCAGTTCCCAACAGAGCATGGAATTGAGGAGGTCAGGGGGGATCAACTGTAGGCAAAGAATTGCTCCATGGCAGCAATGAAATCTACTTGCAACATACAAGAAGCAAAAATAGCACAGATCGAAGACAAGGACGAGGACGTGAAAGTCCTAGAAGACGTCGGCAAAGAGCCAGCCGAGAAGAGTGAGGAAGCCCTGAAGAAAATCCTTGTCTAGCAAAGGGATGAAGAACATTTCTTCCTTCTCGGCTCGGGCTTAGCCGAAGAAGAGAAAAAAGAGCTAGAGGCATTCTTAAGAGCAAACTTGGAGGTGTTTGCATGGACGCCATATGAGATGCTTGGCATTGACCCTGAGGTCACATGCCACAGACTGAATATAGACAGGTCGGCCAAGCCTGTCATCCAGCGAGCAATGAGGTCGACACTTATGCATGTTGAGGCAGTAGAAGAGAAAGTGGATAGACTTCTGGAGGCCAGAGTCATTCGAGAGGTAAATTATCCAACATGGCTATCAAATACAGTGGTTGTGAAGAAAAAGAATGGTAAGTGGAGGGTATACGTGGACTTCATTAGCCTGAACAAGGCTTGTCCCAAAGACAGTTTCCCATTACCCAAGATTGACCAATTGGTAGATGCCACTTCAGGGCATGGAAGGATGAGTTTCCTAGACGCCTACATGGGGTACTATCAGATAGCCATGTACCCCCCAGATGAGGAGAAGACTGCATTTATCACCCCAAAAGGGTTATACTGCTACAGAGTGATGTCTTTTGGGTTGAAAAATGCAAGAGCAATCTACCAAAGATTGGTGACTAAGATGTTTAGATATCTAATTGGCAAAACTGTGGAGGTATACATAGATGACATGGTCGTGAAGACCAAGGAACCTAAGGGTCATCTGGAAAACTTAAAGGCAGTCTTTGACATCCTTAAAACATATCGATTCCGACTCAATGCATCGAAGTGTACATTTGGAGTTGGGTCTGGTTCCCTGAATAGGTTCATAAGTAGAAGCTCTAACAAGTGCAAACATTTCTTTAGCTTAGTAAAGAAAGCCATAGACTTCTTATGGACCGAAGAATGCGAAGTCGCCTTGGCCGACTTGAAGAAGTATTTGACTACAGCTCCAGTTCTCTCAAATCCAATACCTGGAGAGGAGCTGTTCTTATACTTGGCAGTTTCAGAGCATGCAGTAAGTGCAGTAATAGTTAGAGAAGAAAAGGAAGAGCAAAAGGTAGTTTACTATGTGAGTAAAACCCTGGCAGATGCAGAGACCAGATACCTACCCTTGAAGAAGTTAACACTGGCTTTAGTAATGGCTTCCAAGAAGCTGAATCACTACTTTCAAGCCCACAAAATTGTGGTGTTAACTGAACAACATTTGAGGTCCCTATTGCAGCAAGGAGATTTAACAGGAAGAATAGCCAGATAGGCAGTAATGTTGGGCCAATATGACTTGGAATTCAGACCCAGAACAGCAATCAAAGGCCAAGTCTTAGCCGACTCCGTGGCCGAGTTCACACCAGACGCCGTCATACATCGGGCTTTGTTGAGGCGAGTTATACAACGTCCAAGTGAGCAAGGAAAAACCCAGCGGGGACAGCAGAACAAAGGAAGGAAGAGAAACTCAGGCCCTGCAGCATTTACATCGACGACTCCTTCCGGTTGTTTGTTGATGGGAGTTCAAACTGACAAGGAGGGGGGGCAGGAGTAGTACTAGTATCGCCAAATGGGCAGATACTGGAACAATCCATTCGTTTGGGATTTAAGGCCTCAAACAATGAGGCAAAGTATGAAACACTAATCATAGGATTAAAGCTGGCAGCAGCCATGGAAGCCGACGAGGTAATAGTCTTCTATGACTCCCAGCTTATAGTCAACCAGGTAATAGGGGAATATGCAGCCCGAGATAAAAGGATGTCGGCCTATGCAAAGGAAGTGGGCAAACTAGTAGCCTTATTTCAGAATTGCTGACTACAGCAAGTTAGCCGAGAAGACAACAGCTATGCAGATGCTCTGGCCAACCTGGCTAGTGCAATGAAACCTGGAGAGCACGAGAACGATAATGGTTGACTACTTGTCTGGCCCAAGCATAGAAAAACTGAACACAAAGCGTGAAGCAATGTGTGTGGAGATGGGACCAAGTTGGATGGATGCAATAATAGTATTCCTTAGAGATGGGAAGCTTCCAGACGACCGTAAAGAGGCGTACAAGGTCAGATTGAAGTCGGCAAGATTCAGTTTGACAGCAGAAAGATATCTCTACAGAAGATCTTTTGCTGGACCCCTACTGAGGTGTGTGCATCCTGCATAGGTTGAAGATTTTTTGCACGAGATACATGAAAGAGTATATGGAAGCCACACTGGGGGCAGGTCACTTGTTCATAGGACCATTACTCAGGGGTATTGGTGGCCCTACATGCAGAGAGATGCTGAAGCCTATGTCAAGAGGTGTGAGAAATGCCAAAGGTTTGCACCTTTGATACACCAACTAGTAACAGACTTGAACCCGGTGTCCAGCCCTTGGCCATTTGCCCAATGGGGCATGGATTTGGTTGAGCAATTTCCTCAAGCAACTGGACAAAGGAAGTACCTGCTGGTGGCAATAGATTACTTCACCAAGTGGGTAGAAACTGAACCCTTTGCAAAAATTCGGGACATCGATGTGAAGAACTTCATATGGAAGAACATCATCACCAGGTTTGGGATCCCAAGGGCAATAATAGCAAACAATGGTACACAGTTTGATAGTAAGCTAATCAAGAACTTCTGTGCAAAGTACAAGATCAAGAATTACTATTCTACCCCAAGTTTTCCTCAAAGCAATAGACAAGCAAAAGCATCCAACAAAGTCATCTTGGATGGGATTAAGAAGAGGCTGCAAGCAGCAAAAGGAAAATAGGTGGATGAGTTGCCCTGTGTACTCTGGGCATATCGAACTACACCGAGAAGATCAACTGGGGAATCCCCATTTGCCATGGCTTATGGCACAGAGGCAGTAATTCTATTGGAGGTCGGTATCCCAGGGATCAGAACCCAGAGAGTAGAAAATGGGACCAATGAGGCATTCCTGGCCCGAGATCTGGATCTGCTAGAAGAAAGGACGGAGAAAGTAGCAATGCAGCTGGAGGCATACCAGCAGTAGCTTGCCAAGGCTTATAATAAGGTCAATCCACGAGAGTTCCAAGTTGGTGACCTTATCCTGATAAAGGTCGTCGGCAATAAGAAGGACCCTAGAGAGGGCAAGCTTGGCCCGAACTGGGAGGGACCCTATCGAATCATCTCGGTCTTAGGCAATGGGGCATATCGGCTTGAAGATAGTGAAGGCAAAGAGTTGCCAAGACCCTGGAATACTTGCAATCTGAAGTTTTTCTATCACTAGACTTTCTTGTTTTTTAAAGTTTTCTTTTGTTTTGTTATTAGCCGAAGTATTAATAAAGTTTTAGCTCGAGTTTTTTTTAAACTTGTGTATTGTGACTAACCAGATACTTGGCGATGTTTCTGATGGAAACATGACGAATAGCTTAGACTTATTATATGGCAGAGTTCCTACTTGCATATAATAAAGTTGAACTAAGTTTGCGATGTTTCTGATGGAAACATGACGAATAACTTAGACTTATTATATGGCAGAGTTCCTACTTGCATATAATAGAGTTGAACTAAGTTTGTGATGTTTCTGATGGAAACATGACGAATAACTTAGACTTATTATATGGCAGAGTTTCTACTTGCATATAATAGAGTTGAACTAAGTTAGCGATGTTTCTGATTGAAACATGACGAATAACTTAGACTTATTATATGGTAAAGTTCTACTTGCATATAATAGAGTTGAACTAAGTTTGCGATGTTTCTGATTGAAACATGACGAATAACTTAGACTTATTATATGACAGAGTTCCTACTTGTATATAATAGAGTTGAACTAAGTTGAATCAACTTGAACTTGCCATGTTGGTAGAGTCAAACATAGAATGGAGCTAAGTGCATGTCAGTCGGGTTAACAAAGAGATCGAGGTTGGTAACCTCGGCCAATCTTTGTCTAAATTTGACCTCGGCGACAAGGTCAAAGCCACATGCTTAATGAGAACCCAAGTGGAACTTAAGTTCACATCAGGGGGCAGAGGGCTGGAGAATGATGCTTGGGAGTTGGAATTTACAAGCAAAAGATGGGTTAACACTTGTTAAAATTTGAGAAAAATTTACAAGTTAAAGTTAAGCCGAGGTTATGTTAAAGGAAGATGGTTTAACACTTGTTGAAGTTTTGAGAAAAATTTATAAGTTGAAGTTAACCCAAGACTATGTTGCAATAATAGAAGACAGAGGTCTTGAGTGAAGTGGCAAGTTGCAAATAACACTTATGAAAATAGTATGAATATTTTCAAGTGTTAGGTCAGAGTCGAAATAAGTTGTTAGTGGGAATAGCTGAAGTATTCCACACCGAGAAGATTACACAGTTAAGATGTATGTTGAAAACATGGAAATTATTCCAAGTACAGAATCAGACAAGACAGTAAAAGGAAGACAAACATTCAATCACATTGAAAGAAGAAATTAGAGAATGCATTCAGATAAGGAAAGAAGGCACTTTGGCCTGATATTAAAGAGTAATTGTTCATATTACAAAAGTGGCACGTCGGCCAAATTAAAGCCTACATTGTTTCGAAAGTAAGAAAAAGTACAAGAAATAAAGAAACTAGACTATTCAACGTCATTAGCTGGTTAGGTTTGGGGCTTAGAGGACATTTGGGAACTCTTCTTGGCAGCCTTCTCAACCGCGAGCTCGGCATCGATCTCTTTGAGAGTCTAGTCGAGGCTCTTGTCAGCGATAGGCGCGTCCGAAGTTATCTTATCAGGAGTGGCATCTTTGGAGACCTCACCCTCCTTATCCTAAGACAAGTCCACGACTTGCTCATTCAAAGTAGGGGACTTGGCCCCAGTAGCTTCCTTCTTCTTCCTGACCAAAGCTTTCTCCTCGGACTCAGAATCGTCTTCGGATTGGCTTGGAGTAGGGGAGAATGGCAAGTGGAGGTCGCTAGCATTCTTGAGGGGGGAGTCGTTAAGGACACCCAGCTTTTTGAGGGCAGCCATCCAACCAAGGGTGAAACCCTTGTTGCATGCCTACTTCACTTGTTTTTTGTAGTCCTCCTTGACGTCGGCCGCCCCTTCGGCGTACGCCTTCTCATCGACGGCCTTGATCTCGGCCTCTTTTGTGGCCAGGGCATCTTGAAGCTCTTTTTGGGCCTCAACCATCTTTGCCTCGGCCTCTTTGTTTTCGGCCGTGAGGACTTTGGCAATGGCCTCCGCGGCGTCAGTTTTCTCCTCAGCCTCGTTCTAAGCCTTCTTGGCTGCCTCGGCCCGATCTATCAAGGCCTTCATTTTGCCCTCGGCCTTGTTAAGGGACTTGGACAAATTGGCAGCCTCCTTTGTCTTTTGGACCAACTCCTTCTTAATGTCAAAAGCTTGCAACGCGAAGGAGTGGCCATAATGGATCGCCTGGAAGAAATGGAAAAAACAAATGTTAGTTAAAATTTTGTAAGTATGGAAAAAACAGAAAGTGGAGAGTGTCAAGTGATGGGGGCTTACCTGCACGGAGTGCTGCAACATCAAAGCAAAATTTTCATACTCACTCATCCCGGCGTTGCGCTCGAGATCGTTTGGAAGGAGCAAAGCGGCAGAGAGGGCAACGTCGACTTCAATGTCATCAGCGTTGTCGCTAGCTCTAACCGGCTTGTCCTCAATGGTAATGGGGGGAGCCCAAGGGGCATTAGATTTCAGAGAGCCCGAGGTTGTGGCTGACTCAGACCTCGGTCTCTTCGACCGAGTTGATTGGGATGGTTCAGCCTTGGCGGGCCTCTTCTCGACAGCGGAGGGGGTCTTCTCTCTCTCGGCCAATTTTGAAATTGGCAAGGTGTCATCAGTATCAATCTGAGTCACCGTTGCCTTAAGCTAGGCCTTCTTCAGTCTTTTGGGCTTTGGCTTTGGTTGAGGTTGGGATTGTGCTGGTTGAGCATTGACAGTGTTGGGGATATCGGCCAGAAGATCTTCTGCAACTGCTTTCTTGCGACCCATCTCGGCAGCGATGGCAGTTCGGCGTCGGCGTTTGCGTTGAGATAGAGGGATTAGATATGGAGCTGAGGTTGATGGTTTCTCAGCTAGATCGGAAATTGATCCTTGATCTGGCTGAGGTGATGAAGTTGCTGGTGGAGTTGTGGTGAAGGGAGGAGACTTGTTCTTTTTCTTCAGGATGTCGGGAAGAACTGACTTGTAAGTCGGGATGTAGTTTAGCAGCAAAGGAGCTCTCCGCCTCTAAACTAGCAGATCCAACAGCTTCTTGAGGTCCTTGCTCGGGAAGAAGGATTTACGGAAGTCTTTTGCCGGCTGTGGAAGAGCTGCAAGAAAAACAGATGTTAGAACATATGGAAAGAACAAAGTATTAAGGACTTGAAAAACAAGTAAGTGTAACACTTGGCTCTTACCATTACCCTCTATGAATACTGTTCGGCTAAGAGGGTAGAGGTGGAGGTCCTCATATGGAGCGAACTTCCAGTTGCCCGAGACAATGAAGTAATCGTCCCCAGCTCCCTTGTTGGAGTCTGGGAGGTCGGCAACAAGTTTGTATTCCGTGGACCTCGGTTTGAGGTAGTAGATATAGCCTTTTTCTAACTTGAGGCCACACATGGTGTAACAGTATTGGATGTCGGCTAAAGTTACCCTAGCATTCTTTTTTTTGGCTAAGGCTATTATGCCGTTGATAACTCGGTAAGAGTTGATGGCGAGTTGCATTGGGTTCAATTTGTAGTAATGGAGGATTTCTCGGAAAAGGATGTCAAGTGGGAGCCTAAGTCCACACTCTATGAAAGCTACGACTGGGAAAGACGTGGAGTCAACTGTGGGCATGATGGAGTCATCCTCTCCAGCCAACCTCAGATGAACGTCGGCCGGGATGGAAAACTCCTGCCTAAAGTATTCTAACTTAGTTGGGGTGTCTACCCTATACCTCCAAATACTCATGACGTCGGCTTGGGGAAAGATATTGGATCTCAGAAGAAATTTTCTTGTGAAGATTTGAAGGACCTCGGCTAAAACCTAAATATGTGCTGGGGTAAGAATTTTTGAGAATCTAAGAGGAATTCGTTTCAGTTTTCTCTAAGATTTGTGAGTTCAACGACAAATCCCAAAACTAAGTCTAGGCAAACAAAGATTGAAGGCCAGAATCTAAAAAGACACAAAAAACATAAACAAGAACAATGATTCAGAATCAAGAATAGTGATGAACTACCAAGAACACTGTGACAGAGTGTACACAGGGTGTAAGGCCAAAAATAGTGACAAAATAAACAAGTGGGTAATCAGTGTGTGTTTATTCAAGAAACGTATTGGGCAAAAGCAGAATCATAGGATAAACATGCCCTAATACATGATTGAAATCATACGCACAGATTTGTAATCATAAAAACGTGAATAAAGTCAGAGTAACAGAGTATAAATGTAACAGAGTTCGAAGTGAACCAAGAACCGAAATAAGGGGGAACAGTGGCTTACCAGAGAATGTGAGGCCGGTGTGGGGTTTGCTGAAGTCAGACGACGATAGCAAAAGCGACAAAGTGGTGAAGATCTCGCCGGAAGAAGTAAAGGGAGCAAGTTGCAGAGCTTAAAAAGCTTGGAGCAATGGAGGATTTGGGAGAGTAGAGAGAGAAAATTAGCATGAAGTTGATGATGCAAAAGTGAAAAGACGAAGAGAGAGAAGTGGTTTTGATCAAACGCGAAGAATGGCGGAAAAATACCATCAATGTGCCTAGGACGACGTGCTTGTCAGACGGTGCATACAAAGATGATACAACTTGATGGCGCGTGTCAGGTACAACTCAGTAGGGGAAAGACGCGTGGTAGAAATGGTTGAAATATTATGCGTGACAACTCATACGCGTGATAAAACTCTTGGAGTTCTTGATTTAATAAAGCAAATACCTCGGCTACAGGGGTGATCTCGGCTCAATGAACTTGAACAGACTCGGTTATTGGTTTTAAAGCATTGATACAAACACAGTAAAGTGCTTGTCATATGGAAGCAGATGTGAGGCAACCTCAGTAATCAAAGATAGAGCAAGTTTAGCCGCCGTGCTATGAGTTCAAATGATATAGGTTCCATCATCTCAGTATACCGAGGTAATAGAATCTAGGGGGCAGTTGTGGGGACATAATTTTTGAATAGCAACACGTGGCCGAGGTGGCACCGAAGTGTCAGCCGAGGTGCTACGTGTCCTGATCATGACGCCGAGATGATCTCGGCTAGGCCGAGGTTATCTCCGAAGATACCGAAATCCAGGATAAACGGATAAAGGACAAGAGTCCAAGAATTGGGGAGAATTTCAGTTTGGATAAAGATAAGACTCTTAGAGAGTTTTATCCCAATCCTACTGGGAGTCCAAGATTAGCAGTAATCCAGAGTCCATTGAAGCTAGGCTTCTATTAGGACTAGGTTTGTGTTGGCTATAAAAGGGAGGCACCCTCATGGATCTAAGGTACGCTTTTTATATTCTAAATAGTAAGTTAAGCACATTTCAACTTGGGTGTTGTAAGAATACTGATCGACAAAGGCCTCAGCCAACTCTTCACAGCTCTGTTTCACTATATTCTCCAACTTGGCATACCAAGCGGCTACTACACCCGACAGGGTTCTTTCATACAGAGAGAGTTTCTGTGGCTTAGTCAGACCCATTGGCTTCAGGACATCCAATAAAAGCCGAATATGTACCATAGGATCTCCAAACCCGTCGAAACGGTCAATATGTGGCATTTTGAATCTGTCTGGGAGCTGTACGGTAGCCTCGGTATGCCCATCCTCAATGTCGGGAATGGAGTTAAGGCCCTGTGCCTTCTTGAATTGTTTCTTAAGGTTCGCGATTTTCACCGCGGTCGGATCGAGGTCATTAGCATCAAGGGGATAAGGCCTCGCATTAGGTTACACGAGGGATCTGAAAACTCGGGCTTGAGCCAACCCTTCTCGAGGATCTGGACCCTGCAAATCTTCAGCTGGCGGAAGTGGGTCAAAGTTCGGCTGGGGTCCCGAAGCTGGATGTGAGGCAGATGCCCCAGATAGGCATTGCGTTTCAGCACTGGTCTCATCTCACATGGTAGTTTCCTAATTTAACGCTGCTATCACGACCACAAATTCTTCCGAACCCTATGCCTTCAGATTACGCTAATGATGTATTTGGTATTTGTCGGATCAGATGAACCAATGAGCCATGTCTGGCCCTTCTTTGCCTTACCACTAGCGAAGGAAACACTAGTTACCCTTGAACTGAATCTCTGACCTGACAAAGTCTATCAACACAAGTTCAATGAATCCGGGGGATATCGGAGCCTTCTGAAGCTATAGTTCCAGGACTACCTAGCAAAAGAGAAAATAAAGAGCATCTCAGCTTGATTTCGCTAGAATGGACATGATCACAGCTGAATGACTGTACTATTTATTGAATTCTGTCCCAAAAATCGATACCCTCAGGTAAAACTGATTCTTCACATACTGATGGCCGCAGGCCTGATACCTAGACTTGCAAACTGATACGTACATTCCCTGTAGAGACACACTCTAAAAGCACATAGCAAGCAAGTGAGAACCAAAACACCCCTATGGTGGGGTAGGGTTTCCCTGTTCTATTTTGTCAGGAGCTAGGGTTTCACTACGCACGCAGCGGTTTTAAACAACCTACAATCGGGTAAGCAACCTGTCCTAGTTTGGAATGGTCACTATGGATTCTGATATGCATTAGGTCGAATGGTCAAAAAGGGTGCCTCGGTAAAAATCGGGGTTTGTGTTCCCATAATGGCAGAGCCCGTAACTGGTCAGCCTTATGGCACGGAGCCTCCGGCAAACCGTTCAGGAATAGCAGATGGCAAACACGGTGTCCTAGGCGCCCCAATGCAAATGCAATGCAAAGAAACACATAAGTGTAATCAAAACAAGATATCATGAGTTCGAGTCAAGTTCTCTAAGTCCCCAGCAGAGTCACCAAAAATTGTAGACGTCTCCGAACGTCTCGGGAGAAATCCTGTTTTGTTCATTGGGCTCACTACAGTTCGGACTCAATGTCACGGTTCTGAATCTAATCCCGCAAAGTGCAATACATGACTGATAAATCACCAAAGAGTCCAAATTCGGAAAATCGTTTTGAAAAACAGATTTTTAAGAAAGAAGTGCCAAACATGGACTGCTTTGCCAGATAGAGAGTTACCACCTAAATATTTTATTTTGGGGGAATTTAGGAAACCCTGACTCGTGCCTAAGGCCACGTGTCTGTCATCACCAAAGTTGTCTCAGCTCGGGAACTTGGGTACGATTGGGGAAGGTCATTTCATGAGTACCCCCGCTCGCCCGATCGAAGATCGGCCACTACTAAGCATGATATCGAGTTTTTGAAAATACATGTGCTCTTATTCCGGTTTATTAGCCTAGGATTACTATGTGATGCACACAGCATACAAGTATAAGTTAGATCGTCTGAGTTGGAACAAAACATTTCATGTTTGTTTATCTAAAAATGGTTTGATGGTGCTACTCACAAGTAGGCTAAGACGTGGATTTTTCCACCCTCAAGTGGGCTTAGAAAACATGGTGATTTGCCACTCTCAAGTGGGCTTAAAACTCGCAATCAATGAATTGTTCCAATTCAAGTAATCCAACCTTCACCCACAAGCATTCAGGCAGTTATATCATAGAAGCACATAGCCTCATGGTAAGCATGCTATCACGGCAGTCACTCATACACATGCAAGGATGCTAAAGCATAAACACTTACCGAGTACTCCGAGCCAAAACAGAAACTAGTAGTAATCAATGCATGATCCTAGTTCATGTTAAGATGGCTAATGCAACACATGCAAGATGCAACTAAGATAGGCTCGCCTATTCTAAGATGGCATATGAGATGCTACAGATAACATGTATTCAACTCGGAATTGAGATACAATGCATTTGGTATGATGCGCCGAGCCCGGTGCATGCAAGATAGATAAATGAATGCAAACATGCGAAGCATGAGGATGCTAATTGAAACGTGCCCTAAAACTAACCATCATAAGCTGGTAAATAAAAGGGAGAAAGAAGTAGGGGTTGGAAGACATGTATCACACACACGCACACTTATTACAACAGTTGGCCCTCTCTCGGAGGGTCCGAATAAATAATACACAACGAAATGAATAACTAACTACAGCTAATTATTACATAACGCTAACTAATTAACAAATTTAACTAAGTAAGCAATAAAACTATCATGCAAGCTACATGAAATGGACTGCCTCAGCTCTGCCTTGGATGGCAGTGAATGCATGCATGCTTGAATCGCTTTGCTCGGAAACCCGTTGCCATGCCACGTGTTGCCTCTGTTTGCACTGTTCTGCACCTCTGAGAATTGTGAAAATCCTAAGGTTGCTTCTGAACCACTCCCTGAGCACTTTGGGATGCTGCCGGCCAAGAGACAGGACTACCGGCCATGGGAAGATGGTCATCAACCAAAGATGGGGCCATCGGCTGGATACTGGAAGTCGGCCTTGAAAATGGTGACCGCCATTTCTTCTTCTAACAATCGGGTTTTGTCGCGAACGGAGATGACAAGGCATGGCATGAAATTTACAAGCCAAATGTATGCACGACCACCCTCCCTATCATGCTATGAACTCAAGGGAGTATGGCTCTCGACCCTCGGGCCACCAATCACGCATCTCGATACATGATGGCCGAGGAACCGAATTACACAACTTAATATAGAATGAAGGCACATATGAACACATAAATGCCTAAACTCCATCATGTGTCATCAAGAGTGTCGGTGACCAGGAATCGAGGCACGTTTTGTCACTTTGAGTACGAAACGTCCCTCATTTCTCGTGTTTGGACTAACTCCTACTCCAAACACAATGCAACAAACAATGCATGGTATGAATGTTACTCTAGCATGCAACCTAAATGCAATGCGACTAAATGATGCAAACATGCAAAGGATGACATGCAAGGGTGCGACTAGCATACGCAATGCTATGAACTAAGAATGGCATACACAATGCACATATGAAGACTATCAATGAGATGATCAAGGTATACACAATGCAATGGTCAATCATGCAACAACATGGACTATATGGCATATACAATGCAAGATGGAGTTAAACTAAAATGAATGGGCCTTAGCCACACTCAAATCAGTGGCCAATCATGATGAAAATGAGGCAATAACACACGCACAAACATGCAAGGTGCAATGGCTCCGAGTCTAGGGCACAAAGCACAACTCTACAAGAGTATTGGAAGGATGAAATATGGCATACAATAGCACAAGTTCCAACTCTGAAATAGCATACAAGATGGTCCCGAATCATGCAAACAACTCACACAATGCATGTTGGATGGCTCAAATACCGAAACTAGTGAAACACATTACATTAGAGGTATGCAAAGCAATGCACAAATGACCAAACCAGCCCCAAACAGTTACTATGCAGGCCCAAAATTGTGGCAAAATGGACTAAGATGATATCTTGATGTGCGCAAAAATGAAGCTTATGTAATGACTCATAAATAGGGCATACAAGCAAAACTCTCAAATGCGCTTAAAGAGTGATAAACATGGGAAGATGGCGAATGAATAAGCTCTAAAATATCATACACAATGACACTAAAACATGCAAACACCTCAATATAAGCATGCAATAGGCTTCAAAACTCAAAGCTAGGCATGGCTGTTACACTACAAGCATACATGGCAAGCATCATTTGACCATGGGACCTCAAAATAGAGCTAATGAAGCCCAAATCATGAATAAAATTAGTTTAGAACATGGCCAAAATATGCTAGAATCAAGGGCTAAGACAACATGTAATGTAAGCTAGTGAGTATGGTTTACACTACAAGTATATGAAACATTCAAGAGGCCACTAAACTAGAAAAATATAGAGGTATGAAATGCTAAATAATGCCCAAAAACCCACTAAAAAGTGATCAACACATGCAAGAATGACATGCTCCTTTGATAAGCTATGAATAGGATTATTCTACACATGCAAGAGGCACACCCAAGATGACAAAACCAACTCTGGACAGAGCCTAGGCAGGCCCTAAAAGTCACCAAAAAGGGCCTGAAATAAGGCTTGGAGGTGTGAAAATATAGGCTCCTTTGAAAGGCCAAATATGCTAGTAAACAAGACAACAAGAGAGAGGGTCACCCCTCTCTGATTTTGGCCCTCAAAACCACATTCTCACCACTAAAAATCCACTGGATTTCAGTGGTAGGAAGGCCAAGAAAAGACTAGCTCGAAGGCCTTATGGCATGGCACAAAATAAGGCCAAAACAAGCATGTAAGAGAGTAGAAGACCCTCAATAACAAAATGGTCTTAAACAAACATGAAAAGGACCTTAAAATAAGACTTTTTTTAGTTGACAACAAAGCTTAAATATGTATGCAAATGAGGCTAAGAGAAGGATCAAAATAATGCTAAAAAAAGGGAAAAGGGGTTACCCTTGTAGCTCAGCAAAACCAGCAGCTTCTCTAGGCCAAAACCAACTCTTCAACCTCTGAAAATACCCTCCAAGGACCTTAGATGAAATGGTAGAGGTGTGTGGCTATGAGGTGTGGTGTAATAGGCCAAGAACAAGACCCTTTTGAACCCAAAATATAGAGATATAAAGAGAGAAATATCTTGGAGCCTTAGACAATTTTTTGGAACCTCTCTAAAGGAGAGGGAGACCCTCTCTTCTAGAGAAACAAGAGGGTTCAAGCTTTTTGGAGAAGCTAGAGCAAAGGTTCAAGCTTCTTGGAGAAGTTAGAGCAAAGGTTCAAGCTTCCTCAAGAAGCTAAAACAAAGGTTCAAGCTTCTTGGAGAAGCTAGAGCAAAGATTCAAGAGGTTTAAGCTTCCTCAAGAAGCTAAAGAAAAGGTTCAAAAGGTTCAAACTTCCTCAAGAAGCTAAAACAAGTGTTCAAAAGGTTCAAGCTTCCTCAAGAAGCTAAACCAAAGGTTCAAAAGGTTCAAGCTTCCTCAAGAAGCTAAAACAAGGGTGCAAATCCTCCATACACGTGTATGGAGGGAATCGTCTTACCGGTTGCAATTTGGTATACATAATGCCTGAAAAAGGCAAAGAAAAGGTCTCGGCCAGAAAAAGTGGCTGATCGACCAAAACAATGGTCGGCCAACCAAAAACATTGCCGACCGGCCAACACCTTTGGCCGGTAGCAAGAAAACAGGGCCGGTGGCCTCAAGCCATGGCCGGTGAGGTGTGGGGATGGCCACCAAGCCATTCCCTACCCTTAGAAGCAAAAACACAAGTGTTTGGTCCACAACCAAGCACAAAACAAATAAGTCGAGAGGTCTTGAAGCAAGATGTGCAACTGAGACCTCCGAGAACTCAAAACGAACACAAACATGGATGATCATCGAGTGTTCAAACGATGACGTCCAAGTCTTGAGGACGGTAAAAAATGGGGTGTTGTAGACACCCCATTTTTGACCGACCTTAAGACTCAGACGTCACCGATTGAGCGCTTGGTGATGTTGCATATCGTGCTCGTCCAGAGGTTTCAGAATCTCGGCCGTGAGCCCTGCCTCCGGACTTCCGGGCTTTTCTGTGCCTTGTCTCGGTTTGCGAACCAGGCTCGATTTTCTCTGTTTTTCTTCCCAAAGGGAGGGAGAGGTCTCTTAGATCATCTCTCGGTGGCCACGGGCTACATTTCGTGGTCGTAGGCCATTTTGCCCATTTCGGAGCCCGGTTCTCGGTTTTCGGAGCCGTCAGGCCGAGTGCCTCGGTTCGGGACCGCCTAACCACCTCCGTTTGCTCTGGTTTTTGGCATGCATATTATTTCCTCCCTTTTGAGGGACATTGTGGTCCGAGAGATCAACTTCGTGGTCGAACACCACTCCCGGTGCCTAACAGTCGATTTTCGAGGCCTTGGACTACGCGTTTTGTGCCCTGAACCTTCATTTTGCATCGGTTTGCGTTCATTTTTGGCAGGGACCTCTGTTTCATTGCCAGGAAGGTCATAGAAGGGTGGAAGGCCAGTAATTGTTTTAGCAACCAGTTATATTCCTTCATTGCCCTCCGTCGCCCGTTTTCTCTCACTCCAAAGCCAATGTTGACCACCCTTAGGCCATTTTCTTAAACCCTAACCCGCATATTTGTGATGTACACATCTGGGAGGCCACCAATATTTAGTGGCCGGCCAGTAATTCCATTTGAACCTTTTGAACCCCTTTGAAAAGTGGGTTGTTCTCTCTCCTGGTTCACTGTTTCCATTTTTTGACCACATGGCTGTGTTGAGCACACATGGGAGGCCACCAATCTATGGTGGCCGGCCAGTAATTACACTTGGCCCTTTTGACCCTTGGCCGGCCGGCCATGGGGAGGGCCGGCCGGCCACCTGCAACCTCAATAGCTGGCCGGCCAGATTCCTTACACCCTGTTCAGTCCAAATATGCATCTCTTTCCCCCCCAGATTTTGTATCTGGGGCCTTTTTAGGGGGAACTTGAATTCATTTCCCCCCCCCATTTTCCCCCCTCTTTCTCCCCCTCTTTTGCCTATATAAACCAGCCTCCAGGTCTGTTTTAAGGGTTAGAAAAAAGTTCCCTTTGAGCCATATATTGCACCCCCCTCTCTCCCTCACTTCAAGCACTCAAACATCCAAGTTCTACACCCTTTTCTTCACCACCACCTAGCACCACACCACCACTCCATTCCAGCAGCTAGGGGGGTCTTCTCAGAGGCTAGGAGGCAGCATTTCTTGGCCCAAAGGCAGCTGAAGACTTGGTCTACAAGGGTGAGCAACATTTCCCTCATTTCTAGCTCATTTTTGCAAGTTTTCTTAGCCCTTCTTGCTTGTATATTTGAGCTCCGGCCATAACTGAAAGTAATATTTTTTTGAGCTCTATTTCATCTTTCATTAAGGGCCTCTCACTGTTTGAGGCCCCCATTTTGCACTTGCTTCATTATCCCTCTTGTATGCCTATTTCTTGTGTAGCATTTTAGGCCTGTGTGTAATCTGTTTTGAAGCATATTGTAAACTGTAAATAGGCTTATTTTGAGCCCTTCTTCAACATTGTATAAGGGATCATCACTGTTTGAACCCTCCATGTGTCACTTGCTTTGATATCCACTTTTGGCCCCCATTTTTGCATGATTTATTAGCCTATTGTGCTTCTGTTTTTGGACTTTGGTCCGAACTTAAAATGGACATATTTTGACCCCCTATTCATGTTTCATCAAGGGTCTTTTATTGTTTGAAGCATCCTTTTTAGACTTTGTGTTATAGCTCTCTTTTTGGCCTAATCTTGCATGGTATTTTGAGCATACTTGTATATTGTTTTGGCTCTGATCACAAACTGTAAAAGGTCATATTTTAGGTCCCTCTTCAACTTTGTTGAAGGACCTTCATCTGTTTGGGGCCAGCATGCATTACTTGCTTCTTTATCCTCTTTTAGGCCCACTTTTTGCATGAGAATTTTGCCATACTTGTGTCTGTTTTTGTGGCTTGTGGTAAACTGTAAAACATCATATTCCTCTTCAACATTGTAGAAGGGCCCTTCTCTATTTAGGGTCAGCAGCTTGCACTTGCTTAATTATCTTGCTTTCGGGGTTGTTTTTGCATGCTAGTTTAGCCCCATTTGCGTTCGCTGTTTGGCCTTGCTTAGAACTGTAAAGATGCTTATTTTTGGGCTGTCTTGACTCTGTCTTCACATTCCATGTTCAAATAATGCATGCATTGCATAGCTATAGGTCATTCCGTATGCCTAATTTCATGTTTCGGGACTCGTTCCATGCATCGGGTACCATTTTGCCATGTTTCGGGGCTGTTTTGCATCTCATTTTGCTACTGAAATTTGCATGATAGTATGCCATATTCCATACTTTGCCATGTCATGTTAGAGTGGCATTCGTGCCTTAGGGTCGGTCCTCGGTTTGCGTACACGTGTACACGCATTTCGAGTGTCTCATTTTCATCTAATGGCCTCCTATGTGAGTGTGGCTGAGGTCCACTCATGTTGGTGTAAGTCCATTATGCATTGTGTATGCCATTTCATTTCACAGCATTGTGTATGCTAGGTTGTATATTAGTGCATTGTGTATGCCATGTTACCTCGTGCATCGTGTATGCCATTTCATAGCATTGTGCATTTTAGGTTGTATCTTAGTTGCATTTCATGCATGTCATGCATATTGCATTGTGTTCGGGATAGGAGTTAGCAGGCACGGAAACGAGTGCGTTCAGTACTCGAGTGACAGAACGTATCTCAATTCCCCAGTCACCGACACTCCGGATTATCCATGATAGAGTTAGGTCTTGTTGTGTTTTCATGTGCATTCATTCTATATTGAGTAGTGCAATTCGATTCCTCGGCCATCATGCATCGAAATGCGTGATTGGTGGTACGAGGATAGAGGTATGCATACATCTGTGAAAATACATTGCTATGCCCCTTTCCTGCTCTCTGTTGCAGCAAATTAAGAATCAACAGTCTTCCGAGGCTTGGTGCGCTTTCCAAACATTATTGCAAAACAAAGGCTAATTGGGACATTGCAGTGGATTTCTGCACAAGGCAACCCGGACATGCATCATTCATCATCTGGAGAAGAGTCAAGACAGTCCCTGGCTTGCATGCCAGTTTGTTATTTTTCTTAGTTAATTTGTAAATTAATTAGGGATTTGTCCATATTTGGACTGTATTATTTGGACTGTACTATTCATTTGGACCCTCTGTGTGAGGGCGATGTTGTAATATGTATGCGTGTGTGTGATGTATGTCTTCCAACCCCACGTCTTTCTTTCCTTTTATTTACCTGCTTATGATGGTTAGATTAGGGCATGTTTCAATTAGCATACAGTATGATATCATGTTAGCATACAGTATGATATCATGTTTGCATTCATTCATCTGTTTTGCATACACCGGGCTCGGTGCATCATACTAACTGCATTTGTATTTCAATTCCAAGTTGAATACATGATAGCTGTTGCATCTCATACGCCATGTTTAGAATAGCCGAGCTTGCTATAGTTGCATTTTTGCATGTGTTGCATTAGGCATTTCTGTATAATTAGGATCATGCATGGATTTCTAATTAGCTTCTTTTTTTAGCTTGGAGTACTCGGTGAGTTTTATGCTTTAGCATCCTTGCATGCGTGTGAGTGTTGCCATGCTTACCATGAGGCTAACTGCTTATGTGATATAAGTGCCTGAATGCCTGTGGGTGAAGGTTGGGTTATTTGGATTAGAACAATTCATCAAATGTGTATCTTAAGCCCACTAGATAGTGGCAAAACTATTGTTTTCTAAGCCCACCCGAGGGTGGCAAAATCCGCATTTTAAGCCTACTTGCGAGTAGCAAACCATTTTCACAAACAAACATGAAGTGTTTTGTTCCAATTCAGACGACTCAGTCTATACTTGTATGTTGTGCGCATCACATAGTAACCTAGGCTAATAACCGGAATAAGAACACACAATATTTTCAAAACTAGATATCATGGTTAGTAGAGGCCGATCTTTGATCGGGCGAGCGGGGGTGCTCACGAAGTGACCTTCCCCAATCGTACCCAAGTTCCCAAGCCGAGACAACTTTGGTGATGACGGATACGTGGCCTTAGGCAAACGAGTCAAGGTTTCCTAAATTTTCCAAAAATAAAATATTTAGGTGGCAAATCTGTATCTGGCAAAGCAGTCTATGTTTGGCACTTCTTTTCTAAAAATCTGTTTTCTCAAAACGATTTGCCGGATTTGGACTTTTTGGTTCAATATTAAGAACCGTGACAACAAATCGAGTCCGAGCTGTAGCGAGGCCCCTCCGTGGGCTTGTTACAGGTGTCTACATGTGGCATTATTTCATTGTCCATGCTGTTTTGGGATCTCCTTCAATTTTCCACTATGTATTCCTTTACATTTCCGTTGTGCAGTTTATGTTGTTGTGATGGATTGGGGTGTTTTTGTTTCAATTTTCATCAGGGAGATAATGTACCCCCTCCTTTAACATCGTTTGAAGCTACTGGTTGTCCTTTAGAGCTTCTTCGAGAGGTATGAATTTCTTTCTATATTTGCAACTCTGTATTGGCCAGAAGTCTATGCAAGTTTACTTTGATATGTAATCCTAGTGTTTTCTGTGAAAACTTCTATGATTGTTGGAGGTCTGATGTGAAGCTTCAAGACTCGCATTCATTATTTTCCATCTTTATTTTTTGTCGCATGTGCTATATTTGCTCCAGAGAGGAGCTAAATGTCGTACGCTGTGCTACCCCCTTATGAGGGGTTTAGAGAGGGATTGTGTACTGTAATTTGGTCAATGGTTCTTGCTTAATAGATTGTATAATAAGAAATCATTTTACATGTTCTGTGTGAAATGTACTAAGTGATTCAAGTACTATCTATACTGTTAGCATGTGGATATTTCATGCCAAAGTACCTTTATGGTTCGTCTTTGCAGTCCCTTGTTAATATCAGTAGACATGATCAGGTTCCACAAATGTAGGAATATCATTAGTTATCATCCTTGGTATGTGGTTGATTTCATACTACTATCTTAGGTTTAATAATAAAACAATTGTTCATCTAACGAATTTGTATAGGGCAATTTGATAATTTGGCTATGTATATTTTTATTTATTTGACATATGTTCATATGAATCATATCTAAAATAATAAAGAAAATTTTTTGTAGTCTTTGAGCTACTGTTACGCAATTTTTAGAATTTGTTTGTTAATTAGGTTTAAATTGTCAACTTTTTACAACCTTATTTGGGAGATTTGTTATAGAAGTTCTTTGTTTTTGACTTTTCTCATCATTTTGTTAATGATTTGAAGGAATTCGTCTGTAACTTTATGCGTTTGAACATTTTGTTATTCACTTGAGCGTGAAGTGAATAATGAACAGATGTCAATTGGATAAGGAATTATCTTCACTTTGGGAAGGGAATTATTTTCAGCTGTTTGTGTTGTGTTACCAATTAAACAGTAACTTATGGTCAATAGCTTTGTTGCTTAGAACAAGATGTGGTTGGTCTAAACAAAGCTCTGTTAAGTGGGATTCAAGGGGGCTACTTACAAAGCTCTGTTAATTGGTAACTTCTGGTCATGACAAAATTTTTGAATTATGTATTCAGATTGTCTTGTCGCGATCACTTCAGCCGAAGTCTTCTTCAAAGAACGTTTTCACGGTATTGTTTCTCTCTTTAGCTCTTGTTTTTTGATTCTTACTTGTTGATTTTCGCTTGCATTTCAAGATTCTTATGATTTTTTGGGGGTTTAGTGTGGAGTGAATTGATGTTGAATTTGATATTTTGAAGTTGAATCAAGAGAGCACAATAAAAACATAATAAATGTTGCAGGGGCATACAGGCTGGAATTGCAATGATAGGACATGTGGGGCTTACTCCTCAAGCCATCAGTGTTCTTAGAGGATTTAGGCCTCAAAGGAAAGAATATTGCTATTGCTGTCAAAGTCAAAATCTCTCCTTACTATGCATACATGACATAAATACTTCATAATTTTTGCTGATAAAAAAAAAAAAAAAAACATAAATACTTCATAATTTCATATATAATCAAATATGCTCACACACAAATTTGTATAATTTAGTTTAGTGTTGTGATGCTAAATTGGCTTGGTTTCTGTAGGTTGTTGAGTTTGCCCTGGCTTTGTAGGAAGCTGGGTGCTTTTCTATTGTTCTGAAATGTGTGCTTGCACTTGTTGCTGTTGCCACTGCAACAGCTGCTCGTCGAATCCATACCATTGGTATTGGGGCAGGGACTTTCTGTAGTGGCCAAGTTAATTGATTCTTTAGCTTTCTCTAGTACTCCTAATAATGAATTAGACTTGGCTGGCTTGTGTTGTGTATAATCTTTTTGTTTTCATTTGTACATATAATTTGTTATTTGATCTTGTAATTTGCTTTTCGAGTACTAAAATGGCATTTTAATGATATCATGTGTTCATATATTGAGTTTATTCATATAATAAACTTTGAATTTGCTCTCTCTCTCTCTCTCTCTCTCTCTCTCCCTCCCTCCCTCCCTCCCTATATATATATATATTAAAAATAATCTTCTACGGCATATAAAATTATGTCATGAAAAGTGTAATGATTTATGACATATAACACTACAACAAACAACACTTTCGGCGATCAAAAAATCATTTTTCGTCGCTGAAAGTAAGAGAATTGGCGACTAAAATGGAATTAGTCGCCAAAATTGATCAGTTTTGCCGATTAAAACAGTTTAGTCGCCAAATGCATAGTTATTGGCGACTAAAATCAATTTCATAGCCAAAAGTAGGGATTTTGGCGACTAAAATTCAGTTTAGTCGCCAAAAGTGGAGATTTTTGGCTACTAAAAAAAATTAGTAGCTAAAAGGAGGGGTTTTGCCGACTAAAAGTCATTTTAGTCGCCAAAAGTGGATGTTTTTGGCTACTAAAAAAAGTTAGTAGCTAAAAGGAGGGGTTTTGCCGACTAAAACTAACTTTAGTCGCCAAAAGTGGCCTAAATTTTTTTTAGTAAATAATTTATTTTTTACATAAATTATATTGAATTAAAATAATTATATTTATATATATTATTTTGTATTAATACCGGTTAATATACTATATAAATAATATATATTGTATATATATTCATTTGAAGTTGTAGTGGCATAGTGGAGGGAGTGTGTTGCAAAAAAGCTTGGAATATGGGACGGTTGGTGTTCAAAACTCAGGAAAAGCAAAAAAAAAAGTGGGTTTTTTTTTTTTCGCCGGAAACACCTTTGGCGACTAAAAATTTAGTCGCCAAAACTCTTTATTTTAGCGACTAAACCGTTTAGTCGGCGATTGAGTGACTATTGGCGACTAAATTATTAGTCGCTAAAGACCTGATTTCCAAAAGTGTAAAACACTATTGGCGACTAAATTATTGGTCGCTAAAGACCTGTCTTTTGGCGACTAAACAAGTTTTAGTCGCCAATACCTACGCCGACCACGTATACGCAACAAATGTGGCGACTAAAGAATTTTGTTGGTAAAAGTCAAATTTCGACTTTCGGCGACTAAAAACAGACTTTTGGCGACTAAAAATTTAGTCGCCAAAAGTGATTTTTCTTGTAGTGTAAGAAAATGTCGTAAAAGATTATATACGACATACAAGTATGTCATAAATATATTAAAAATGACCTTTTACGGCATACACAATTATGTCGTGAAAAGTGTGATGATTTATGACATGAAAGAAAATGTTGTAAAATATTATATATAGCATACAAAGTATGCCATAAATATATTAAAAATAACATTCTACGGCATGCAAAATTATGCCATAGAAAATATGATGATTTATGGCATGACAAAAATGTCGTAAAAATTTATATACGACATACAAAGTATATCATTAATGTTTAATCTATTACTTTTTACGATGTTACTTGCATGTAGTAAATGATGCTCAACTTTCCACGACAAGTCATATAACGGCATTTGTTTGCATGTCGTGAAAGAGTTTTTACGACATGCATTGTAAGCCATAAAAATTCAATTTTGTTATGATAATCATATATTAGACAAAGTAATTAAACATATGTAATTTTGTAATTCACTTTTATTTTCGTGAAAGCTTCAATCTCATTGAGAGCTATGGGATATCGAGCCTTCAGGGCCCAAAACATTCCATTTTCATGGATCCATAACTTATTATTATTTTTTTAAATTGCTATATTATTATGAGCCTTCATTTATGGATTTTTCTTAAGTGTGCAATCCTCTCATGTGCCACTTACACAAAAAGTGTAAGTGGAAGGTGAAAATAAAAGTAGGACTGCAAACAAAAAATACGTAAGTGTAAGGCGTAAATTGCACACCATAACAGGACCCATTATTTATATTTATTAAGGCTACATCACCTTGGGGAAAGGATGGGGTGATGATTGGTCACTCACTCTATCCTATATCTATAAACTAAATCAAATTAAAGCTTGTATTTCAATTATTATTATTATTATTATTATTATTATTATTTTATTTTATTTTTAATCAATTGAAAAGAAATTATTTATAAATAAATAAAAAAATCATTTAGCTCAATCCAACAATCAAACAAGAAGGAAAAGAAATGATATGACTATACAAGATTATATATTCTATAAGGTGACTAATTTCTTGATGACTATTGTAGTATGAAGATGTGTTGGCTTTCACACCAAAAGCATAAATCATTTTTGCCATTGTCATACTTGGCAACTACCCAATAAGATTCAACCAGAGGTGATTAGACAATAACTTCTTTATCAGAAATTTTTGTATACCTATCACTATCACGTGATACTACATTTCACTAATTACAAATATATATGTCTATTATTATTTCTCAAATACTCATAAATATAGTGAGTCTTACTATCAAAATCAATCACAATAATAAAAAGTATCACATGACATATACCCTATTCGCATACAAAAATTTCTCCTTATTTATGCTTTTATTTCGATGTCATAGACTCATAGTCAATAGATACACTTCATAAATCTGATCTTATATAGTTTATTATGAAGATGTGTTGGCTTTTCACACCAAAAGCATACACTCACATCATTTTTGCCATAGTCATACTTGGCAACTACCCAATAAGATTCAACTAGAGGTGATTAGACAATAACTTCTTTATGCTTTTATTTCGATGTCATAGACTCATAGTAAATAGATACACTTCATAAATCTTATCTTATATAGTTTATTATGAAGATGTGTTGGCTTTTCACACCAAAAGCATAGACTCAAATCATTTTTTCCATTGTCAAATTTGGCAATATCCCAATAAGATCCAACCAGAGGAGATTAGACAATAGCTTCTTCATGCTTTATTTTGATGTCATAGTAAATAGATACAATTCATAAATCTCATCTTATATATTTTGGTGTCATCACCAAACACTCAATACCCATTCACTCTCTCATCATTCTGTTGTGATTCATCACTCTTCTTTCTCTCTCTCTTTCTCTCTCCCCCACACACACACACATATATTACACACTTACTTGATAATACATTTCGGGAACGATACAAACAAAACAATAACACACCTTTAAATCTTGGAGGCTTGGACGCTCAACCACTCTTCCATCTATTCTTGGCAAGTGGACCCATCACAACAGCCCCACCAAACAAACTGTCCATAACTGAAAAGCCCAATATGTGACTTATAACCAAAACCTTAATAATACCCGATACCTTATCTAATAGGTCCGACTTATTATGTAGTTCTGTGTGTGCATAATAGCAAAGAAATACATAATCATTTTATCAAAGAGTCATACTTCTTTCTAAGAGGTTCAATTTTTTGTAAGAGGTTTAGTTCGTCCCACAACACTCAAGTTCGCTATGAGACCTACTAACCCTCTTACAGCCCCTTTGTCAAAAAGTAGAGACAAAATGACCATGTATTCTCATACTAATAAAGTGACGCACCACGTATCATATAAGTCGGATCCCTAACCTAACACTCAGGTATGAGGTTGTGGTCTCTCCTTGGATCATGACAATAGTCATACACCTTGTAGTTCCTCTGGACCCATTCCATGGCGGCGTACTGCTGGCTGCTCAGCCCAGAAGAGCCCACCGGTGACCCCGACGGAGGGCGGCACGAGGCAGGGCCATCAGCTCTGCAACCGCCGAGTTTGAAATTGTTGTACCTACCGATGAAAGGTTCGTATCGATAATCAGCTTTGTATTTTCCATCCTCGGTGGCCCAGGACGAGGCATCCCATATCGATCCATACACCCACATAGGTCTTAATGGAAATGTTGCATCAATCTTTCTAGGGTACCTTCTTATTGGGACATCATCGACAAAGAATCTGGAAAATCAGATCAGCAACAAAACAAAATTATTTAATATTTACACGTAAAAGAGGAAAATGAAAGAAGCAGACAAGGTTTGTGTGGCACCACATGATATATATAAAATATAATATCATTGTGCATATTCATGTCATCATACATCTAAAAACAAATCTTTGGAAAATGATTTATAAAACAGAATTTTCATATA